>JBAMHZ010000112.1:831039-846849 GCA_037177395.1 Alpinia galanga | reverse complement strand
TAATCCCTTCAAACGCAAGTTTGAAAGAGTAAAGGGTCAATGTCTGAGTTTCACCATCAGACTATCGATGACTCCGTATTTCTATGCTGGCTATTCTGAGTTCCTGATTTATCCCCCACACACATAGGAATAGCGGTAGAGAATTACTAATATGATAATTCTACATTTTCTAATCCCTCCAAACGCACCCCAAAGGAATGAGGATTGGCTATATACATACGTGAAAGGGAATAATTGGACCTCCTTAAACCACCACCTTCGTGGGTAAGGCCTGCTCCTCCGCAGGGTGGACGAGAGAATGTCCCAATGTGACCATTTTTGTTCACAATAAAAGAAACAATATAAAAATTGAAAATCAGTGAAATAATATTTTAAAAAAAGGATTAAAACAAATTAAAAAGCGCTCTAAAGCATCCATTAAAACTTTTTTAAAAAGTAAAAAAAAACACTCTATCACTTTTTTAAACTAAAAATGTTTTTAAAGTAAAAGATGCCTTTTTCATTTTTTTTGGTAAAATAATTAATAGTTGATAATTGAATATATTTTTTTAATTTGTTGTGTTTCAAAATGGTGATGCTCACGTGAGGAGCAGGTACGGTTCGGTACCTGCCCTTTTCTATTTGACCTGTCATCGCTCGGCTTGGTTGGCTCCCATAGTTCCGTGGGATCTCTTCCCTCGTCGGGGCAGGTATATTCTTCGCCGTTGATTCTCTCCCGGAGTGCGTCTCCGGCCATCAGATCCTACGATGAAGCAGCTTCACAAACAGCCCAGCCTTAACCAGAATGCCCAGATCCCGACCTACGCCGTCAAGCCCAGCAAGCCGCCAGCACGCTCCGCAGCCTCCTCGCCTTCCTTCCTCCGGGCTGCCTTAGGTTACCTCCTACGCGAGCAGCGCCTTCTCTTCGTCCTCGCCGGTGCTATCATTGCCTCCACCTTTTTCCTCCTCCACCCCTATTATAACTCGTCTCTTTCCCACTCCCACCCCGACGATCACTTCTACCATCGCATCCTTGATAACTTTCAGCGCACCTCCTCCTACGACAGTGGACGCAGCGGCGTCGTTTCCGTCAGTGGCGGTGGGAGGAGAGTGCCGGTGGGGTTGAAGAAGCCGTCGAAGCGTATCGTAGTCACTGGAGGTGCTGGATTCGTCGGGAGCCATCTGGTGGACAAGCTTCTGGCGAGGGGGGATAGCGTCATCGTGATCGATAATTTCTTCACCGGGAGGAAGGAAAACGTGGCGCATCACTTCGGGAACCCGAGGTTTGAGCTGATCCGCCATGACGTCGTCGAGCCGATCTTGCTGGAGGTCGACGAGATCTACCATCTCGCATGCCCGGCGTCTCCTGTGCACTACAAATATAACCCTATCAAGACCATTATATCCTTTTGATTACTTGTGGCTATTTCATTTTGCAAGATCTGTTTAAATTCCATAAATTTTACCCCCGGATGATTGATCTGCATGAACTCTGATGGATCTGGGGAAAACTTCATTTCTCAAATTGATTTAGGTTAAATTTTGATGAAATAAGGATTGTCGATCGAATTACAATTGATTATGGTAACTAGTTGCTTACATACAATGTTGGTTTCAAATTAGAATTCTTCCTCACTCCTAAGAAATTGAGAAATTTTCCTATGCCATGGTAGTAGCAAAGATGGTTTTTTAGATAAAACTGTTGTAATCCCTTAACGGTGTAGAGTACAAGACAAATGTGATGGGGACATTAAACATGTTGGGTTTAGCAAAGAGAATTGGAGCTCGTTTCTTGCTGACAAGTACTAGTGAGGTATATGGCGACCCACTGGAGCACCCACAAAAAGAGACATACTGGGGTCATGTCAATCCCATAGGTAGGGTAACTCCTACTCAAGATTGTTTATGTTATATTTTTACATATCTTGTTATCACACATTTTGATTTGTTATGGATGGCATTTTTTTCTCTCCCATGCGTATTCGGCATAAGCGGTCCAACATAAACTTTTGCTGCTCCTTAGGTGTTAGGAGTTGTTATGATGAAGGAAAGAGGACGGCAGAAACTTTGACCATGGATTACCATCGCGGTGCTGGACTTGAGGTGACTATACACAATTAATTTGAAGAAGAAAAAAACGTCTTTTTTCAATTATGGATTTCAGCTGCAAAACATTCACTGCAACTAGACAAGTAAACCAGGAGTCCCATCTATTAGATCAGTTGTAGGCTACTCAAATTTGATGCATCATTTAAGCCTAAGGCTATATTACTACTAATTCCAAATTTTTCTTGTAACACTTACCATTAAATACCCAATAGTGGTACAATTTTGATTGTCATGTTTTCACTATTTATATAACAATATTGAATCAGCTGTTGATGTTGTCTCTGTTGAAGACTTTGATATCCAAATGGTTGTAATCATTTTGAATCTTTAATTAGTATAGCAATTACATTGAATTTGAATTTCCTATTGATACTGATATTTCCTCATTTGAAAACATTTCTTTTATAAAGCATAACTTTTAAAGAGGAATCCATCTCATCTTTATCTAACTGCCCATTATACTATTTGGGAATATATCCAATCTTTGCAAAGATCTTAATCTGTTTCTCAGTGAATACAATCTTTTCATTATAGTATTGAAAATTCTCAATCTCTCATCAACACATGTTTTTTCTCCTTCTCTTTCCCACTTATATCTGAAACATATTCAAGCACTGTGCTTTCTATGGAATTAATTTGACTGATGAATCGTCTGGTTTTTATGTCAATTTATCCGATGAAGGATAAATTTCTTACTACCCCTTTAGCTGTTTCGGGTAATCAGATGAACTTGGAATGCTTGGTAACAGACTATTTTAGATGTTTTCTTTATCATAAATATGTAACCTTAGGTTTGCTTATTCCAATGGTTGTTCTTTCTTATCTTTTGCATCATTTTTTTCATGCATTTAAACCAACTGAAAGTTTTCTTTGCTGGCACCGATTTTCCTTAACTTTTTTTAATGAATATGTTTATGTCTTTATACATTGTTTCTAGCATATCAGGAGAGTTTCTAGCCAACAGATATATTAGACTCTTAGTTATTGGCCCCATGCAGTGAACTTCACTAAAATTTGGTTATTTTATGTTGTCCCTTTGAGGTACGGAAATGCCTTAACCTTCTCAAACATGTAGTTTCATCTAATTCTATTCTTACAACTTTCTTTTATGAAGGCTCATAATTATGACTTAAGAACATTGTACTTTCTGTTTGATCTATCATTCTGTCATTCATAGAATAGTCATATTTAGGATAAAATATGCGGAATAGTGACCTAAAAAGTTATATTTTCTTTTGTAAACAAACCTCTCAATTGCATTATTTTTAGCACTTATTACTGCAGAATGGTTATACCATTTCTTAAAGTAAGGAATTTGAAAGAAATTGATCCTGATTGTGCATGTTCAGGTTCGTATTGCACGTATATTCAATACGTATGGGCCTCGGATGTGCCTTGATGATGGCAGGGTGGTCAGTAACTTTGTTGCTCAGGTATCTTTACCTGCAATTACATTCCTTTTCTCTTTTAGAAAACAAAATGCAGACACAATTATCTTAATAATATATCTTTCTTTTTTTAGTTGCTAAGTAGACAAAATAAGTTGTTTTGAGGACAAATTATTATCATGTAGTGAATTCAATATTTGTATTTTACAGGCACTTCGAAAGGAACCTATGACTGTCTATGGTGATGGAAAGCAAACTCGGAGTTTCCAATATGTTTCAGATTTGGTATTGTACTATGTTCTACCTTTATGTCTGACATGGGACTTCAACTAATTCACTCTCATATTTAAAAAGCAATTGCCTAAGTTATCTGCTTCATTTTGCACGATTTATTTTCTGTGAGCCTAAACCTTTATGTTCATCAAACAAACAGTTTTCTCTAGTAAAGTGCCTTTTTTTGTGCTTTCACAATTTCGATTTCTGGAAACTGCAGATAACACGTCTCAAAAATCTAGGATGATACATAATGTTTTCAGATGAGATTTTCATTAAGGAACCAGAGCATGTTTATTCATCCTGTGTTTTACATGTATACCAGGTTGATATTAAAAAATTATTGCATTGTAGTTCATCTCGTTGAGTTTCTTAACTCACTTGTGATGTATTTCTCTTGATAGCTTCTTTGCTTTGAAAATAGTTTTCTAATCTCATTTCCTGGAACTTGGCTATTGAATGCATCCTTTCATAGGCAGCATAACACAAGATGTATCACAAACATCATTTAAAACCTCATTCTGGCACCAAAATCAGTACTTGGTTGGACTATTGTGTAACCTGTAATTGATCCAACACTCCAGAACAGATTGGTATACAATGTCAGTTGTTCTGTCATACATTTTTCATCCTCTTCATCTAAAATTATATTTTTCTACATGTAAACACATTGATAGTTGGGTGAGTCTGAATGTTAATTTTTGTCAAACAAGTCCGAGACCAAAGTTCCCTTTGTGTGTTAGGTAAATAGCCTTTTTTTGAGCTTTTGATATTGCTTACACAGTGCATGTTATTAGTTGGCAGATAGTTGGATTACCCATTGGGCGATCAAGTGTCTCTTCTGTTCAATAAATATTGTCCTGCCTAGTATGGTGTATTAGCATAAGCTATGATGAAAAATACATATAGTATATCCAATAAGTGATATATCAATGAGCCCTTTATATCATCATAACTCTGCTCCATTTGAATTTTCTCAGTCAATTTACTTTGTCTATTCTGCTCATCAAGTGAAATTTTGGTCATATATTTGGTATTCTCTTGTGTTATGTAATTTGAAGCTGTTTTTGCATAATTTCCTTCCACACATGTTTGATAAACTAGATGCAGCTCAACATTCTCCAACCAGCAAGGTGTTCCAAACATTCTCATGTCATTTTATGAGGATGCAATTGCAAAAATTTCATTAGCCAATGTGGTTATTGCTGTCTAGATCCTTAGGTATAATGGAAGCTTTGAGACGTGTAGAGAGTAGTCTGATGGAGGAAGCTTCCGTCAATTCAAGGTCCCAGAGAAGGGTTGGATCACATTAGGGTCTTACATTGCAGGAGTTTATTTCTGTAATTTGAATCTTTGACCACAAGGTCACATAACAATAATTTTATCATTACGTCAAGGCTCCCCCTTCAAAAATATAAAAAATTTGATTGATTTTTTTGTCCATTCAAAAACAAATGCAGATATTTTGGTAAATGTGTTGATTGATTAATTAGAGGAATTGGTCATGAGTTCATATCTCTTTTTCGTAAGGTCTACACTCAGGAATGATCTCTTGACGTTGGGAATTACAATTGGATATATAACCCCATTGAGACAACAAGTTGGTGGCAAGTTAATCTATCTTTGGGGAACAGAAGAACATTATCTTGTGGCCATTTAGAATTCTTCCCTCTGTTTCCATCTATAATGACTTGGAGAAGTAAAGTTTGACTTGTCTTGTGCAACTATAGTCCTAAATGCCTTTAGTCCATCCAGTAGACCTCTTTCACCTAGGGGGGAGAAAAAAAGAAGGTTTGAGGATTGAAATGAACTATAGTTCTAAATGCCTTCGGTCCCTCCAGAAGATCTCTTTCACCTAGGAATAGTTATTCCATAGGAATTCATAGAGAATAGTATTTCCATGAACCAAGCACCATAAGTAAAATCTTTTCCAGCTCACTTCTGCATTGCTCCAAGCCCCTATACTTCTGTTCAATCTAAAATTAACGTTTTTATAGATATTTTGTCAATCTTTGCTAGCAGGATAATCTGACTTGTATGGTTAATGATCTGTATGCCCAACTTTGCTAGGTTGATGGATTAGTAGTGTTAATGGAAGGTGAGCACATTGGACCTTTCAACTTGGGTAATCCTGGGGAGTTCACCATGCTAGAGCTAGCTGAGGTATATGATCAGTTGACGAATACCTAAGATATCTATTCTACACTAAACGTGTTTATATTAAATGGAGATCTAACACTCATGCAGGTTGTAAAAGAGGTTGTTGATTCTTCTGCAGCCATAGAATTCCGGCCTAATACTGCTGACGATCCTCATATGAGAAAACCTGACATATCAAAGGCAAAAGAGTTGCTGAACTGGGAGCCCAAGATTACCTTACGGCAAGGACTGCCTTTAATGGTGACCGACTTCCAAAAGCGGATTCTCAGCCCTGAGAATTAATCCAAGATTAAGAAAATGATGTCTACATCCTATTCCATGCTATTCTTTTGTTAACCGATGTATGATCACTGTAGCTTCTAAAATTCTTAAAGTAGCTGATTTCCCTACTAATAGATTCCTAAGTCACTGTTTATGCCATGTGAGACAGGGTTTGGAGACCATTGCAGGCATGTCAAATGGTTCGGTGCCTCCTCGCATAATATTATTGAACTGGAAAATAGAAACCGATAAGCTTACACAATTCGGTATGTCATAAGAATATGAATGAGAAGCTGTTCTTAGAAGTGCAATGTAGTCATGCTACTAGTGACCTGATACTTGTGATTGTACCAGAACAATGAATGTTTTCTGCTTGGGGTCTAGAACCTAGTTTGCATCATATCATACTGCCCTTTTGTTGGCAATGGATATGTCAATGAATATTCTTCCTGGGGTTTATTCTGTCTCCCAAAAATTGGTTTCTGACCATCATATAATAGAAAATTTTACCACTTTTAATGAACTAAATGCCAAATCCAAAATCTATTATGTATGATAAATAATAACAACAACACGTATAATATTGATGCAAAATAGTCATTTAAACTGAGAACCATATATGTATTGATATACAATTGATGACTTAACTCGAAGCTCAAATAAATTGAACAACCTCAAAGAGAGAGATGATGTTATAAAATATTTTGAAATGTTTTTAATTGAATCATTTAAGAAGGCATCCACAATCCTTACTTTTTTTTTTAACAGTTGAAATAATTTTATAATTTAAATTTAAATTTTTATTTTTTTAAAATTAAAATTAATAAGAAAAATTATTCAATGACTAATATTCTGAGTGCGATTAGTGGAAAAAAAAATAAGTTTATAGTATATTTCATAAAATAAAGGAGTAATTATAATTGACTATATCTTCGGGGGTCCATTTTAAAAATTGCCCTTAATTTAACTGCTGCTTACTATTATTATCGCATTCCTCGTGGTATTGAAAACGACGACCTCGTCAGCCACCGCAGCTGTAGACGACCAAACGGGACCGACGTAGACAAAGCCAGAGAGAAAGGGCGGAGGCGAAACCCTAGATTCGATGCCGTTCTGGGCCTTCCGATGCGGCGCTAGGGTTTAGGGTTTTCTTCAGCACCACGAGCAGCAGGAAGAAGAGACTGCGGTGAGGATGATGGGTTCCAGGGGGCTGTTCGGCTGGTCTCCGCCCCATGTTCAGCCCCTGACGCCGGTTTCGGAGGTGTCGGAGCCACCCGAGTCGCCCTCGCCGTACACGGACGGCGGGGTGGACCCAGTTGCCCCGGAGGACGAGGGTGGCGAGGAGGACATGGAGGAGATCGAGCCGCCCCCGGCCGCCGTACCTTTCTCGAGGCTCTTCGCCTACGCGGACCGTGTCGATTGGGCGCTGATGGCAGTCGGCGCTGTCGCGGCTGCCGCGCACGGGATCGCGCTAGTGATCTACTTGCATCTTTTCGGGCAGGGCATCGATCTGTTGCGCTATGAGAGCGAGGGATCCAGGTTACACAACGACGATGGCCTTGTGTTAAGGAAAATGAAGAACGTGAGTTGGATTATTGTGCTTCTTATTTTGCCTACTATTTATGAACCCTTTTCTTTTGCATCTTCCTTGGCTCCGAAGTAATTAGTTCTGGAATTTAGTTTCCTCCTTTTTGAGCCTATTTAACTTGGTAGGATCATCAAACTAGTGAATTGTATATCTATCTGAACGAGTTAACGCTTGAAGCCTGGGAGAGTGAAATTAAGGTTGGTTAAAGGAAAAATCAAGCTACAAATCGTAGCTAGAAGGCACAGAACGAAGCTACCTTAAACACCTTTATGGCATTGCAGTCACTCTGAATAGGTCTTCCTCCTATACTTGGCTTTGCTTATATTTATTTTTAAGCATTAAACTAGGTTAAATAACATATTATCAGATAGTGAATTTTCTTTAGTTGAACGACTTTGACTTTAAATTGTCTTTGCCTTTCTATTAGCTGTTCCTATTTGGCAATTGCTTCTGAAGTCTGAAAACCTCTTTCACCAAATGAGTTTCTTGCTCCCCATTACATATTTGATTCTTAATTTTTATGCCCTGTTCTTAGTGCTTATGAGCTGCTGCGACCTTTGGTTACAATCATAGGACTAAAGTGTTCAAAAGAGGCATAGGTTATGATTGCATCTCTCCTAACATAGAACTGCATGTAATAAGATTGATTAAAAAAAAGATATTTTGCTACATATGAACATTGAATCATTGTGTATGCTCATTTAGTTTGGGTTGAAATATGCTAGTAGCTTATGAGTTTGGTAGCTCCATAGGTTATTACCTTGAACTTTGGAAATAGGCAGTGCATCACTTTGTATTAACTAAGATTGAAAAGCATTAAACTACTGCACTTTTCTTCTTCTTCTTCTCAAACACATTTTCCATTAAATAAAATGTTTAGAGAAATTGTAAGTTTAGAAATTTTATTTTAATGACAGATTCATTTTAATTAGTTGAATTATAGGTTGAAGCATTATGTTTTGTCTTATAGGGTCAATCAATTGCATTGAGTTTGGAATCGGGCATCCATATAGCTTTTGGTACAATTATTGGTATTGGGGAAGTTGATGAGCATCTTAATGGTGATCCAAGTAAATGTACGAACCATTGCCACATCACTGTTGATGAAGCATTGGATGCAACTGCCCCTTTGCCAATTCCAAACCCTATGTGTCAAAGCATCGGTGATGCTATAAATAAGATCACATGTAGCTTGGCCCAAACACTTGATGCAAACATAAGATCCTTCGGTAAATGCTACAATATATTTAAATTTAACTAGACAAGTGTATAACAAGTAATATATTACCATTTACTAGAAGCTCAAGGGGAAAAAACTGACCATGCTAAAAAGAAGGATCGATTGCAATCACCTAGTGTGCAATCATCAACAGTGCAATCATCAAGTGTGCCTAGATCATTGTGGTTGTTGTATTATTATTGCAAGCGTGCTCTTCATGATCACCAGGCTCTCAAATTAATGCTAGATTATGATGTATTTGGTGGCAAGTTCGAAGCTAGTGTTTGACTTTAAGACATCATCCTTTCTGCAACTTGGTGGCAATCTCATGTTGGTTCAATTGGCCCATGTCACTATTGACCATACTCGAGTTGAGCTCGAGTTAAGTTTTGATATTTAAAAACTTATGTTTGACAACATGTGGTTGGTTAACATGTTTGACAATATGGTTTGACTATATGTGTCAAAGGAGAAAGTCCAACATAGAGTTAACAATTGGAGAACGCTAAGTATGAATACTTGGCAAGGAAAGTCCAAGTTGCAACTTGGCAAAGAAAAAATCGAAAGGTAGAGTCTTGGTAAAGGAAAGTCCAAGTTGCGACTTGGCAAAGGAAAATATCAAGGGTGTAGTATTGGTAGATGTAAGTCTAAGTGTGTAGTCTTGGCAATCTAAAAGTCCAAGTATGTAGTCTTGGCAAGAATAAGTCCAAGTGTGTAGTCTTAGAGGTCTAAAAGTCCAAGTGTGTAGTTTTGGTAGGCGTAAGTTCAAATGTGTAGTCTTGGTGGTCTAAAAGTCCAAGTGTGTAGTCTTGGTCGTGTAAGTCCAAGTGTATAGTCTTGGTGGTGGACACCTGATAGCATGACTAGTTCGATGGAAGCACTTGAAGGCTAACGCATGGAGGCATGAAACTGATGGAAGTTGTTTGAAGACTAAGGTCTAAGCTAAGGGGAGTCACAAGTGTGAATGAATCACATTTGGGAGTATAAACCTCAAATTTAAGGTTTACTAGTCGACTGGTATGGTTGGTCAGTCGACTGGTAGAGGCTAGTTGAATTGGACTCGATTGGTGCTTATGCTTGGGCTTGAAATGCTCGAATAGTCAATTGGGCTTGTAGGCTAGTTGACTGGTGAGTATCAGTCGACTAGTAAATTATGGTAAGAGCACAGAAGCTCTGGTAGTTGACTGGTCAATCGACTGGGTGTGCAATAGTCGACTGGATGTGCAATAGTCGACTGGTGATGGACATTAGTCGACTGAGCTAACTTATCTGACATGGATTCATCCGTTAGAGAGCCGTTGTCTCATAATAGATATGACCCCAGTCGATTGATAGGTAAGACCAGTCGACTGGTGGCGAAGATTTCAACCTTGAAGACTCTATTTAAAGAGAGCTCGGGAGAAGGTTGAAGATGTTGATTTTTGGTGAACTTGGAGAGAATTTGCTACTGCAATCCAGACCTCAAGTCATCCAAACTGCCGCAAAGCTAGAAGTGCTCAAGCATTCTCTTGTTGTAAAGTTTTCTTTACTTGTATTTGTGTATTTGTATTTTTTTGTAGTTGTTGTAAGCTTCATTATAAGCAAGGTTTATTCCACCTTGGTGATTACCTAAAGGAGAAGAGCTAGTGGAGCTTGTTTGGGAGTGATCCACCTTACGGATTAGAACTAGAGTTCCGAACCACATTATATAATTGTGTTAGTGTGTTCTTCATCTTTGTTATTGCATTTCTTTATATATTATGCTATGCACTAACGAAGCTTGTAGACAAACACGATTGAACGAAGCGAACGACGAACAATAGGGGGAAAATGCTATTCACCCCCCTCTAGTGATCAACCAATCCTCAACATATAGGTTATTAGAGAAATTGTTTCTGATATATTATTTTGCCCTTTTAGTATTTCAATTGAAATATGGTAAGTTTTTTCATATTCTTCATTATACATACAAGGAAAATGCAATTATTTTTTTACTTTATCATTCTAATAATTATGGTTGATAGTTTTGACGTGGCAGTCATAGACGAACTACTGATGGAAGATCACACTCTTCACAAGCACAATCTACTTCAGCACCTTTACAATATGATTCCCTTGTAGGCACTGTACCATCACCCCCTCCTCTAGATGTAGGATCTTCTCATTCTCACCAAAGACCTACTAATGTATCTTCCCCAGTACCTTGAGTGCAAGACTCACTTGTTGAGAGGGAAGATACCTAAGAGTTGATAGCCCCTTGCAGAGATTCGTAATTACTCGATATTTAAATTATACATGTTTTTTATAAGATATTATTTGTTTAATTACCTTATTTATTTAACATTGTTTGTTTCTAATTTATGATAGATTTATAAATTTTGTACATGTTTTTCACGAGATTAATAGAATAGTGAATAACCATTTGGATGGAACTTTAATGACTTATACGAGCACCCTAGAACAAATAAAAATTCTTGGTGGAATGAGTTTAAGGTAAGCTATTCCAATCATTTGATATATAAAATTATAGTGAATATAATCAATTATATATTTTTTCCATTACAGTGGGTATTCACTTGGGACGAGAGTGAAGAATTGGAAATGAGAAAGATTTTTTTAAAAAAAATGTGGTGATCACATCAGAAATGTACTAAGTCATGCAAAGGCCAGGGGAAAAAAACCAAACTGCATTATCAAAGAGAATTAGAGTATGATTGTTAAATCTTGGAAACCTGAGGAGAGCAAACAAAAGAGTGAACAGAATAAAAGAAATCAAGTATATAATTCTAGTGTTTTATCTATGACATATGCAAGAGGCTCAATCAATATCGATGAACATAGACATATATTAGTAATTGTTTTACCTAATTTTTGAATACAATCCATATTTGTTTTAACAATTTTTTTAGGTTAAGGAAATGGGGACCAAGTCTTTATTCATAGATACTTTCATGTGCACATTTCAAAAAAAAAATACAAGACATGGAGCGAGGAGAGAGCTAGAGCAATGAAGGTTTATAATTTCAAAACTTTTATTTAATTTTTATATTATTTAATTTTTGTTGTGGTAATACAAGAGAAATATGATGAACTAGCACAAAGAAGTTCAGGTGCTAGTCATGATGCTGTTGAATCTAAGCCATCTGTTGATAATATAAGTCTATGGATTGAAGCAACTGGTGTACTGAAAGGTGGAAGAATATCTAAATGGGCTCTTTGAGTAGAACTTGTAGAGTCACTGGTACATCTTCTTCCACCTCACCGGCAGTAAGAGCAGAAATAAATCAATTAAATGAAGAAGCTAGCCATTTGAAGGAGTTACTAGTGCAAAAGGACAATGAACTTGAAGAGGTCTGTGTTAGGGATCGATGAGTTGACTAGAAGGGGGGGGGGGTTGAATAGACGTTGTTCGCTTTTGTTCATGTTTGTCTTTCTACAAAATGTTGGCACAGTGGAATACAAGAGAAATACAAAAGAGACAAACACAATAAATCGGTGACACGTTGATTTAATGTGATTCAGAGATAAAGCTCTTACTCCACAGCTGTCCGTAAGGTGGACGATGCCTGTGATCCTTCAGTGGATCAATCCTTGGTAACTCCGGTTAAGTCACGCTCCTTGTCAGTAGATAAACCTCGCAAAATCTCATTGCGATCTCCGCATATACAACTTCTCTTAGACTACTAATAGGGGTTTACCACCTCTATTTCGTCTACCATAACTGAGCTCCACGAGCTTGGTTATATAGGCAACAGTGGAAATCCCAAAGCTATGTTTTCGCCTACCAATCGACTGGTGTTCCAACCAGTCAACTAGTGGTCGACCATTGCGATGCCAACAACACTTCAACGACTCTAATCTATATTGGATAAGTGGCCCAGTCAACTGGTGATGGACACTAGTCGACTGGTGGCATTATAATTGATTGGTCAGTTGACTATCAGAGCTTCTGTGCTCTGGCCACACTTAACTAGTCAACTGACAATCGTGTAAAACTCCAAATACAAGTTTAGGCATTTGACTCAACTGTCGTTGACTTGACCAGTCGACTGACATCACTATCAATCGACTGATGTCATGTAAAACCTTAAGCACAAGTGTTTGAGCATCTGACATACACCCTTTTCCCTTCCCGAGTACAATCTCTCACACTCAAACTCACCTGATGCTTACTCCGCACCCTTCAGCCTTCAAGCCTTCTTCCTTTGGCTCTCTTCCCTTGGATGCATTCAAGCCCATGGCTCATCTCCCAATTCCATCCTTCACGTATTCCTAGCTCTCGTCCCTCGGATGCATGCGATCCTCCAACTTGTCTTCCAATGCCATCCTCCACGTATGCCTCGAAGTGTGCTTCCCTCAGCTGGTCCTTGCTGTCTTGTCCACAGTCCCTCGGATGCACCATTCTTCACCGGACTCGAAGTCGTCAAGCTGTGTATCCTACAGTATTGCACAACTCATATACACATATCAAATACAAGGGAAAGCCTAACTTAAACCATTTGCCCAAACATCAAAACTCATGGCCCCACACCGGACCATCTTGAGGCAAGATTGCTCCAACAGTTGTATCTTCCCATCTAATGTCGTCATCTCCCCAGCTCGTCGAGCTTCCTACCTCATCAAGTATTTCACCCTTTTCTTTTCCCTCCCCTCCTCTTAGTCCTTCAGGAGAAGAGGAGGCCCCTACTTCCCACCCACTATTGTCTCCTCGCATACCATTTCTTTTACTACTTCAGTCTCCCTCCCCTGAAGAACTCTGCCTTATGGGATATTCAGGATGCTGTGCCATTTTGGAGCAATTGCATTATGGCTTGACTTTTGTAAGTTCTCAATCTTATAATTCCTCCTCTTTTTGTCCTCTTCTTTCCCTTAATCAGTGTTTTTGCAGGCTCATGATAACTTTAATGCCTTAGTTTGCCACTTGGAAGGTTATCCAGAGCTGGTGTTACCCCCTCAGATTTCTTATCCTTCTCTGTCAGTGCCTCCTGAATTATTGAGGGCATTCCCTACTGATCATGAGACTTCGCTGATGGCCACTAATGAGATTCACCAAATTGATGTGGGGATCTATAGAGTTAGTTATCAGATGCTCTAAAAAGTGTGAGGAAGCATCCCTATGCTTGGAATCCTCATCCTCCGAGCTGCCTTCTTGTCGACCTCAGCTTCAAGAAATTCTTCAAGAAAAAGAGTATCTACACCTTTAGATGATTCGTCTGGAGACTGATTTAGCTTTAGAAATATCTAAGAGGCATTCAGCTGAAAAGGAGAAGGATCTGATTTTCTCTCAGTGTTGTGAATGGGGATACCTGGTGGCTCATCTCGAGACTGAGATAAATCAAGCCCTAGACTTATTGGTCCAAGTTAACTAGGTGGCCCTGGAGGCCTCCCAGGGAGCTACAGAGCTATCTTCTCAAGCCTGTACTTATCAGCATGGGATGGGGGGAATCTTGCATACTTTAGCTTGGGATCTCATCCAACTCTCCCATGCCCATAGGGATATCATCCATTCTTTAATACCTCTGAGCGAGTCGATAAACGAGTGAATTACTTGTAAAATCTTTATGTGTGGGTCAAGCCCTTCCTTTTTTTTCCCTCCTCTTTTTCCTAAGTTGCTTCCTTTTGTGATGCCTTAATGAATGAAAATGATGTCAACTTTATAAACTACTATTTATTTCTCTAATTTATATAACCCTTATGGGCCCCGAGTGGGTTTCCCCCTTCGACATGATTAATCTCTCGAAGTAACCCTAGGAGAATTTCTAAGAGAAGCCTGGACCCTCAGAATTGGCGTCTTCTTCTCTACTCCTGCCCGCACCAATGCTATGTTAGTATTCTTGTCTGAATAGAGTATCTTTCTTGGCTCTAGTGGCAGACCTATGACTCTCTCATTGAATGTGACGCTTCGTACCTAATCAGCTCTATTTTCTATAAGATCACGATCGTCATCAAAATTAGTATTGTCACCTCATTGTGGCAGAATGACGGTGGTTCTTTACTCCTTCCTTTAATGCTTTTGACCATCACTTCACCTACCCCCATCATTAGATTATAAAGGGGATCATCTTCCTTCTCTATGGCATCACCAAACTTCCTTTAACTTTTTGCCTATTGTCTACAACCTCTATCCTTTTTCTTTCTTTTATTTATATTCTCTATGGGATATGTTGTCAAGGGCTCCTCCTCTGGACACTTCTCCTTCTGGTGCAACTTCCAGTAGTCCTCCTTCTTTCATCTCATTTTGGACTTCAACTGGTACAAGGAGTTCTTATCATATTCATAATGGCAAATGACATCAACTAACCTACCACAGACATCGGTGTCTTCCTTGCTTTAGGCTTGTGACTACTTACAGTAGCAGAAGGAAGCACGAGGAGACATCCTTATGCTTGCATAGGAAGGTTAGCATTGCGATTACACTTATGGATTCCTTTTATAATAGAGGACAGTAATAACTAACCTATCATAGATATCCTCCAGCTTCTGCCTTTGGTTGTTACCCCTAATGTCGTCCTCTTAGAAACTGCTTCAGGTTGGCCAGGAGGGGTCTCTGACTTCTTTGGCTTCTTTACTTTCTTGAATGGTACAATAAACTCATCAAAGATCCCGTTGTATGTCATGCTTGGTGTCTTTATAAACGTCTCCCAGGGCCTTGCGATCATCATCCCTGCCTTTCTTTTCACTTTTGAAATGACTCTTAACTCTTCGTAAGTCGCACCTCTGTGAGCATTCATTCAATGGACCAAGGAGGTTCTTCTTCGAGGCCCCCCACTCAAGCTTATACCCTTCATCAAGAATTGATGGTATGCTGGTGTAATTTAAGACATGTCAATGAAGTTCATCAGGCTATCCTTCGA
>JBAMHZ010000112.1:776564-816923 GCA_037177395.1 Alpinia galanga | reverse complement strand
TGAAACGGTCAATTCCAACGGGGAAAAGGTTTTTTTTTTTTTTGAATTTAGATGATCGAGATCATTTGACTGTTTTTTTTTTCAATAGTTACAATTTAGTGTCCGTTATGCTCTAAACTCTATATATAAGAAGTTCATTTCATAATTTTCATCGCATCTTCTCTCTCAATTTTGTTATTTCAAGCGCTTTCAATTCTTTAATTTTAATCAGCTTCGATTCTCCGACTCTGAGTTCAATGGAAGACAGTTCATCTCGATCTCAGAAGGGCAAGGAGGTTGTCATTCTGAATGTTGATCCCAAATTCGAGGAGATTCAATTCACCAATGATGAACCAGAGCAATTTTTAACAACCGACACACAGGGAAGTATCGGAACTTCCAAACTGCAAAATCCTTTACCTTTAAAATCATCAATTTTTACTAAACATTTTGAGAAAGTCATTCTTCCCTTCGGAGAAATACAGACAAAATGCAAATATTGCAATGCCTCGTATAAATTTTAATCGGGCGACAGTTATGAGTCGTTAAAGGGATACGTCGAAACAAAGCACTCGATGAAATTTGGAATCGACTGTTCTCAAACACAATTTTTTAGATTTTCTTCATCCATCAAAAGTACATATATAAATTTATTTAAATATTCCGATATTAAATTAAGAGAATTATTAGCTAAATTCATTTCTGTAGAACAACTTTCATTTAATTTTAGGTTTAAATACACATTTGAAGATTTTTATTAAGAATCTCTTAATTCATCTGCTAAACATGCTCCTAGAACTACACTTGTACAATTAAAAAATTAGTTAAACATGGAAAAAGAAATTTAATTGAAGATTTCATAAATTAAATAATAAAGTATCTTTATGCTCATATATTTGAAGTGATCATTGGCAAACTCATTCCGATATGGGTGTGATTTGTCATTTGATCGATAGCTCCTGAACAATCCAAAAACGTCTATTAGCATATCGAGTTTTTGACGAATCACACGCTTCTCATAATATCTCTCAATTATTATGTTTAATTTTAGAAAAATATGGATTAACTAATAAAATATTTTCAATTTCATTTGATAGTGCTAGTTCTAATACCGTAAGTATAGATGAACTTAGATTAATTTGTTAACCTATTATTGGTGGTGTATTTTCTCATATTTGTTGTATATGTCATATTTTAAATTTATGTGTTCAAGATGAATTAAAAATTTTAGAAAATCAATTAAAAATGCAATTTCTTATTTATGGTTACATGCTAATACAATGAAATAATAGGATAAATTTTGTAAAATTAATGGAATGAAATTTAAAAAATTTTCATGTGTTGTACCAACACGTTGGAATTCAACTTATCAATTATTATAAGATTCAATGCAATACAAAGAATTATTATGTTTATTTTTTTCTTAAATAGTTACTAATCTAAATATATATTTATTTTTACATCAATAGAATATATATAGTAGTATTTGCAAAATTTTAAAAGTATTTAACAATGCAACCGAACAACTTTCCAATGTTTATTATCCTACTTCTTATTTACTTATGATGAATTTTTGTAACATAATTTTAATTTTAAACGAGAAGGAGAGTTTTGGCACAAAGGTAAAGTTACTGCCTTGCGATCTAGAGGTCACGAGGCAAGTCCTGGAAACAACATCTTGCAAAGCAGGGTAAGCTTACGTACAATAGATCCTCCTTAAGACCCTGCATGGCGGGAGTTTCGTGCATCGGACTACCCTTTTAGTTTTAATTTCAAATGAATATATTAACGATGAATTTTTATCTTCTTGCATATTAACAATGAAAGCAAAATGAAAAAATATTTTTATTATATTCTTGATATTTATGTAGTTGCATTTGATTTAGACCCCAAATTAAAATTAGATATTTTATATGAAATGTTAGTTATGTATTATGATATTTTAATTCCAATTTCTCCTAATCCTACTACTATAGTACAAACTACTAGAAATAATTTATATGAAATTTATAAAGAATATAGTTTAAAATATAAATTAGAAAGTAATATATTGGAACTTTAAAATATTAGTAGTAGTAATGTAAAACTTACAAAAGTACAACTTTTACTAAAAAAAATGGACAAAACATTTACGAGAATCCTCAAATTCTAAACAGAAACTTGAGAATTATTTGACGGCTTCTTTTGATTTTAATGATACAGTTAGTGAAATAAATTTTGATATTTTACAATGGTGGTCGTAGAAGACTCAGTATTTTCCTATTCTCTCCATCATCATAAAAGAAATCTTAGCTTGTCCGATGTCAACCGCTATCGTAGAACAAACATTCAGTTCCGAAGGAAATATATTGGATGAACGACGCTCTACCTTGTCTCCCAATTCTTTAGAAGCATAAGCATTGTTTAATGATCGGACAAGAGCAAAAAAAATAATACAAGGAATGTAACTGTCTGAAGGAGAAGATGAGCTCGACACCGAAGGAACTACAACTATGGGAACACGAAATGTAAGTGAATAATAACGTCACTTCCTAAAGTAAAAAGGGTAAAAAGGTAAGAGAACTACGTGGGCTTTGATTCCCCTATATCCTAAGGGGATACGTAGGCAACTTAAATAAGTACAAACCCTTTTTTTAACTATTTAATTTTTTTAAATAAATAATAATAATTTTGAACTGTGAACTGGTGATCTCGAACTATGAATCGTAACCGTCTTAAGACGGTTAAGTTAAAGGTCAACCTTTTATGAACCGACGATTCCGGACCATGGTCGGGTCTATCTTCAGGCTTCCATCTGGAAGGCAAGAGGCCATCAAGAAGATGAAGCCATGCACCAAGATATTCCAGTTTGACTTCAATTTGAAGCTTCTTTATGGGTTTATAAGGCCATCTGCCATGATATAAATGGTAATCAATTCATATACTAGGAGGCCGAGACCAACAAGTCAAGTACCCCAACCACACATGATGATACAGTGATAACAATATAAATATCTAAATTGGTCCTTTTCCTTAATAGCTTGAGTTTTGGGGATAGGTGGTTAGCCAACCAACTTTAATTAAATTATGTAGTTTTTTCTATCATTGACGCAACATGACACCTCTCAATTATTAGAATTTTGTTATAATCTTCCCAACATATAAAACAAATCAAGCAAAGCCATAATGAATAGGTCATAATTCAAGAAGCCAAATGAAACAAACAGGCCTTTTATAAAATAAATAGGCTGGATTCACCTTAGAAGACTTTGCCTGGTGGTATCTCTCGAACTGATGAAATTCAACCATGGGAGACTTTGACACATCAATTACTTCTTTGTTATCTTGAGAAGCCATCAACAAATCACAACCGCCGAGATGTTCTTCATTACTTGAATTTTTTCGACAATCCTGCAAGGTGAATACAGTTAATATTGCTTTGACCTGTTAACAATGAATTTTGTGGCATCACACTTTCGCTTTCAGTAACTGGATGATAGGCCAAAAAGCTGAATTTAAATCTCTATTTACTGAGAGACAGGCAACTCTTTTTTTTTTTTTTTTTGTCAATGCAAAATAAATTTCCAAACCTTTAGCCTAAAGAAGCATGACAAAGCCTGACCCGCCAGTAATGTTTGCACAGGGCAGATATAAAGAGTGGTAGGCAAAGCTGATATCTCCCACATATTGCCAACACTTGACAACTGATGGAGAGAGAAAGAATCCGACTTTGTCTTGTTTACTATATCCATCTGTACAAAGAATTCATGCAAGCTTGATTTGCATGGGGTGATATTGAATGATACATCTATAGATGGCAATACCTGCAACAGTTTGACAAAGGATTATTTCAAATTTCACAGCTTTGTATCTGCAACACATCAACATGAAACACTGATTCGTAAAAAAATTTCTGAACATATTCATTCAAGAGAAAGTTAAGCAGATAATAGGCTTATAGAACAAAGTTGCCACCACTGTACAAAGCATATTCACAACAAAACTACATGAAACTTGGTGATTAACCACCAAATTCTTTACTTTAATAATGGATGGATATAATCAACTAGAAATGCAGCCAAAAGTCAGGGAAGCATTTTCAATAAACAGGGTTACTTGTAATACTAGTTCATTGTGTAGAGATATCCAATAAGATCCATGGTCAAAACAATTAACTGCAGTTTGTCCTTTCCTAGCAATACAAGTACAAACTAGGTACAATTTAGCTACAAAGGATAGCACTGGGGCCCTTTGAGATATCATCATTCAGTTAGAAACAGGTCTTGGAGTAGCATTCAATGTTATAAGTGACAAAAGATCATATCATGAGGCTGTTAGTGCATTCAGGAAGTTTTTTTGGAATTATCACGCAATATGACATAAATTCCGGTTGAAAATTTTCAAAATTAAACACGTTAAACCTGTTAAATGTATTGCCTATTTCAATTTTTTTTTTGGCTACGTCTGATAGTTATGGTGGTTAAATATTGAAGGATAAACCACATTTCTCCTGAACTGCATGTATCCATAATGTACATGAAGGCTTTGGATTTGAGGAAAATAATTGAAAGGATGGTATCATCAAATTGTTTCTCCAAGTTGAAAATTTTCAAAATTAAACACGTTAAACCTGTTAAATGTATTTCCTATTTCAAATTTTTTTTTTTTGCTACATCTGATAGTTATGGTGGTTAAATATTGAAGGATAAACCACATTTCTCCTGAACTGCATGTATCCATAGTGTACATGAAGGCTTTGGATTTGAGGAAAATAATTGAAAGGATGGTATCATCAAATTGTTTCTCCAAGTTATTTAAGATCGACTATACAAACTGTATCTCTCCACTGAGTTCTACAAAACTAGCAATATTTTCTTTCGTCTCCCATTCTAATAGATTCAATTTACCTAGTTATACAATCTAATAGCTTTTGAATATTTTTATACCATCTCAACTTATTTTCTCATATTTTATCATCTGTTAGACTCAACATCTAATCTCAAATATTAGTATTTTTATTTATCCTTTCTAGTAACCACACATCAATCTTACAATTCTCTTCTCTACATATTAACTTTTCTAATAGCCCAACACTCTAATTCTTGAACTATATATGTTGTACCACAGTCTTATAAGATTATTACTCTTAACCTATGCAGAACAGGACTATCACATGACTTCAAAAGCTCCTTTTCCCCATTAAAAACGTTTCCATCAACATCCCCTTGTTAAATCATAGATCCAAAATATCTAAAAATTTTAATTGCAAAGATTTCATATGCATCCTTTTTAACCATTCCTTGATTCTTCTCTTGCTACAAAAACTTTATTCATATATTCAAATTTTGTTCTACTTATCTTAAACCCATTAGTTTTGAAAGTTTCCCTCCAAAAAAAAAGTTTAAAGTTTAATCTAATTACATTAACAATTGGCTGCAAATAAAATGCAACTAATAGTTTGTCTTGAATATGACTAGTTTTTTCGTGTAGTATTAATGTAAAAGGTAAGAGACATAAGTTGGCCATCGATGTGAATGTACAACTATAGAAGTATCATTTGCTACCCTTCAATGTGTCTAATACTAGTGATAACATTATCATACATATCGTTTATCCATCAATAAAATTTCTTGATATTGCTTTCTTATCCAAAACCCACCAAAAATAGTTCCCTAGGGATTTATTCATAAGCTTGTTTTCTAACCCATAAAACCATGTGCAAATACTTCTTTTCTTTATATATACGTTTTCATTGGTTATCATTTTAGCAAAAAAATATCATCAATGATGTACCTTTGATGAACCTTCTGGAGAACTGAATTAGTTTTCAAAATGGTTGTCTTATTTTAGAGTTGCTTTTAGTGCTAAAAGAACTCTTTGGTGGAACTACAAGAATGATAATGCTAGGACTCTTCAAAGATAAAACAAAGAAAAAGATAAGTTTATAACTAAGAGTCAATATTTTGGATGGCACAAGGACTTTGATGACAAACAAAATCATAGCAGGATAAAATTATAGATCATATAAAAATATAGATATACTGTCAAAAGATTTAAAGATGGTTGAAGAATGAAAAGGCTATCTAAAAATCGAGGCAGAAAAACTTTTAAGTATAGCAATATTTAAAGAATATGATATGTTCAATAATGTTAGAATTACCAAGGCAATGATATTTATTGGATTGCTAAAAGCTAAGAAAATATAGAGGTTTAGGGTTTAGGGTTTTCATCAATAATAAGGCAATAAAACAAAAAATGAAAAAAAAAAAATTGTACAAACTTCTACAAGGGCTCTACATAAAATCAGTTTTTAAGATTTGTTCATTTAAATGGATAGGGCAAAGAAGCTTTAGAAAAATTAAAATAGGTAACTGAAAGTCGAAACAGTGTTCCCATTGAAGTTTGAAAGATATGAGAAGCAGTTTTTTTTTTTACAAGGTAGTAGAATATTTTATTTTCACTTAACATTGTATCAGCACACGTCTTCTCAAGTTAGTTTTCCCAAAAGTAATCCCCTTATGAGAGGTTACCAATGTCGATGATGGACTCCCCTCATCCATCCATTGATCATTCAAAGACCAGCATATCATGGTATATAGCTTGCATAAGAATGCAAAAGAGATTGTGTCCTAGGGTCTCAGTTTATCCTCTCATCGCCTTAGGATCTTACCCTTTTATCTCTCAATTGCTTGTTGTCGATTTTGGGACAGAGAAGCCCACCAAAGACATTATCTCTTAGGGCCTCATTGTCAATGTGTGTTGATTTAAGGCCAAAGCAATTAAAGAAAAAAAGTATAAATGTTATTTAATGATTTGACAAGACTAATGAAAAATAATAATAATAATAATAATAGAGAGAGAAGGATTTTAGAGAAGGAATAATTAGTAACTATATTACATTGCTGTATAATGACATATACAAATACAATTACTAGTGTTGGAGTTATTAGGACTTAGGAGTGTGACAAATGATTTTTCCATAATTGTAGGTTTATATCAGGAAAAAACAGCTCATCTCAAGTTGTCAGCATGACTCGTTGAGGTTACTTACCCAATTGACTCATGTTTTTCCTAACCCACTCTCCCCAAGTAACCCGAACAAATCAACCCATTTAATCAACTAGGTCATCTATCTCACTTGGTCTAAATGGCTTAGTTGTCATGCTTGATCCATCTAAAGAATCAACCCAATTACCACACTCAATTTGTCTAGTCCAATCACTCCCTAGTCAATTTGACCAAGGCAGCTAGTCTAATGAATTCAACTAAATCAACCAACTCATTGACTAGACTCAAATGGCTTGCCCAGTTTGAGCCTAGTTCCATAAATTAAGGGATTGTACATTCGGTTCAAACCAAACTAAACCAAAATAGACAAACTGAATTTTCTTTAATCAATTTTTAAGAAATTAAGCCAAATTGAATAAGCATACAATCAATATTAAAGACAAATATAAATAATTGATTCGTTGGTTCAAATTGAACTCAATTTGCATCTATACAACATATTTTTAAAAAAAATTATTATTAACTGATAAATTTTATGGATCATATTTTATCTTATAGTATATACAAATTAGCTATCAAGTTATAAACATTTGATGAAAATATAAATATTAAATCATCTACAACGAATCCTAATGACATATGTATATTTTATTATCTAAAAGTTGAATATATTTGGTTTAATTTAGTTAACAAATAATTAAACCACAACCGAACAAAAAATTTGTGTTAACTGAACTGAACCAATTTGGTCAAGAAATCAAACTAAAGTTTGAGTTTTAGGTTTGAACCGAATAATATACACCATGAATTAGCCCCTTGGTCTAGTATCTAGATCTACCTAATTGACCTGCTAATTTAGCATTATCTAGTCAATTTGATCAATTGACTCAATCAAATTATTTGTTCCAGCCAGTTCATTTAGCCCAGCTAAACAACTAAATTTCTTTCTAGTTTGATCTGCCCTCTAGACTTTGTAGTATGTACTAATCAACTCTCATATTCAACCTTGCCTAATCAACTTGATTGACCCATTCATTGCGCCCAATTTGTCTTATTTAACAACTTAATTTGTTCAATTGGATTACCTAAATCTAATCGACCCATCTATCAAGCTCAGTTATCCTAGCTGACCTACTGGAATTGCAGTGCCTATTCAACCTGTTTGTCTGGTCGGACCATCCTTTTCATTTGAGGTGCACAACTCATTTGTCTTGCCCTTGGCCCAATGACATATTTGGTTTGCTCGACTCGCTTAGCTCTTTTGGCCTACTTGGACCACTTGACTGATCAAGTCATTTGGCCAACTGTGTCTCTCTAGCTTGTTAGTCTCGTTCTTCTTGAAGTTTAGTGCACTTGGCGTGCCAGATTCAACTAAGTAATTTACTTGCCCGCCTGATTCACTAATCTCATTTAACCCACTCAATTCTCTAACTTGTTTCACCCACTCAGCTTGTTCAATTTGTCTAGTTGACCCATCTAAACCTTATGTCATGCAAAGATTTTTGACCTACTGACTCATCTTACTTAGTGAACTAGACTTAATTTGCTTGACCAATTCAATTCAAACAATCCATTTGTCTTACCTAGTTCAATTTTAGACTTTGAAATTAAGCATATATCATGCTTTGTAAATGTGGACGGTCTTATTTCAAATCTTAGGTTATGGAATGAATGAAACATTTAAATTTTTATTAAACTGAAATGAAAATTCAGCCTTAAATTTGTCCATCCAAGTGCTGAAATGGAACCGCATGTTGAATACCGCATGTTGAATGATCCATTCTATTCTATGCTCTTGTTTTGTATTCTCATTTCAAATTTAGACCCACTGTAATACTATGCTTTGAGAAATATACACATATAGGCATATAATTAAGTGGTAGGTGCTACCTCCAAGTCATGGTGCATTCGCAGTATACGATAAGTCATGTTATTGGAACAACTTTCAACTTCATAATATATTGACACATACAGGGAAATCTTTCCGGAAAGACCAGCATGAAACCAAAGAGGCCACGTTAAGCATGTTCCACCTTGTACTTTAGCATCCTGCAATGACAAAGATTTTTTTTTAAAAAATGTCAACACCTGGGAAATACTGGTGTGCTCTATTTACAGTACGTGGCCTGTGATAGTTTCATGAAAAGATGTTGGTATACTCACATCTGGAAATGAAAACAGAAAACTCTTGAAGTTTGGAATGACAATTGCTGGTGCCTCCTTAATTACAGCATTTTCAGGATTTTCAGAGTATTTAGGAAAATCCTTGTTTAGTTCTTCTATGTTTCCAGGAATGAGGTATCTTGGATGACTGATTTTCATTTTAACATTCTGCACAATTGGAAGATGTTGAAACAAGTCAAAATTGGCATGCAGGCAGTAATTTAAATAATCCATCATTTCCAGCTTGCTTCCTTCTCCAAAGTAACAGCTTTCTTAACAGAAATCAATACATTGCCCATAAATTGGAATTTATCCATTAGTACAACATAAACTGATATAAGATTGGCAAGGCCAGAAGAAAATTTGGCCATAATAAAAGAAATATAACGAATCAACCTTAACAGAAAATTCTGATTGGTTCCGAAGCTCAAGCAGTAGAGGCCTTAGGTCCCCAGTAAATATTTTCTTTGGTAAGTGCTGAATACACACCTCAAGTTTCGGCAAGCCCTGGTTACAAAGAAGAAAAATGAGCTATTTCTCTCGCTCCTTGGTGAAGTAGAAGAGAAGGATGCAAACCTTAATCACTAAAAACTCCAGGTTAGTGCCTAAAGAGCTTAAAGCTCTTCTTCCTTTTTTCTGCTTGCCCTTCATATCAAACTCAAAGTACCGATAACCAATCACAGTATCTGATAGAGTCCACCTCACTCCAGTTATTTTTAATAAACCTTCCCTCTTCGGACAAACTTCAAGTTGTATCTATGATGTAAAAAAAGTGAAACAAACATTCAAACATATTAGTTATCAACAAGGTAACATATCAATTTAGAGCAGATGTGATCCAATATAAAGCTAGTTTCTCTGATGAAGTTCCTAATTATTAGAAAATACTACTATATTCCATGTAGCAATCGAGTAGCCCCCACGGGAGGGTCGAATGGCTAGCATGGCGATAGATTTGCTACAATGAGCAAGGGTCGATCCCTAGGGATTGCAAAGTCTTTCGGAGACGCTTGCCCTCCCACCCCGCTAGTGCTCGATTGAGAAAAAAATGTTCCCATGATTTACCTCCCTTACAATGGCTGTAAAATTGACTGATAGGGGTCGCTAGGGTGACGTTTCACCTTTTGCTACAATGTAGCAATCGAGTAAAAGAATCTAAATTGTAGGTACACTAAAAAGTGAAGAAATGATAATAATAGAAATAGATGGTTTATTACAAATTACAATCCCCCACCTTCAAATGTTCTTTTAACTTCAGTTCCAGTACCATAATTTTAAAACAGCATGAAATTACACAAAGGGTCAAAAGGAAATTATTAGAACTCTGCTTTGTACCTACCCTCTTTTTCTCGCCAGTTTCTAAAATAACATCCAGCTTTGATAACATAAAGGAAGAATCACTATTGCATGGCCGCCTGAAATGATAAACATCATTTAACAACAATAACATAAATGGAACAAAATAATAACATGAGCATATCATTTGGAAAAGGCACAGTAATAGATGTTTACATACTCAAAATCCCCATTGGGTGATGTGTTTAATGCACTACTATCTGCATAATTTTCATACAACAAGATTAACCCACTTAGACATAAAGTTACAATATGGAATAATTTGCAGTGTGAATTGGATATTGCCTGTTTCTGTTCCCTCAGATTTTGCAGTGAGCTCACATATAAGAGAAATTTCAGAGACAGGAACTGCAACCTGAAGAGGGTTCTGGAATTCAAGTTCCACAACAACTGCTTCTGCAATTATTAAATTTTCAAAACATAAACAAAGCAAATTCTATTGTTTTGATATTTATTTTAACAATATACTACAAAGCATACCTCCAACCACACATACAGCTGAATCATTGGTTTTTCTTGAAGAGGATTTCATTTGTGAATCCAGCCAGTTTGATCTACTCGTGGCTGCTGAAGGTACCAGTTCTTCCTCCAATGACTGCCACAAATTTTCACTTACATGGACCTGAGAATTTTGTGAATCCATATCAAATTGAGTCATGTGAATTTTATATTTATACTAAAGCTAAGATAAAATGATTTAATGGCCAGATGAAAAGGATCCCGTTTTATACACTAAATAATATCTTAATGGAATATAGTCAGTCAGATGGATGCATAAGATCAATTATCCAAGTCATAATGCAAATAAAAACTACATGCACATGCATACAGACATCCGGAAAGCTGCACAATATGGTAGACTCATCCAGTATGTCTGCACATGAGCCAATGAAACTCTGGTCATCCAGTATGTCTGCACATGAGCCAATGAAACTCTGGTCAAGTTCAACCCATCAGAGAGTTGTTTGTGCAGTGATCAACTCATGTTCAACTAGCACTAGTTCTTCACTGCTCAACCTAGCTGATTGTTATCAAGAACCACTTTTTCTGGGAGGTTTATTTATGGTACTCTCTAAGATAGAATGCAATAGTAGAGTAGAATAGTCTTGAATGTTCCATAAGGGATGGTTATGGTAGTGATTATGGTGCACATTGACGGTGGACGAAACCATCATTTGAGGTGCCAAGCTATGCTGCTTGAAACCCTCAAAAACATTTCGTTCTGATCTCACACCAACACAGAAACTTGTTGGCACAGGGTGATATTGGCACGAACAGGGAGAGAAAGAGGAAAGATGCAAAATGACGAGTCAACCTTGAAGGAGAAGTGGAGGGAGAGATAGCAAGATCGAGAGTGGGAGAGAAAGATACCTGCTGGAGAAGAAAGGAACAAGAAAATCAGTGGATGCTTCAGCATCACAAGAAAGGAGAGATCAAGTGGGAGGCAATTGTTTTGGCATCACGAGATAGAGAGATCAGGTGGTGTGAACAAAGGAGGTAACTATTGCTGAAATAAAATCACCATGCGGCTTTAATACCAATTGACGCAACACAGTGGACAAACAATAAAGCGAACCCTCGCATAGAGGGAAACTTACAGCAATACCATGCTTCAACTTCTTTTATAACCCCCCCCCCCTTCTCCTATTTCTCTCCCATGTACGCAGTCTTACCGCCTCGGTCACTCACGCACCAACTCCCTTTCTTTTTCTTTTTCTTTGTCTCCTTTTTTCCTTCCCACTTCCTTTCTTTTCACTGTTTTTCCCCAGCCGCAGCTCAAGCTGCTTCCTTCTTTTCTCCTAGCCAACAGCAGCCCTAGCTGTTGCTCCTCTTCCACTCCAACACAAGCAACACCTTGCTGCGCTCTCCCAGCAATAAGGGCAGCCCTCTCTCAGCAACAGGAACATCTTCTTGCTGTTCTGTTTCCAGCCAACAACCACCACAACAACAACGAGCCACCATGTAAGCTTCTCCTCCTCCTTTCTTGCTTTCCTTTCAGTTAATATTGGCAGTTTATATTGTTCTTTTCCCTCACAGCAAAGCAGCAGCCCTAGTTGTTGCCTTTTCCAGCAACAAGAACAACAACTTTGTTGTTTTCTGTCAACCAGCCAACAACAGCAGAACATTTGCTGACTTCCGACCACAATCAACCTTTTTTTTCTAGGGTTCTGATTCCATAACAAGAGCAGTATTTTCCCCTTTGTCCAACCACAACAACAGGAGTAAGTTTTTTCCTTCC
The DNA here is from genome assembly GCA_037177395.1 of Alpinia galanga. Classification (NCBI taxonomy): domain Eukaryota; kingdom Viridiplantae; phylum Streptophyta; class Magnoliopsida; order Zingiberales; family Zingiberaceae; genus Alpinia; species Alpinia galanga. Next base: position 804,199 of record JBAMHZ010000112.1, on the reverse strand, counting down.
TTCTTCCATTTATTTCGAGCAATATTAGCCTCTTATTAATCAAAGGAGAATTGTAAAGTATAAAGTTAAGTTCATTACGTTGCCAGTTAGATTAGTTAAATGGAAATTTATTAATTGATAGTAGTAGGTCTCATATAGGAAATGAGAATATATTGATATAGTGAGATTACGATTCAATCCGTCAAGTTTGAACATTTATTATAACATTGTGTTACTACCATTATTGAATATTATTTTAAATTTTCTGAATTATTTTTATACTTGTAGATACAAGTTCGAGTGGAGCACAGTGACCTGCTGATGCTCAAAGCTTTTATTGTACATGGAGATGGATAAATTCTACTCTTAGACTCATTATACATTCCTTGTGCATGAATAAATTAAATAAATGATTTATTTATGTTTGTATAATTGTTTTAAAATAGTATTTAAAATAGTGAAATCGGTTATTAAATAATTAAATTACTAAAGGATAAATAATTGATATTATTTCATATTCACATGTAAGATTCATATAAGAAGTAAGATGAGAAAGGTTATTTTAAAATTTTAAAATAAATATTCTGAATTGCTCTTTTATTGATACCTATCATTAGATTTACTTGACCTTCCATACTATTGATATTTCTTATTGTTGATATTTATACCTTCATGTTATATAACTTTTACCTGTAGACTCTACGATGATACCCAAATGAATTAGCATGATTCTTATTAAGAGTTGACTTGGGTTGGCTGTTTAGACGATAAGAAGTGAACTTAGAGTTTAGCATTTGTAGTAAAATGAAGCAAACATATTAAGATGAATTAAGCATAGCAAGATTATTAACCAAAGATAATAAAATAATAAATGTGAAAAGTCTGAGTCTAGCCCTAAACCAGAGTACCTGACCACTCACATGTTGTTATAGTAGCGTGTTGTCACCTACAGTCAATATTTACGTGTGATCCAGTGCTATGTTATTATTTGTTGGATTTCCTCGGTAAGGAGACTTTTAGTCCATATGTCAAATGATATTATATACACTCTAAAGATGCTCACTCTAGTGATTCATTACTTAGTTGATTTATTAGATTTAAACCATTGATGATGATTATAAATATGCTTGTATACTTTTAAAAAAAAGTAAGAAGGAATTATAATCTACTTCTTTGACCTTCTAAATAAGATTAAATTATGCACATCTTTTTTTATTACTCACTTAGTAATTTGTGTTTCTTATCTGTCTTCTTTGACCTCTAGTTTTGCAGATTCAGACACCCTTTTAATATCATAGTTGATTTTACTGTACATAGAGTTGCTCAGAAATCTCGACTTGCTAAATCCCTAGGTTTGGTTTCTATTTCAATGTGCTTTTGTTTTGTTTTATTGATCTTCTATTTCTATGGTTTTGTAGTCTTTGTAGTAAATATATCCATAAGAATATAGTGTAAGGGAGGAGCACAATGGTGTAGAATGTTGCAGACGTATTAATCTCAAATATTAGTTAATTTCTTTCCAAATCTGCATGTGTTTCCCCATTTGCAATAAGAAGAGAGTAAAAAGGACATTGCATCATTAAACTGATTTCTGACAAAGAAAGAGATGGAAAGAAGAAAGAGGATTAAAACAATAAATGACATAGTAGAGAAAGAAAAAAAAGATAGTCCAGTGCACGAAGTTCCCATTATATGGGATCCTAAGAAATGATCTATTGTACGCAGTCTTACCCTGTTTTGTAAAAGACTATTTTCAAAAATGACAAAGTAGAGATATGAGGAAAAAAAGAGAAAGGTAGGATTGGCTTCTCCTATAAACTAATGTACTTACAGATACTTACACTGAATGTCAGAAGTCAGAAAAATCAAGAAATATTTAAGTACTCGTGCACAAATAAAATTGATTAAATTCTGAGTTTGCACTTTCATTTTCTGTAAATAAAATCAAATTTACTATGGCCATTGATTTAAATGATTATCATATATTGACAGATATGGATGCTAGACCTCTTTGTTTTAGCTAAAATAGTTGAATCATTTCTAAATCCAGTGACACCATCTTGGCATCATAGAATTAATTTGTCTCTGGGGCACAAAAAACTATGAATTTCATAAACGCAATCAAAGCATTAGTTTGCTTTTTGTTCTAGCATCTAACGCAAAAGAAAGTATATAAAAGATAGAGGACAAGAAATAACTATGACAAGAAACCAGGAAAATATATAATAACAGTAGTCCTTCGAAGCCAATGAAAATCAAGCAACAAACTTACATCTGAAGGTGATGCGTAAGTTCGGAAATCTTCATAAAATACTTTGAGTGAGGCCATATTGATAACAGGTAGTCGAAGATTGTAGACCTCAAATTTCTTTCCCATGCTCTAATGTATCAAGGTATAGCAAGTTTCTAAGATTTACAGACTACCAAACCAAAATATCATGAGGAAGAATCTATAGAAGTACCTGGACAACATGGGAAAATTCATTAAGGAATACATTTTGTGTGGCTAGGGACTGATGACTGCAAGCCAAAACCTCCAGCATATGCTTGATAGCCAAATCAAGAACTCCAATAAAAGAATACCACCTAAGTAAATGGAAGGAGATGAGGTCCAAAGCATCAAAGATAAATGCACAAATATACAAACAAAGCATGGAGAACCTTCCAACATTATAGTGAACGTGATCAGATATATAACTCCAACCATTTTCTCTGTAAACGAAGAGTGCATTCCTGTAAGCTCGAATCGCATGATGTCTCTACATTTTACAATTAGCATATAAAACTTTGAACATGCTTAAATATCTGAGACACAAGTTTCAATATGAAGATGAATTTGGCATGCAATCAAGTACCTGATCAGAAATGTAGTAACGGTTTCCAGACAGAACAAGATGAAAACCATACTTGCGTAACATTGGTGGGATGGAAAGCAAATAGCAATATGATGCCTGTTCAAGCATCACAGCTGCATGCAGAGAAGGTTCCTGATGAAATATGTACATTAGCTGCACCCTTAAACACTCAAGTTAGTCATTTTATTTTCACACTTAACATTACCTCATTAGAAATGCGAAAATATATATTTGCTGCATCCTTGAACTGCCCCCTGGCCTTAAGCATTTCTGCCCACCATAGCCCACACCTCGAGGCATTTCTTTGACTAGATGACCCAATTTTCTGAATAAGAATTAAAAACATCAGAGATCTAGCAAATAAATAAGAAAAACAATCAGGTTGTATAATTTTACTGAAAAACATTCACAAGAACATATGAAGTGCAACAAAAATGTAAAGATCTATTCACAGCACAAACATGCAACACAAAAACCTAGTTTAGATTATTCTATTTCTACAGTATAGTATAATATAAACATGATCTTTAATCTTTTTGTATAGATCACAGTGATGAGGATAGAAATTTGATACTCAAAATACTTTCCAAGCACATCAATATCGTCATCATCCCAACATTCATTGTGAAGTAGGGACTAATACATTATCTTATTGCAAGATGTATAACCATTGATGTCTTCCAAGGTACCACCTGGGTAGTTGATTCTGAGAGAAATTTTATTCAGATCATGACATGACTGTATATACTTTGCATGGTCATATAATTGCAAAGGAAATACAAGAATATTTAAAAACATTAAGGGATAATCTCAGCCATAGGAGCTGATGAGGAATCGATGTCAAGAATTTAGGAAGCTGGACCAAGATAGGAAAATGTCCTGAAGTTATACCATATCAAAGCAAAGGATGATCTACAATCATATAAGTACTATTTATAATCAACTCCATCTTGCAGCTATCAACTGCATTGGCATCAACTACAGTTGAGTTTGGAACCTTTGGGTAGTTGCTCCTGTAAAAGTGTTTGATCCCTTATTTGTAATTGCCCCATAAAGATTATCACATGTAATTTTAGACAATGATAAATGTCCAAATACAATATCTGAATATTTCAAATTTTGAACTGATAATATCATCTGTACTTTTATAGATTTCCCTGCAGGTTTATATGAGACCTTCACCTTGTATTTTAGGTGATGTTTTGCTCCAGTACTGGTCATAAAAATAAATTTGTTAATAAGATTAATTTTCCATATTAATTTGACACTCCAATTAACCGTGGCATTTGGCATGTGATTATCATAGAATACTATGACACACGCAAAAAGAGAGAGAATATGAAGGTCAAAGGGAAAAAAAGGATAACATTGCCCCAGAATGATCTTCAACTAAATGGCATTTCATGAAACAAGTAGAATTAACAAGTAATATTGAAGCATAGAAACCCTTGTTACCTTCAACCAAAATCATCAGAGCAATGGCTAAACAAAGCCAAAAATAGAGAAACATAAATTTCGCCTGTACGGACATTTACATTAATTTGGAGTGTAGATAAACCAAAGACATAAAGCTAACAAATGTAATCAAGCACCTAAGTACCATAAGCATGCCTATTAAATAACAAAGTGCATTATGTAGAAATCATATGCAACAAAAACAAGTAGTAAAATTATAGATGTCATAGCATAACTTTGGCAGGTTTCCACTTCCAAATAAGCAGTTTATATATATATATATATATATATCATTTTACCAAGTATGTAGCGAAGGCAGTTTCCATGCAATAGTCAGAATCCTTTCTTGACTGATCCAACATAAAGAAGCAAAGGCCAGTCAGTTCCTGCATGGATAGCATAAAATTCCAAGAATGCATTAGAATACATGACAAACTAAAAGAAATCAAGGAAGCAATGCAATACAACAAAATTCTGAGTATAAGTAGGCAGATGTGCAAGAACAGACACAACAAATGAATATTATCCTTGGAGAAAATTATACGTATTTGAAGCCCTCTTTCACCTGAGATATACGAACATCTGCATTTCACTTGATTTACAATAAAATCTTCTCTTTTAAACAATTTATTCATATACTAGATGGTGGTCCAAGATTTCGTTTGTCAGTCATGGAGTAACAGCATGGTGGTCCAAGATTTATTCATATACTAGATCTATACGTTTTCCAGTTCCAATTCTACTAGTTCAAGTCAAATGACCAATGATTCATTGAGATATGCTTATGGACATGTGAAGAAAATAATTTCAATAGTAGATGTTCTGAGAGGATTATTTGGTGCTTTTGACTGTATTCGTCTCTATGATTTGTTAGTATGCAGCAGAAACAAATAAAATAACAAGCACAAAGATACAAAATACACCACTCTTTATGTGGTTAGGATCCTAAGCTCATACTTTATAGCCTATGATTCATCGATGGATCAGTCTTAGAATCCCGCTATCCTTTCTCTTCCTCGTATACCTTTTAGAGATGGAGAAACCTTTACACTTATAGTAGATACAAGGAATACAAAAATATAAGCAAATAAAAACCAAAACAATAAATAAAGATTACAATCAAGATCTCTTTACTTGCTTTGTTATTGTCGATTACTCACAAGGGCCTTGGAATAGCAACAATCCCTAGAATCTGTTGGGTCATTTTTCTCTTTTATAGGATTACTCTTCGTACCTGGAATCTGTTGGTCAATCAACTGCTTTGTCTATCAGTTGATTGTTTGCCTACTCATTAATCGATTGTTATCCTCCAGTGAATTGCTCCACTGTGATAGCTCAATATTCTAACGTTGTCACAGCTTTACCTGCTTACCTACTCCTCCACAGAATCCTGTACCATCCAATGGACTGCTCACCTGAGATGAAACTTTTCTATTTGTGTTCTCATCTTGAATTGATTGACCAGTTAAATATTCACCTGAACAGAACCTTCTGTTTGTTGACATTGCAGCCTGAGTAGAATGCTCAATCAACTGTTTCATCAATTAACTGATATACATATCAATCAACTACTCTAAACCATAAATTCCTAAGGTTTCTTGGTTCTTTAGTAGATTCCCTAACTCAACAATCGACTACCATTCACATCAGTTGACTCCTATAAGTCCCAAATCCATCCAGAATATGTGTTGTGCCAAGAACCCTCATGACTTAGGGGCTTCTTCATTTGCCTAGTACAAGTCAACCTCGATGGGACTTCATCCTTGTCTAATATCCAGTTGACCTCATCCTTCTAAGACTTCCCTTGCCTCGCCTGGAACTCCTCGTCTCTAAGATTTCATCAATTATCCAGTATCCAGTTGACCAACCAAGAATTTCACTCACTTTCCCAGTGTCAGGTCACCCTTAATCTGCTAGGACTTAAAATGCTTAAACTTTACTCCTCTAATATTTCAACCTTGATGTGTCAAGACTTTATCATTGTCCATGACCTATTTAGACTTTTTCCACCTACCTAATGTCCAGTCCCCTTGACATGCTAAGATGTCCTTCACCATAAAACATCTAGTTCTCCTCAACCCGTCTTAATTTCCATCACTTGCCTTACATCTCATCCCATCTTAACCGATTAGAACTTTCTTCATTGCCAAACATCATATCCTCCATGACCTACCTAAACTTCTATCACCTACCTAACATGTAGTCCACGTCCCCCTTAAAACTTCCTCTATCGATCCCTATTACACTTCACAATTGTCAACTGTCTAGTCTACCTAAGTCTTTTCCATTGCCAGTATCCTGTTAGACTCACCACATTCGCCAACATTGTTAGACTTTAACCAATATTAAATGTCTAGTCAACCTTGACCCATTTTAATTTCTTACACCGTCAATAATTGATCAACCTTGATCTACTTAACACATGATTTTCAAACATATTGCTTAAATCTCAAAATCCTAAATAATGATGAACCTTCCAAGATCCAATTGCACCAACAATCTTCAATTTGTCAAAAATAACTTTTCCATGCAAAAAGTATTTGACAATGAAATTTCCAATCGCTCATATGATTTCAATCAAAGGCAGCCCGACAGCCCGATGCATGAAGCTCCCACTAATACCGGATCTCAGGGAACAATTTATTGTGCACAGTCTTAAATGCATTGCAAGAGGTTATTTTCGAAACTCGAACTCATAACTTCTAGGTCACATGGCAACAACTTTATCGTTGCATCAAGGCTCCCCTTCTTGAAGTAAAATGTATGATTTTAATCAAGATTGAAATAAATACATTGTCATCCATGTAAACTATGAACCTACATATTCTTGTTATGAATCAACATCAACTTCATTTATTCTATTACAACACTATTATTTTGAATAAAAAATTATATATAAATAATAGTTTAGCATCAGCATAATAGTATGTATATTATATTTGTACTATATTTTGCTAGTTATTTTTGCTTAATGGAATATTATATTATTTTATAGATATCTGAAAATCAAAAGCTTTTGAGTAAAGTAGAATCCTTTTTTAACACATCGTTATTTTTTTATCTGAACCTTACAATTTTCAATCCAAAAATTCATCAAAACAATCCATGATATAAACCTCAATTTAACAAACTTGCTCCCGATGGCAATGTAACCAACAATAGCATGATACACTACCTCAAAGTTACAGTGTTATTACTAATGTCCATCCAGGTTTTGCACTGCAAACGATAATATGGTTATCTATATGTTATAAACTCAATCAATAAGCTTAAGCATGAACCTGTGGGTATAACTCAGAATCCACACATATTTATAATAGAGAGTAAGACATATGTCAGCTTTAACACAAGTACAACAATCAATGGTATCCCAAGCATCCGACATCTAATAGACCAATACCTCACAATTACCAACATGGCCAACATGTGAATGAGATGATGAATCTGTAAAATCAGCTCACGGTTCTAGATCATCCAAGCATTGTTGAGCGGGTCCACATTCACAAATGTGGCCATTAGCCTTATCAATGGTTCGGAACTAAATGTATTTCTAGCACATGGTTTCGGGACATGGAGTGAATCACATAAATTTAGAAATAAATCTATTTCTGCTCCCAACATAGAAACGGATCCAAAGTTTACTATGACTAACAGCTACTCATTATGTTTCTTATGGACACTGTTAAAAGTGCTTTCAAACTAGTAAAGAATAAGAGTCTCTTTAGTTTGCAGGGCAAATAATGTCATTTTTACACAACGGCATGTTCAAATTGCATAAATCTGAAAATCTGGCAGCAAACTGGAGTAAAATGCATGCATATACACATAGAACCCTAGAGGCCAATAACGTAAATAAGAAAAAAAAATAGTTTGAATGCAGAGTAATCATTTGAGAGCTAGAAGATGCCTCAGTTAAATAATCTTAGAAACAAATACTAAAAGTTACCTGTACACCAGCATAACGCTTCCAGGCTTTATCAAGTTTGTAATCAGTGGAAAGTAATCGGTAATTTGACAAGGCGAGTTCATAATCCCGCAACATAAAGGCATGATCAGCAAGGACTCTTATCTGAGACTCGATAGAGCTAAATGTATACCTGCCACATATTCATGGAAAAATTAGAGATACATTGCACAAAATAAAAAATAAAGAATTATTTCTAGGTCACATGCCTATGCCAGTAAACACAATATGAGGATGAAGAGGAAGAGGAGAAGAAACAATGAAGAGGCCTTAATCCAAATGGAAAATAAAGAGGAAGGATGGAAAGAAAATAAAGAAGAGAGAAGTAATATAAAACAATATCAAAGACTTGAAAGAAATATAAGTTTCACCAATTCAGCAGGTGCAAACTAGTCAGCATTTTAATATCTCATTGAAGTGGTGCAGCAATTGCACCGCCCAATATAGGTGGTCCATAATAAGATATCTCCAAATCACAGTTTACAAAAATTTATTGAGAATATCCTTACGTAGGACCATCAGGAGATTCAGGTGCATCTTCTTTTCCTTTTCTCCACCATAAATTTTTTATTTGGTTCCTAAAACCTCGTCTAGTTGCCGCAACCTAGGAAGTAGCCAGTTAACATAATAAACAAAACTGTAACCTTGTAACTAAAATAGAACAATTCACAGGAAAAAACCTGCTGATTGAGAATTCGTATCTTTTGCTCCATGTGTGGAATAATATAATTGGAAGACAAATCTTGCATGAAATCCCTAACCTACAAAACAAGTATTCAAATAATTTTTCTTGGTCAAATTTCACTAAAAAAACAATTGCTACAGCACTAAAGGTGTCAAGAAAGCAACCACAACAAGCATGAGAAACATATCCATTTCTATTAGTTGTGTTTGGAAAATCCACAGGCAGGCACTTGCAAGTTTTTAATGGCTTCAACTAAGAAAAAACTTATTATTAAGAATATATAGGAAAATGCAGCATAACGAATTAATTATTTTTTCTAATGGATAATTTGTGCCAATATGAATATCTATTTAGACAACCAATCAATGCATTAATTAGGCAATGTAAAATCATGACAAATACTCATATAACATAGGAAGAGGAAAATCAAAAAATACTTGGTTGACAATGATAATACAGGATAAAATTCATTTGAATATAAATAAGGATATAGTAGGAAATTGAGCCCAATAGCAAGAATCCATATAGTTGACCTCACTTAGTCAGGTAAAGATGATTATTATTGCTGTTGTTTATAATTTGTGCTGATTTTCTTTTCTTATTTTCCATTAAGGGGCAAGATGGTTTTGTAGGACAAGATCTAAAATACCACTCTTCAAGTTATGTCCCAATACCAACAACATATAGTACCCCTTCGTACAACTTTATTGCATGCTTAAAAGTTCTGTAGTAGATAAATGTGGCAAGTGTGAAGTAGTGACCTTGTGTTTGTGTTAGTGTTAGTGTTAACCTACACAGGGAAACTGACTTTTCCATGACATAAGAAAAGGACATGCAGGATCTTCTAACACTATAAACGAAACTGGCCATCACACTATAAATGAAGTTGCTCAACATCCATTCCAACTGAAATGCCACACCAGTATTACAAACTGAAGGGACAAGCTTGGTGAACAATGATTTTAATGAGGCAATCACAAAGTTATTTCTATGTGATGGCAGCATAGTAGACTTAAGAAAGGGAATGCAACATATGCATAATCTTTCAGTTTAACCTGACAACCTCAAAAGATGCAGATTCAAACAAGCAGCCAATATAGGTCAATATAATGGGCTAAATTTGTACCAGCCAACTGTGAGAATTCAGTGTGGTTGTGTAAGCTGATCCTAATGGATAAAATCCAATAATGTAATTATAAGGTTTGGGCTATTTGGTTCAGGTTGTTCCTTACTCAGTTTAATTTAATCAGAACAGATAAAAATTGTTCTGTTTTAAGATTTAAAATTTGATAAAAAGAACAGTTGGACTTGGGTGTGCAAGGAAGATCATGTTTTTAAGAGTGGCATATAATTTTTTTCTCATTCACAGTGCTTCAGGGATAAGTCACAAGAAGTCAAGTGAATAACTCCAATATCAATGGATATCATGATGCTCTCAAAAAATACTACTAAACTCTTCTTATCAAAAGTTGCAAACTTGGGCATTACTTAAATATACACAAATATGTGATCATCCAAAATAGGATTTAAAATATCAAGGCATGACAAAGTTTCAGTTTTTAACTGGAATATGATACTATTTCGGTATTATGTCAACTTTCCAATACATGATGCCGATAATAACTTGAAGGTTAAAGGAGAAAGGAGATGAAGTAGAGGAAAGGGACATTACCTATGCTGCGTACTATTGAATTTTGGTAATTTATGGGAACAATACATTTCAATTGTGTCACCTGATATGGTACAAGATTTCAAACCATGATCCAAAAGATGCAGCAAAACATTCATGCAATGTGTCTTTTGTTTTGAAGTTAGTTTTCTAATCATCCTCAATTTAATTCAAAATAGATATAACCACAGTGCAAATCAACTTTAGAGAATCATGTGATTCAACAATCAAGCATATCATTGAGTTCAGCAGTATGAAAATTCACAGTTCATGCTGTGAATTTACCATTTTAATGAATTACTAAGCCCTAATACAAGAACATATAGCTAATCTCTCTCCTGTGTCGTCCACCTAAGATACATTGTTGCTAGCTGACATCCTTTGGAATGCATCAAAGCTTATCGAGGTGCCTTCAAATGAATTTGACTAATGCTTCTTAATCAAATATGTTATAATTTCATAACACATTTCTCTAAAATTTAATATGACTATCTAATTGCTAGAGTTATATCTTTAGAAGTAAAGTGAAAGAATGAGCAAAATTCATCTGAGCTTGTCTCGCTTCAATGTGGGTCAAAGAATGCAGAGTATTGACATTATATTATACAATAAAATGTTAACTACTATCTAATTGTTATATTCTTATTTCTAGAACATAAAAAAGCTAAATACAAAGGGAATAAAGAAGTCAACTTCATTATTTCTCCACGTGTTGAAATGTGTCAAGTGTTGGTACAGCATTATATAATAAAATTTTAACAATTTATTATTTAATCATTCAAATCATAAATTAAATAGACAAAGTGGAAGATAATTAAAGAATTAAAGCCTTTCCAAATACATCTCAATGCCTTTTGAAGTGTGCCTAAAGTGTCTCAAGCATTGACAATGTATGGTACCAAAAGTGTACCATCTGACTGCGACCCACACCTCAATTTGGAATGATACTTTAACCTTGTAAAGAATTATATCACAATATTCTTGTTTGATGGGACAAATATTAACTAACAACATTCTCCAGTAATTCTCTCTTAAGTTCAAAATGTTTGTTGCTTCAGATCTTTATTATGGGTCTATGCAACAATAAGAATCTCTAATAAACATGAACTTGGAATGTGATACACTGTATGTCACACATTTGCAACAGGAGTTTTCAATGAACTATCTAGGAAATCATATACACGTTGCAATATACCCCCATGTCCCACAAATTAGAGAAATGTGCTAGAGTTACAAAAGCTTCTGCTAGTCAATGTAGCTCATGATCCAGAGTAGTAATTGTGCTTGCTAGTGAGCGGCTGTGGCTAGTATAGATGTCTAGGTAATAATTCAACAGCCTTAAATTTTCATACGTTGGCAAATATATGATAGTGATCAACATTTTAAGTTCCCATAACAGAAATGGGTAACTCAAAAATTTTGCTCTACAACCATAATTTGCATCCCTTGCTAGATACATTACAGAACTGGACACCTCAATCTCCTCTGAGCCAATATAAGTTGCTCAAAAATATTGCTGCTCAATACCACTGGTCGATATAGCCTTACACAAAGGAATTAGCCTTTGCACTATTCAAACTCTTAGACTTGTCTGTCTCAGGGATCTCCCAACTCAATAAGTTGTGTTAGGATAGACCAAAAATAGTCAAAATACATCAAACACATTTAGATTGATACAATTTCCATTCAGAAAATAAAATTTTATTAAATCAAGTGTGACAAAATTTGGCACAAGTAAAAGATTACCAGACCCATTTGGAGATTCATAACAACTGGATTTTGGGGATGGGTGGCTTCAATCTCCAAGTATTAAAAATTATTCCAAAACAAGTCAAAACAATGTTAATAGATTATTTCAGGATTTCATGGCTTTAATCTCCAAGTACTAAAAATTCTTCCAAAGCAAGCCAAAACAATATTAATAGACTATTTCAACTACCAAATCAACCTAGTAAAAGATGTAAGAAATAAATAAGGTGATTTGGCTCTCACAGTTCCCACAGGAGACCTCTTTGATTGCTAAAGTAAAACTATTTGTAATTGATAAGACATTATAGTTTAATGTAAAAATACATGGCCAACACTCCTGAAGATCATTAGGACAAAAGATACAATCAGCAGGTTCAATATAACAACTGCAAACATTTTGTAGCAATCTTACCCCATTAATATCCTCACTGCTAAGCAAACGAGCAGTATTATCTGTGTCCAGTATATGGCTTCCCTGCATACAATGTCTTTTAGAGAAATCAACAAAAGATAAAAGCATCCTCATGTTAAGCTATTTTAACAACGAGCTTACATAAGGCATCCATGGAACATCCTTCCCATCATCACTCCTGGCTTCAGCAGAATTTATGCACAAGAATTTGCAGTTTGATCCAAAGGTACTCCGCATTTCTGCTAAAATATTGGAGACCCTTCAAAAAATGATAAATTGACCAATTCAACCATCATTAACATCGAGAATTGACCATAATGATAATTAGAGAACAGATTCAACACACAAGGTACAAACCAAATCAACAGTGTAAAGATGCCTACTAAAAAGGTAAGATAAAATCACAAGGGAAAAAGTTTCCATATAATTTCATGAAGCATGCAAGAGAGCATCATGTTATGAGAAGCAACATAATCAGTGCAATCACATTTCCACACTGTAAGTTTGTCTTCCTGGTTTGTAATCTAAGTCAACATATCATTTGTACCCTGCCAAGATTTTGTAATAAATGGAGTCACAATGAGCTAGTCTAATATCATAATAATCCACCATCAATCAAACAAATTTACCTACACTTCATGTATTGGATGTTACTTATGAAGAAATATATTAACAAATGCCAAATGACTTATCATTTGATCATTAGACATGCATCATATTAATGGAATCAAGCATCTACTCTTTCTATAAAATTAATTCACAATACCAAGGACCTGGTAATACCTCACCTAATCCAACTTTCAATTTTTGGAAATACATGGGGGCAGAGGAAGTGTCATTAGCAATCAAAAGTTACTTCTCTATGATTGAAAAGTTCTAAACCAGGAAAACCATTAGCGTTAAATAATCACTCAATCCTCACTTAGGCAAGTGCCACAGTGCTCATCGAGAAGATAAGGCCCAAGTGCCTCAATTTCATTCTGGGCAGAGCACCTTCATTTCCCTTAGGCACTAAGGCTATGCACTAGCATTTAGGTAGGTGGCTCTTTTTATTAAGGATAGCTAAACTAGAAGCACTAATACAATTTAATACTACCAAACTCATTAAAGCAAACCAATTCAATGATTTTCTCAATGAAGGGTCAACATTGGAGGTTCCAGAGTTGAGTGGAGCAAAAGAAAAAGTTGGACCAAGGTGGAACACGTAATAACCCAAACTCCAAGGGGTGTGCATACCATGAATAAGAGTTCCTATATGATGTCACCTTACATGCATGGACTCCTATGTAACAGTATAAAAGGCAGAGCACAAGTTGTATACAATATCTTTCAGTGGACAAGGATAAGTATTGACAGGGAAAAGTAGCGATTAGATAATTGGAGTTCCAAATTTAATTTGAAAACAATATTGTGAAAGATCAAGCTAGATTAAATAATCAATTTAGAAAGATCCTAAAATCACCATATTCAATAAACATACATCTGAAAGGAATGCATCTAAAAAACAGAAAATCCAAAGGAAAAAATTAAACAGTGTATAAAAATTGAACATCAGAGAAAAATTAACATAGTATGGTCGCAATAAAAGAAAAAAAGGAAATTACTTATCAGGTGAGCCATCTTGTCTATCATGTAATACCAAATAATGCTTCAATATTTTTGGATCCATCACCCCATCATTAAGAAGTGATGGAAATTGATCTGTGTTCAAAAGATCCACAAATCTGTTGATAGGTTGTTCATCTTTTGATGACACCACAAGTAGACCTGCACAATTGTCCATATACGTAACCATGCATGGGCATAAGACAATTGTAAAAAAAAAATTTACATTAGTCATGTTGAAACTGAATAGGTGATTGCTCAAATTAAAGAATCAAAGACAATGATGAAGGCCATTTCTTACATGCCACAGGGTGGTCAAAAGCTTCATGCTCTGAAAAAGATAATGTCCGGATAAGCTCCTTATTGAATGTCTCTATCCATGATGGGCATAAATCAGATTCTGATCAACATAGAAACAATCATTATGAACTCACTAGCTTCAAAGTCTTATTAGTATATAATACTAAGAGAATCTGATTAGCTAAATGACAGACAATAATATAAATTACATTCCAAAATATGGAGATAGAACATCAGGGATCCAATATTTCCTGTCAATATTGACAAGTATTAAGTTTCCTAAATTTTAACAGGTACCACTTGATAAAACTGAAAAGAGAAATATGCTGTCAGTAGCCATTGGAAAGGGCAAGAAATCACAAGAAGTAAGACTTGACCTATCCTCACATCCAAAAGAAAGTGCAATGATTGAGTTAAGAAGGAAAAGTACTGTATTTTTTCTCATCACTGGAAAAGATTATAGCCCGTGAATATATATAGCCTATAGGCCTACCTGATATTCAAAAAATTAGGTATGAGGCTAAGAATCATAGACATTAGGCATCCTATCTGGAGGAAAAACAACACAGCGTTAGGCCAATAATTTGATTATAGTACTTTTAAGATTTAGTTTTGGTTTCAGGTTTAAATAGCTGGTCAAAACAAAGTAGTCCTGGTGTCAACCAACATACATGCCTCTGCACAGGCTGCTGTTAGTCAGCACTGATTATCAAGAGGGGAAAGAACATGGAGAAGAAGAATAAAGAGGAATAATATGGAGAAATGGAGAATTCGAAGAAGATGACAAAGACTTACTTGGTCACTTTAAAACCCTATGCGAACGAGATGAAGTCTTCCTCAATTCATTAACAGATGCCAACCACCCTCCAACATGGTTTCAGTCATATGACCACATTCTATTGAAATTATCAATCTTTCAATGGAGTTTTGGTGCCAATGCAGGGGCAAAATGAAGAACCAAATTTAAATCTTTTAATTACTAGAAGTCCTTAAGTTGATATATTATCTCCGTACAACTTACCACAAAATTATATTATATATATCATAATATAAAAAAGTAAATGAAAAAAAACACTCGGAAAAGATAATAAAGACACTATACTATCACAACAGTCCAAAACCTAGTCGTCAATATCAATATTGGGACTGGTCTCAATAGAATCAGTGGGATCAAAATCAGTAAAGGAAAAAAATTTAAAAAAAAAAAAAGAAAATAAATAATTTTGTTTAATAGATAAGATGATAAAAAGAAATTTCAAAAATCTAAGAATGATGCATGCTATATTTGATTAAATATCAGTAAAATCAAGACAACTAATCAACACCATACCAAAAAATAATTTAAATAGCATCTTATTATATACTCAGTATTATTGAAATCTGATGATTTAATCAGTAAAATTTTAACAAATAATAAATAATGCCCCCACCTATTGGGATAAGATTTGGTTGTTGTTGTTACAACAAATAATGTGACTCTTAGCATCAAAATATTACAATTGATTTATTCATTTTTAATCTAGATCTAATAATATATTAACAGATATGTAGTCATAAAGTCTGCAATAGCACATCAAATATATTGTGTAATTGAATATATTGCATAATTAAATATGTAATAATATATCAGAGATTACTTATTATTTGACAGTGTTAATTAACAATTTAATAAAATACTAACACTTAATTATTAACTATACATGAATCACAGTATTAATTAGTTACACAACTCATCCACAGTAGAGAAATGCTTCCACTTTGACATGTTCACTGCAGTCTTCTCTCTCTAGATGACAAGTTCTCATTTACCATTAATGCATCCATTTAACATAATTAAAGTTAGATAAAACATTTAAAATATATGAAGACATTTAATGATATAAAAAATTAATATGTCAGAATAATGCTTTCTCTTCCTTATTTTCCATAGAAGAAATTAATGAATTAATAATACATTAAAAGCTAAAACAGTTTTGTATATTGAAAGTTGTGAAAGCTTCTAATTAACAAGCCAACATCATTGCAGCATGCTTTGTTCCTATTTTTCCAAATTTAGCAATCACGTGACTTCTTTTTCCTTCTCAGCCAATGTATCTTCCTCATCTGCGAACTCACAACTGTTTTTTTTTCTTTTTGGTGTGTGGGTGGGAGGGTGGGGATTCAAATCTCTCTGATTTCTATTGAGATCAATTTGATTGGTGATTGTCTTTTTTTCCTTATTATTGCATACCTTTAAAGGATCAATAGCATTGCTCGATTTCTCAGCCAAAATCAGATTGGTCTTTGCCAATTCCTATCTAACTCAGCTGATCTGTATTTTGATCAGCTGAGTTTACCAACCATGGTCCCAGAGGTTAGAAATGCAATTGTTAACAATGGTCTACAGATAGAGCAATAGTGAGACTGAATTCAAAAATAAACTTTCATGGAGTAGGTGTGATCTTTGAATCTTCAAATGTGTACAAGCTTCTCGATTACAATATCCTTCCTTAACACTCCCTCGAACTGAATGTATCATGGGACTCTGAAATTTGGAAAGGCAAAGTGACGGTATGTACTCTTAAGTTGAGAATTTAAGATAGGGAGAGAGACTAAGTAAAGAGAGTAATACTCCAAGAGATGTAGATGGTAAAGAGAAAAATAGTTAAACTCTGACATCTACAGGAAACAAAAAAAAACATAGAAAAATTGACAAAAACTAATCTATAAGTTGCAACCAATTGAATGACAGACAAAAATGAGGTTAGAGTTCCAATAAAATTACACTGCGAGGAGAGAAATGGTGGAGATTGAATTTCTAATCATTTTACTGAGAAAAGGAAAAGGCATCAAGTGAGCTGGATTGAAATTCTGACATCAATTTCAAGGAGGGGTGAGATTTCAAAAGAGACAAGCAGTAAACTAAGAAGGATAAAAGAAAGGCAAAATTTGATGATGAAATTTGAAACCTGACAATACTTCCACAGTTCCACTTTGTGTAATGAGGAAAGAGAGAAAGAGAGGTAAAAAAATTGATATGAAGGCAAATGATTCGTTCCTATCTGAAAAACTAGATGTTTGTGGAAAAAGATGGGACCAACAGTAGTGGAAGTACTAACTACTAAGGTTGTAAAGAAGAATAAGGAGAAGTTGGTAATGCCAGACTACAAAAGTTTATAGAAGGGATAGATGAACATTAGCAGCAATGTTCCCATGGTGATGTTCTCATGGCCAATTGGAGAGGGAGCATAGGATGGATAGCAGCAGCCACTGAAGTTGGAAATTTTTGGTGACCTACGGGTAGGGTATACTAGATCGAGTGGGATGTTGAATCATAATGGTACCAACAAAGAGAGATCAAGTTATCCCATGTCAAGCTACAATGGATCTCCAGGAGGAAAAGGTGAAGGAAGGGGTGGTCATTGTCATCCCTAAGACAGTTGAAGAACACTTCAACAACAAAAGAGAACCTTCTGCAAAACCTTTGATCCCCAAAGGCAAGGGCCCCCTCACCCTGGCCCCCAGGTAAGAGAGAGAGTAAATCACGGTCGGCCTTTGGCCGTACTAGCACCTGAACACAGTTGAGGATAGGCACCTCGGCTGGTATTTCCACCCAGCAATGGAGATTGACCCTCAAACAACAAAAGAGAACCTACTCTTACATGAAATTGAAAGGGAAAAGATATTGTTTTTTTTTTATTCTCAATAGGAGATTATAGGTTACAACCATGAATATACAGCATATAGGCCAAACTTTTTAATCAAAAATATTGGTTTGTGGCTAAGCCTGTTATTCCATTATTTCACTGACACAGTTAATTAAAACAACCTGAAAGTTAACCCAAAATGGTTTTCAGTACACTTAAGTTCCCCATTAAGTAATGTGAAGAAACAATGCAATTACACATTGATCAAGCCAACAAAACGACTCGCATATGAAAAACAAACTCCTAAACTGGTAGTAAAGGAAAGAAAAATACAGGACTCTATGCATATGGTAGACAAATCATATCAAATTCATATGATAATGGATATCATCTCACTTTTAAGTAAATTTTGAAGTTCTGGTGGCTCAGAAGTCAAATGAGGAAGAATATTTTGGTTCGCATCAAGCACCACCTTCTTCAAACGCTCTTCAGCAACCTGCTAACATACAACCAAGGTAAATTTTGACCAACAAAATGTCTTTAATGTCAATATCTACCAATGTCAAGCTAATCATGAACCAAGAGAATATGCATGTAATTACTCTGTCTATAAAAACTACATGTTGCTTCCTTTAAAATGATCAACTGAGAACCAAATTTCAGTTATAGCATTTGCACTAAAGCAATTGCCAGTTGTCAACATGAACCTAGTTGCTAGTATATGTACTGCCATAGGACTGTCTTGAATCCACTTTGAATCATCACATGTATTGCCAACATATATACAATTGAATACTTGAATATCTAAATAAAGTGAATGTAATCAAATTGTAAATGAGAAACAAATGCAAAATATATGAGCAAGAACAGAAAAATGAATATATAATATAAATTTCAAAAAAATCATAATAAAGATAATTTAATGCCTGCAAAATGATAACATTTGAAATATCATCTTTTTATCAGTGGCGTATTATAAACTATATATATTCTTAAGGCCTAATATTCATAGATATGTTGATGTGTATGTAATAGCATACTTGGTAGATACTTCTTAGATAAGAATTAGTTACTAAACTTAAGTATCTATCTTCAGAAATAGATGCCAATTGTTTCTCTGCTTTCTTTTCTAATATGATCTTACAACAATGGGTTATACACTATTTCATAAACAATAGTAATACACTAGCTATAACAGCTGATTGAAATCAGCATGTGCATTGGTTGTGCCATGGGAAGCATTTCATAAGCATAATAGTGGCATTTGAATTGAGAAAATAACAAAAAAAGCAACAGTAACATGGCATAACTACAAAAATCTGACACAACGTTGTCCAATCTCCCTCTATATTTCCCAATTAGAACCATCCAAGAAAAATAGCTGTGTCAAACCATCCAAGGCATAAAAGATCACTCTTCATATGTAGCCTACATTGTGGCCCATAACAAGTGTTTTCTCGGCCAATTTAGGCAGATTCAGCTTGCACACTGAATGGATTGGAACCTTGATATGTCATATTCATATGCCATGACCACATCTGAACTTATGGTTATCAAACCTATAGTTAATCAAGTTATTCTGTGCATTAAAATTAGTATTATTCTAATTCATTCAAAGTTACAATGCCATATTCCAATATTTCCGCAAAATTATAATAGTTTCTTTCCAGTTACAAGTAATCAACAAGTCTCAGTTGGATACCAAAAGGGCCATTGCAAACATCAGAAATCATTTATTGGTGTTTCTGATGTATGGCTTGTATTAATTGACGATTTATGTCTCAACACAACAAAATTAGTAAATTCCTACCTTACCTAGTACACGCTCATTAGATGTGAAATCATCTTTAAGATGTGCTAAGCTGACAAAAACAAGGTTTTCTTTGTTCGTCTATCTGGCCTAGTGTGCACACACAACAAGGCACCCCTCAGTTAACTAGAAACCACTAGTCGATTCTACTCCATGAGTGAGCAAACTCCTGGATTCAGTAGGATTTAAGACAAAATCCAAGCCAGCATTGGCCGTTCCCTACATGTCTCTTACAGTGGTATTCTTTTCAAGGTGCTCATAGAAAGAGAAGAGAAGAATGTCTAACTATATCTCACTATTTTGATTGCATGCATTTGTCATTGTTTTAAGTTTCACTAGTATTTTAACTTTTCATTTTGTTTTGCTCATTATATTTTCTTTTCTAACTCCAACAGAAGGCCCAGCATGCCAAAAATCAGCTTGAAATAAATCATTCCGCTTTAGAGCACTTTCAGCCACACTGACATGTAACTGTCAGGAAGACCTAATCCATCTAAAGATTTAGTCATACATGCATACATATTTTAAAAAAAATTCCTAGTACATTTTAATATTTTGATATTTAGTTACTCATGCAAATCAGTATATCATCAGGAAGATTCTAAGTTCTTTAAAAAAAAACAAGTTTTTCAAAATGTTAGATCCCCATGGGCATTTCTTCCAACAGAAAATGAGAGCATGAATCTCGTACAGTTTAGTTTGTTGATGACCAAATGCAATGTCATAATGTCAAATGTCATGACACTAATTAGGAATAAAATATTTATCCTCTCGTAACGAAAAAAAGTAGAAACTGTCACTATCAGTAGTAATTGATCTCACCTCATAATTCTGAAGGTGAATATCACAAGCATAAGCCAAACGAAGCTTGAACATCTGTATCCTATAAGGTTGGTCGTTTGCAGTACGAACAGGAACTAAAAATGGAGGATATTACGTCGAATCATTAAAAAAGCATTAAAATGAAAGGTAAATGATATGTCACCATTCAGTTTAGTGAAAGACGAGAACGGTAGAAGCAACTCGACAAAATTCAGCCCATTCTTCTGGCAAGCATCTTCTGCAAGCGGAGTGGTCAGTACCATTATCATAGGACTTATCTCTTCCTGCAGCAATCTTCCGAAATATGATTTTAGAGGATCCATTTTATGTTCCAATGGAAAATGAGCTCACAATCCCTGAAGAATCCTCCGGTACTTTATCCCCGCGAGAAAATAAATCTTAGCTAGCAAAAGTGTGACCTATGCCAGATATATTAATATTTACTGAATCGGCCGATTCGGATCGACCGATCCGATTAGTATCAACAAATCAGGATGCCGCTCGATGTTTGCCCAAAAATGATCCAAAAGCGATGTAAACGTCCAAAACCAATTGAAATCAGTCAACTTGCAGTGATTGAACAAAATCAAGCGTCGAATTGACGGAAGGTCACCGGCGACAAGCGGATCCGTCGCTGACACCGGAGATTGAGGCAAAGAGAAGCACCACTGGTTTACGAGGTGAATCTAAGAAGATTCAAGGGTAGCCGCAGCCTTCGACTTCTCGAGGCGAAGACGAGGAAGGATCAAGCGCTGGGTAGGAAAACAGAGGCCCAATCGAGGACAAAACGGAGATTGCTCGGGAGTTGATTTTTTTTCAAAATGGCCCTCAAATATTAAATCGTCAACATACCTCCTCCTTCTTCTTTTTTTTTTTTGTTTTTTTTTGGGTGCGAAGTTGCCCAAAATATGCACACGTAATGAATTGTCTCAGGAAGTGATGGTGTGGCAAAAATATAGCACTGGATTAAAGTTTAAATGGTCAGCTTATCATATATTAATAATTAAAGCTAAAATTATATGACTCGAAATTTTGAGAAGTTTTTTTTTATGATGATGGAAATATTCTAATACTATTTTTAAAAAACAAAAGAAAACATAAAATATAATATATATTTTAGAGCTGTAGAATATAAAAGGGACGTAAAGTAATTAAAAAAAGAAGAAAAAGAATACAGACAATTAATATGAATTAATTAATCTTGTAAATCATTTAACAGTGAAAGGCTAAAAAAAAATTACTGAAATTACTCTCAGACAAGTACTCTAAAATTAGTGAAGGTATTAAATAATTAATATACAATTATTATTTAATAACAATATATAAAACATATAACTATTAATTAATATATTATATGTAATCTATTGTATGTGTTAAAATATATATGTTTTAATTAATTGTATAAGATATAATTTAATTAAGATATCATATACCACATATTTTATATAATAAATGTTGTTTTTATAATAAAAAAATCATAAAAGTCTAAAAACTCAATCCGAACTGAAAATATAAAATAGTAAATAACTAAAATTCGACTTAAAACTGAAAAATATAAATTTTTAAGTAAATTTTATTATTTTTTTCAGATTATTCCCAAGTAAGGAAGATGGATTGATGTCGCAAGGGGATCATCCTTTCGAGAGAGGAGACAATACTCCATTCGTCCCTGCTCGATCAACCTGCCATTACCTCGTCCTTGCTCGACCAATCTGCCATCGCTGTATTCATTATGTCCGTCGCCCTACGGTTCCGTCCCGAGCCACGACCGGGTCATACATAACAGAGTGCAATGACGAGGTCAGATAGAAAGTCCCATTCTCCACATATTTAATATTTATATATTGGTCCTAAATGATATCCATGACATTTTGTTTGTTTTTTTCCAACTTAATAAAATACATAGAGGCCAGTATCTCGTGTCTATACCTCTATATGGTTGGTCTACGCAAATGACACAGGAGACTGGCTAAGGTGCGATCCACGCTCAGATTCTTAACACAAACTTCATTAAGATGAGTTTTCCTTCTTCAGAGCTTGTATCTCTCTCACAACTTGGGCTTTGTCTGCTTCAAATTGTTCATCCTCTGTGGACAAATAGAGATCAATAGAGGTTGAGTCTTTGGGTCCAACAAAAATTGGGGGAAAAAAATCTGGTAATACTTCTTGTATGTGTTGAAGCCGGAAAATGAAAAAACTTGAGCTATGGAAAGTAGGGAAAGGTTTTACCTTTGTCCAACTTGAAGTCTCTAAAAAACCGAAGAAGTTTATCCTTGTTAGTGAATAATATGCTTGTAATCTCAGGTGGCTTGTTTTGGTTAGTAGCAAATAACTAAATTTTAAACAAATACACAGTGAATATTTGGGAAACTCACTAAATATGCCATGCAAAAATCAATAGAAAGAACGTCATTGTACCTTAAATACATGGAAAGCCTCTATTTGGATATTCTTACTTGATTCCTGGATTGGAAAATTAATTAGTACAGATGGAGTTTCAGCGTATAGAGCAAAAAATTATATATGATTTGTTGCTTAGTGTATCATTACAGTTATGAAAAATTTCAAAGAGAAGCCATTAACTCC
The DNA here is from genome assembly GCA_037177395.1 of Alpinia galanga. Taxonomy (NCBI): domain Eukaryota; kingdom Viridiplantae; phylum Streptophyta; class Magnoliopsida; order Zingiberales; family Zingiberaceae; genus Alpinia; species Alpinia galanga. The sequence goes on along the minus strand of JBAMHZ010000112.1, from coordinate 780,682 downwards.
TCAAAAATAGGTTTGGCCTTGATTTAAAACCACCCCACTAGAAACAGAATACCTTGTTACAGATACGAAAGAATTAAGATGAATGCTTATAGCTACATCTACAGTATGGTATATCCATGTTAGAATTCCATACAAACATTAGCATTTAAATGCAGAAGAAAAAGGGTATCCAGTTAGTAGGACAAAAGCTAAAAAGAAGAGAGAATGTTACACACAACTATGAAGCTTGAACCAAGCTATTAGGTTCATTGTCAGGGACTGATAAATATGATGTCAAGAATGGTGATCTAGATTACATTGTGTCATACTTGTCCTTGCTTTGGTTGTAGGTGATATTTGTGCATTTACATTATTTAGGAATTAACTAAAACGAGGCATGTGAGCATTCTTAAGTGATGAAAATATAAATACAGTGAATGCCTGCTTCGCTCCTCCCTGCCAGTTTGATAATGGTGACCAATAAAAACTAGCCAAAATGTAAGCAAACATGATAAAGAATAGCAAAACAGTCTAATTGAGTAGATTCGTTTTGCTGCATGTATAAAGTACATTATGGCACACAAAAAATGAAAAACTTGCAAAAACTGAATGTCATGGTTCCTCTAGATTCCCCAGATTAAAAAGCGCTGCATGTTCTAGGATTTTCTTAGAGCATGCACTGTTAAGGAATTGACTTTTCACACTGTCATGAAAAAAGGGGATCTAGAATCTGCTTGGCTAAGTTGAGCAATATGTAGACTTGGATCCGGACAGATCCTTGTTTATATTGAAAATTGGTAATTCAGATTGAATAAGTAGCCAGGCAAGGTAAGCAGGAATCAATATAAAATATTGATGATGACCCAAATAACGTAATTACAACAATAGGTTAGCCAAAGACCTCGCTCTTTTGTGATACAGTTGGAGCCATCAAGTGGAGCTTGTTGGTTGAACCGATATTCCCACAAAAGAGGATTGCTTTAATTATATTTTGATTGGCGTGTGTGAATTATAAGGGGAGGCCAGAAACAACATATTATTTTCTTCTGTGTTTTCAAGCTAGCTACACAGAAAAGGTGGTTTTCAGTTCGTTGTCATCTTCATTCAGTTTCAAATCCCTTTCCATCTTAAGCTTCACAGATAAACAAATTCAATCAAATTGCAATAAGGTAAAAGTTTGCAGATGGCAATAACAAACAAAGCCAAAAGACCAAAGTACAGGCCACGATCATTGACAAGCAATTCCGGCAACCACCACTACCACATGGAATGGGAGAGAGCAATCAGTCAAGTTCACATGTTTGTTTGGTACAGGTACACTGAAATTAAAGAAGGTTAAAGACAAAAACTCTATAAATTGGCATCAATGTTCAATAATATCACAATATCTATTTTTAAATCCTTATTTATATGACTACTATTCTAAATTCTCCATTGTAAAATTTAGATAATTAGAATTTTTTATAAGGAATTACATTTGGGAACCATCATATCTGAGACCAACAAAAGTAAAATAGTAATATATGGTTTCCATTTTTAGTAAGGAAGAAAGAATGCATACCCTCAGAAGATTCATTAGAATCATAAGATTATCTTTTGAGCTAACATAGCGCACCATAACAGTAGAATTTGACCTGTCTAACAACATGTCTCCCAAAATCTGAAACCAAATTAGTAGATCAATAAAAGATACTTTTGACTCTAACTAATATATAATTGGATTGGATACATCATTGCTACTTTAGCAAACAAATTAGGAGCCAAGATATCAAATGATTATGCTAGTAAGAAGGAGCATTTGGTTCACAGGTTAGTCTTTCCCATAGAATAAGTATTCCTTTTATTACCAAAATAAACTTGGAATACCAATTCCCACAGAGTTATTACTTCCTAATCATCCCTCAGTTATTTCCTACTCAAAACTAGGGAAGACATATTCTACTCTATTCCATTCTCCAAACAAAGTTTATTTGCTATATTCAGCTCTCCAAGAAAATACATATTTTGAACGAGTGGGGATAGAGCAGACCAAGCAAGCAAGGTGGGTAAGATAAGCCTAACGAGCCTTACAGGACAAGTCACTCTGACGAATTGAGTAAGCCTTAAGTCCCAAGCAGGTCAGGATAGCCAATGTACCATTTAGGCTGAACCAATCAATGGACCAAGAAAGTCAGGTGAGTTGGACAATGTCTTAAAAACGAGAGAAGCAATTCCAGGTCAGTACCTTCCCCTCGCCATGCTACTTAAAGAAAGAAAGAAGTCAATGGACTAAGAAAGCCAGGTGAGTTGGACAATGTCTTCAAAACAAGAGAAGCAATTCCAGGTCAGTACCTTCCCCTCGCCATGCTTCTTAAAGAAAGAAAGAAGTCAATGGACCAAGAAAGCCAGGTGAGTTGGACGATGTCTTAAAAACAAGACAAGCAATTCCAGGTCAGTACCTTGCCCTCACCGTGCTTCTTAAAGAAAGAAAGATGAGTCAAACAAATCCGTCGGGCCTAGCAGATCAGTCTTGCCATGAAAACTGGGCAGGTAGGATGGACTGGGCTTGCTAACTGGCCAAACAAGCCTGGTTGACAGGGAGGGCCAAACAAGTTACAGGAGGAGGATACAGTAAGCTTGACCAGGTGAATTGTTTATATTTGGAGGAATATTTTATGTTTGTTGAAACTTATTCCTCATCCATTAATCATAGCATTCCTAGGAATGAAAATGATCTACTTGTTCTATTCCACGAACCAAATTGAGTAACAAATATTCCCATTATACTCCCTATATCCCTAAGAATGACTATGCTATCCCTATCAATTCCAATTCATGAATCAAACATAGCACAAGTGATAGACCCATCATTGCTCAATTATGTTGTTTAAAAGATAATGATTCCTACACGCAATACCTTGATAGCTTGCCTCCTTGTGATATAATTAGGGGATGACAGCAACCTTGAATTGAATTCTGCAAAAAACTGTCCAAGTAGTTACAAAAATTAGAAGCCTCCAACAATGAAAGCACATCATTTAGATTTCAGCAACTAAAGCTTCCAGATCTTATGACTATGGTTATTTGCTTTTAGCATAAGATTCATTATTAGAAGAATGTAGATATTCAACAGAAGTTATGATTACAACCTAGCTAGGATCCAAATATGGTTTATCGCTAAGCTGTTAATGTGGATCCTAGTAACTAAGGCACAAGTTTAACCCAAACATTTGATGACACGCATCTTTTAAAAAAATGTACTGCAGTTGGCCCATGCAGAGAATTTGTGATGTGTTAGCACAAAGTCAGTCCTAGCTGACACTTCCTTCCCAAACCTATTGATCTAGATAAGATGTACATATAGAATTCTCTACAGATAGATTATGGTAAATTCACAGGATAATAAACCTTAAAAAACTTGTTTCAAGAGACCCTTTAGGTATAATTATTTAGATTATTAACAATAGATTATAGTCAAGTCGATATCTACTTCAAATGACCACATATCAAAGTCAATTTGCAGATTACAACAATAAAGTAAATGATGGTTATATATAATTTAAATTCATAGAAGTGTAAAAATGGATTGCCAGAGATAAGAAGCGATTAAAAAATCTAGTCAACTCCAAAGTACTTAAAACTTACTTGCCCAAGCACCAAGTAAATTGACCAAATGAGAAATCATTGAAGGAAAAAAAGTATTGCCTGTGATCAATGTCCTTGTTCACAAGGATGACCAGGAAATTAGGCCCAATAAAATAACCTCAGTTTCCTAGATTGTTAGAACAACATAAAGTTGCAGCAGATGACACATGCAGACAGTAATTACTTACCCAATCATAATTCTTGGATAGAAATTCGGCTACAGTTGATTTATGCCGCGTTAAAAGTTCCTGAATTGCAGTTACGAATTAGCTTTGGATCTTAACTCTTTGGTACATAACAAATCAATGTAGAATAAGAATAGCTTAATTTACATAACTCATTACTGTACAATAAGAATGGCTTCATTTTCTTTGAATAATATGTGAAAATTCAGTAACTTATTCTTAATAACTGTTGTGAGATTGTGCTACTTATATTAAGAAGGTTGTAGGTGTTACAATAGCATTTTATTTATACAAAGTAATTGAATTTTTAATAATAGAGGTTCAGATTTA
>JBAMHZ010000112.1:727957-746793 GCA_037177395.1 Alpinia galanga | reverse complement strand
GCAGTGCAGGGAGGAGCAAAATCTAGTAGGGCTAGTTGAGGCGATACGTAAGTCCCCAACTCGGTCAAAGTGTTCTGGCGGAATATCAGCTCGACGGCCATGGTCATTTGTAAATCCATGAGTTGACCGTAGCCATTTATCATTCCCTTGAGTGGAGGTGGTGTGGGGAGGAGAGGAGTATGACCAGATCCGGAGAAGTATTTCATAATCTCCCATTTTCGGTGCAACCGAGACCATTCATCATAAGTCCTCACACTCTCTTCGGTCAAGGCAGTTTGTAAGCCCTTGTGTCAACATTCTTTTTATTCAGTCAAGGCAATTTGTAAGCCCTCGAGCTGGCCTCTGTCTCCATATTCCAACAAAGGCAATTCGTAAGTCCTCCTGTCATCTTCTATCTCTGTATTCTGATCGAGGCAGTTCGTAAGCCCTCGAGTCGGTTATTTTCTTATTCGGCCGAGACAGATCGTAAGTTCTCATGCTGACATTCTTTCTATTCGGCCAATGCAGATCATAAGCCCTTATGCTGACTTTCTTTCTATTCGACCAAGGTAGATCGTAAGGCCTCAAGATGACCTCCTTACTATTCGGCCGAGGCAGTTTATAAGCCCTCGTATTGACTTTTTTTATACTCAGTCGAGGCAGTTCGTAAGCCCTTGAGCCGGTCTCTACCTTTCTATTTCATTGAGGTAATTCATAAGTCATCAAGTCGGCCTTCATCTTATTCAGGCGAGTCCATTTGACATTTTTGATAAAAATGATATCCTCAAATGAAAGGACAAGAAGCACACATATATGGTATAACTCTCAGTGGTTGAGTAACAAGATTGAAGTCAGACTCATTAGAATGATTCGTCTGACTGTTTAGGGGGTTACTTATGATACTGTTGGAATGTGGGTCTATGAGTTGTAGCAAGAACCCGACCCATTGAAGGGGGATAAAAAGCACTTTTAGGGTTGGAAAAAGGAGGAGGGATGCGCCTTCTCATGGCCTTACCAACGATACTTCCACGTGGTGCCCGTCCTTCGATCTGCCAGACTCCCTGCAGTATCTTCTCTTTCATGCTCTCTCTGCAAGCTTCTTCCCCTTGCCACATCTGTCTGGTCTCCATGGAAAGCCTCTGAGTTTAAACAGGAATGTAAACTCAAGCGAGGATTATTCATTCAAGAGGAGAAGATATGGTGAATCTTCCATTGCTTTTGGGGAAAAAGTTCCAGTGGGAAGTTTCCTCTCTGGTCATTGGTCATATTTGGACCCTATCTTTTGTTCGTTCATTTATTTGTGCCCTTGAGGAGATGGAAGAGAGGGTAACCTCTGTACAGTGAAATTTCTGAAAGTCTTTGTGTTAGTGGTTGGCCTACTTCTATGGATCATTTGCCTCCTGGCAGACCTGCAGTGATTGATTTTACATTTTGTGACTTTACACTAAGGAGAGAACTTATGCTGGATTTTCACTGAAGTCTCAAGACTTAACAACCTTGTTTTTGGTTGCTCGACTCTATTGCAGCTTCGTGATGGAATATGATATACATACAGTGTTGGATACTGCAACGCTTGCTAGTACACTTTGGGTCATCTACATGATTCAGTTTAAATTGAGGACAAGTTACATGGTCGACAAGAACAATTTTGCTATATATTACGTGGTTGTGTCTTGTCCTTTATTAGGAATATCTCAGAACATATAGGAGCTCTTTTTCTTCTGGAGGCACTATTTTATGGGGTGGTGGGGACAGACTCTCTTTATGACTCTCGTGTATTTCTGATAACACAGGGGCTGCAGAGGGGAGAGTTCTTCTTTCTCTTTTCTATCAGTTATTACTGTATTGAATACTTTTACTTCTTTGTAATTATATATTGTTCTTATATTTTATTATGTTCATCTCTCTATTTAACTTAAGCGTCAAAGGACCATAGCTAGGAATCTCGATGGTGATTATTTGATATGTATTAATTTTAATAAAGATTTACTATTGTGGTTGAAGAGAACTCTTTTTTTATCATCATAGAAGACTAAAAATCTAAGTTGCACGTGCGACATAGGCTTAGAGGCTTAGGCTCATTCGGCCAATTTTTATATTAAAGAATTTAAAAAAAAATACAAAAATTTGAAAAATATTAGAAAATATAAAAACTAGGGACATACATAAATAGATATAAATTATAATTAATTTTTTTTATGGGAGAAAAATACCTTGCAGTATATGATATGTTTGGGAGGACATTGCCACTGCGCCGAGAGAGACTGGTCTTTCGCAATCATTTCCTTAATTAGCACGAAGAAGGGCTGCGTCTATATATTTTGCACGCCTACCTCACCTCTCCTTCCAGTCCACCGCTCGCCGGTGGCCCTCGGCCATTTTTGGTTCATCGCCTCTAGAAGCGTAGCCGCTGTTGTCTGTACGTTTCCTCGCTTGCGCAAGGCTTGGCCTCGATCGAAGGATGTTCTCTGTCCGTTTGGTTGCCGCCTCCTTTTTGGGGAAGATCCCCGCGACTTTTAGGTTTTGTTCTCGCCGGTTTCTGTTAGGCTGTTTCTACGGTGACGTGGGATTGGTTTTCTGCGGGGGTTTGGTGAACCTGAAGACTCGTTGTTGGTATTCGACGGTGTGATGATGTGAATGCCTTTTGCTTGTCTCATCTTTGAAATAGATACTACAGTAGAAAGTTGGAAATTTGCAGCAGAAATTTGGGATTTTTCTGCTTTTTTCTGTACTCGTTTCTTCCTTCTTTTTTGGTTGATCCGGCAATGTTCCTTTTTCTTTTGTCAAATCGTCTCGGAGTCTGAATTTTAGGGTTTTTATTTTTGGTTTTTCTTTCAGGTATTTGTTTACGAGCTTATCTTCTTGATGGAGGAGAGTTGTTCCGTCGCCTACGTCGACGACGAGGTTGCAGGGATTAGGGCGATGCCTGGAGATAGAGACGGTGGCGAGGAGGAGGAGAATGAGGGTTCATTGGTGTCGCTGGACGGCATTCTCCCCGACGAGCTCCTGGAGAAGGTGCTATCCTTGTTGCCAATCGCCAGCATCGTCGAATCGGGCTTCGTTTGCAAACGATGGTACAAGGTGGTGCACTCCCCCCGGCTGTCGTGGGCGACGATGCCGGTGCAGAAGCCATGGTACTTCATGTTCCTCTGCGACGACGACGATTTATCGGGCCATGTCTACGACCCCTGCCTCCGCCAGTGGTACGGCTTCGGCTTCTCCTGCTTCGAGAAGAGCAACTGGCACGTCTCCTCCTCCTGCGGTTTGGTTTGCGCCATGGACCGCGACGACGGGAGCCGCTTGCTGGTCGGCAACCCCATCACGCGCGTCTGGAAGCGGCTTCCTCGACTCCCAGGCGGGCGTTCCCCCGACTACAACGCGCTTGCCGTGTCGTTCGACCGGCGCACGCGCGGCCACACGGTGACCGTCGCCAAGTGCACGCAGGCGCCAGGAGACTCCTACCAATGGAACTTCTCGATCCACGTCTACGAATCAGCGACGCAGTCGTGGGGCACCCCCTTCGCCTCAAGTCTCGTCGGGTGGAGGGGCGGCGACGAGGCCGTCGTCTGCGACGGCGTCCTCTACTACTTGATCCACCCCGACGTGGAGCAGCGCCCCCACTTAGCGATGTTCGACCTCGCCGCGCCGCCCCCTCCCCCGTCGTCTCCAACGCAAGAGGCGATACCCGCGCCATGCCCTCTCACCTGCGCTCGATTGATGAACCTGTCCGAGAAATTGGTCATGGTAGGCGGGATCGGGAGGCACGACCGGTCGGGGATCATCAGGGGGGTCGCGATTTGGGAACTCGAGGACAAAGAATGGCGGGAAGTGGGTCGAATGCCGCGCAGGTTCTTCCAAGGATTCGGCGAATTCGACGAGCTTTTCACCAGCTGCGGCGCCGGCGACCTCGTCTTCGTACAGTGCTTCGGGTCGCCGGCTCTGCTCATGTTCGACATGAGGCTGAAGGTGTGGAAGTGGTCGACCAGGTGCCCCTTCACCAAGCGCTCCACGCTCCAATTCTTCACCGGCTTCTGCTTCGAACCCAGGCTCGACGTCACTTCTTGATCTCTCCTCCTTCATTTAAAATTCAACTCCCAATTTTTTTTCCCACTTCTTTTTCCATTTTGCTAAGAAGAAAAAAATTTATCTGCCAAGAGAAAATTATACTTGTCATATTTATTATTTTATGTACATAAATCACTATCCAATGTCGTTCGACTTATTATCTCATGAATAATTTGAAGATTGCACACGGACGTCAAGAACACTGTTTAAACTGGACACTCACTCAGCAGCCAAAGCAGGGAATGTCCTCGCCACCATTGCTGTAGGCCTGTGGCACTACCAGTACAAGCTGCTGGATCTTGTGGATTGATGAATCTTCGAAGTGTCTTCTTCAGTTAGTTGCCGCTGGAAGTGTTTTTTTTATAATCTTTCTCCAAACGGTACAAAAATGGAGAATGTGGCAGTGGTGTGCCATGTCCTTGCCTGCTCTGTTCTTGAAGCCAATTGAGTGTCAGTATTAATAATCTCTCCTTACCTCTGTTTGTAGGAGAAGGATCATGAAGAAAAAACGGTCGATATGTTTCCTAATCAAATACGGTGACTTGAAAAATAAATAAGAAACTCAAATTTTGCTTCCACTAAACTTAAACTTAGCGAGTTAGCTATTACATAGATAAGGCAAGGAAGGTACACGCCCACATAAGCTAACGTTGAATTCATCCAATTCAGCTGGGCATGGTATGCCTTGTAGGCCTGAGCCAGCGTTGGCCCTTTTTGTCCAAGAAAAACACAAAGTTGTGGCGTGAACAAATTCAGTGGTATAATCGGACGGCTAGATAGTTGCATTCGAGGCATGCGTCCAATACTCCTTGATAAGCTCCCCGAACAAAGAGCCTTCGGTCTTCATTAACTTCATTGGCTCGTCAAACTCTACCAAATTTCCTGAAACCGAGAAAATAGAAGGTTGATTAATGGATTGGAGAAAACATTCTGCAGGTGGAACTGGAAGGCTTGGATGTCAACTTTGAGTTTCTATGCTCAAAATTCAAATTTGATTTTAGTACGAGGTAACATTTACTGCGAAAGTAACTCACCGTCACTGATAGAGAGCACCATGTCGCAGTCCATGACGGTCGGGATGCGATGAGCAACTGTTATAACTGTGCAATCTGCAAATTCAGTCCTTATGGTCTTCTGGAGAATGGCATCGGTTGCATTGTCAATTGATGCTGTTGCTTCATCAAGCACTAGAATCCGACTTCTCCTTAAAAGTGCACGTCCCAAGCAAAATAATTGTCTCTGCCCCATGCTCCAGTTCAATCCATCTTCAACGACTGCGAGAAGTTACATATAATTAAGGAAAATCATCGAACAAAACAATGTCGTGCAATGATAAAGAAACAGAAACATCATGATAGTGATTCTTGCCTAGTGAATCCAAGCCACCTTCTTTCTCTTGAACAACTTCTCGTAGCTGGCATTTGTCGAGGACCTTTAAAAAAATTGGAAAGATGGACCAGATGAGCAAACTTTCTTGTAGAACAGCAATATCAAGGATTAAGATGGCATTATCAAGTACAATAGTCAAACAAGGTGGTTGGTCTACATCACTTCTTTTTTTTTTTTTTAAACACTGTTCGTGTATCAATTTGGAATGGTGGATAGTAAGACTCAACAAACAACACTCAGTATGGTATGAAAAATTACTTACCAGTTACCGACATCATGATCGCAACAAAGTAAAATAATATTTGAACCAAACCATGGGATAAACCTATATGCTCCAAGACCAAGTATCCTATAAAGGATATTGTCTTTGCAAAGTATCATATCCATCAATATGGTAATACAATTATGCAATTCAATAATCATTTACAAAAAAAGGTTTTAGAAAAGAAAATTGATGAGCCCAAAATTAGTCACTGGAAAAAAAATTAATTATTTTGAATGTCACTAGTGATATATTGCATAGAACTTGAGTAGCGAGAAAATTTTTTTATAGCAGACCCCAAATAGTTGGGATAAGCAAAGTTGGATGTTTTTTCCTAGAAAACTAACACAGGTCGATGATGAGAACGACAAGGACAATGATAGTCTTTGTCAATACGATAGTATCTTTAGCAATGAAATGTACAAGCACTGATGTCCATCAAAGTAACTAAAAGCCTATTTAACATGGGTTCTTGGTTGGTTGGTTGTTAGATTGTTTAATGAATCTGATGTCCTTGAGTGTTATTTCTGGTTACCTATCATTAGCAGTTCTTAGTAACTTGCACATGATAATAGATAATTAATGTAATATAAACATGCCATGAATGTGTGGTTTAAGGAGCTGCAATATAATTTAGTTATCTCCCAGATCTTTTGACCCATGTATTGTTCTAAAGGATCCAAATTATATCAGAGAGATCATGAAAAAAAGGAGATAACCAGACTTGCAAACATTGGTATGCCAACAAGTTCCCTAAATACTGATTCCATTTATGTTTGCAACAAAGTAAACTAGTGTTGAAATTAACATATATGCAACTAGATCAAGGGTTCTATAGAGGATATTGCATTTGCAAAGTCTTTCTCAATAGGGATGGTTTCTGTTGCACTGAAACTTACAAGCACTGAAATTCACCAAAACTAGCTGTAACTTATAAGCAAAACCTTTATTATAACAATATGGAATGGTTGATAGTGAGACTTCACAAGCTATACTGAATATTTTATGAACAATTACTAAACAACACAAAGGCAAAGATGTTTCTGTTTTGCTGAAACTTACAAGCACTGAAATTCATTAAAACTAGCTACAAACACATAAACAAAACTTTTCTTATATCAATAATGAATGGTAGATCAGTATTTCACAAGCTATATCCAGTATGGCATGAACAATTACTAACCAACAAAAAGTTCCCTAACTGGTTATTTTATTTACAATTGCAACCGAACTAAATGGCGTTTGGAAAAAGTTCATGGTATAAATATATACAAAGTAAGACAGAGGCTTCCATAAAGGATATATTCTTTGACAGCTATTGAAATATAGTAGTTTCCTTTCTCAGTGAAACTTTTAAATTCACTAAACTAGCCATAAGAAAATTCAAAAAAGGTTAGCTTGTTTAATTAATGTGGTGCTCTTCAATATATTTTAAGTAATAATATTATTTCTAATCTATCAACAGAAATTCTCACGCTGAGATCCAGTTAATAATGTGGATGATGGTTGAAATGTTCAATTAGTAAGAACCTTGAATATTGAAATGTACTTTAACTAGGATTTTAGTTGTAGATATTTTTTATTTTCTAAAACAACATACACGGATACAATAGATTTTCCTGCAAAACTTGCAAGCAATGGGTCACTAACAGAAAATGCTTTTTGGTTGTCGTTTTCACTAGTAAATATGATTTGGTTTGGCACACTTTGTGGAAGTGTTATTCTAACAGAAGTTCACAATAAATTTCACATGATATAATGGATAATTGCTTAAATATAAAAGTGCCACGAGTGTGTGGTTCAAGGAGTTAAAATGTAATTTAGCTAATATCTCAATGACAATTTCAACAACTTTACCTCCCAGATAAGTTGATCTGTGTATTGTCCTAAAGGATCCAAATTATAACGGACAGAACCATGAAAGAGGGTTGGATCCTGAGGGATGATTCCAAGGCGAGACCTCAGATCATGCAACCCGATTGTGGTAATATCAAGATTGTCAATGGTGATTTTTCCTCCTTCAGGTTCAACTAGACGAAACAGCGCACCTATGAGAGTTGTTTTCCCACTTCCAGTCCTTCCAACAATCCCAATCTTCTTTCCCCCTTCAAATGTACAACTAATTCCACATAATACAAGTGGTGCCTCCTGCCTGTACCTTATCTGTTATAGAAAATTTGTAGCAAATACTCTTATCAAGTTCATGCCAAAGGGAAAATAATTGAGAAAAATATGAAATTAGCATATTTACCTTTAAATCATAAATTTCCACTCTACCAATAGCAGGCCAATCAGCAGGTGACCTATTATCTTCAACAGTTTCAGGGGCCTCACTAGTTATATGCATGTATTGATTCAGCCTTTCCACAGAGATGATATTATTTGCAAGAATGCACTGATTTTGAATGGAGAAAACCAGTGAATTATTCAAAGAGAGGCCATAAGACAGAGCCATTCCAATAAATCCTGTGAGGAAAAAGCTGAATTAAACACATGCATTTTGATCCACCATTTTCCAAATAGATTATCAATAATATGATAATTTTTCTGTTTCGTTCCTTTTGAAAAAGGAAAATGACAAAACAATATAGTTAAATGAGATGTGTCCAAGTTTCAGACAAATTGAAGCATGCTACCACATTTATCACTGAAAGTTTTGCTTAGAAGTGTGGATCAAAGTATTTCAACTTTATAATCCCAAATTCGCTTTTACGTTCATATTGCTTATTTTGTAAGATAAAAGAAATGGGAACTCCAAACTAAAGTGTACCAACAACATAGTTATATTTGAAAAACTTCAAATTTGTCTAACAGTGTGGATGAATAGGTTAACCATGTACTCATGAACTCACTTCTACCTCCACTTTTTGAAACAAATTCATGACGAGAACCATAATGAAGCATTTGAAAATATGCATATTGCTTAAGTACCTTAAATATTAAGTAATGATGTAGATACATGAATATCTAGAAATTGGAAAGCGTAGACACTATACATAAACATTGTGCAACCCCTGCCATTCAAACAGTGATAACAGTGCCTTTACAGCTGGGCTAACATACTTCTTACTAGCCACTTACTGAATATTTCAGCCTCCAAAGTTGTCTTTTGAGGAAACTGTAATTGTGGTACAAAGCATCGATCTCTTGGTCCTGATGATAAGAAACTAAGTATCTATTCCTTCTATCAGAGTGTTTGTTGTGCATTTCAGATGTTAGCATACCCAAGGATGATTTCACCTAATGGTGCTCAATACTCTCATATACTATCTGTAGGGTGCTAGTGAAGAGACACCAAAAACAAAAATTGTGTGCAAAAGCCAAAATAACACTGATAGGGGTGCTCGAACGATTTGTCTCAATAATTTTAGGTTATCTATGATGTGAAGTTGCCATTTGCTCTCAAATGCCAATGGCTAAAAAAATATTGAACTTTAATCAGGAAGCGAGCTTTTAAGTAGAGAAAACTGTGACAAAACTCATTTTCACGTCAGTTGTGAGATAACTAATGGAGTATACTATATTAACTTGGCTCAAGCATTTTTGGTCAATGTCTTCGGCTAATCAAATTGAAATGCAATCATTTAGATTAAGTTGTCACAAATGATGTCAAAACAACCTATTCCTAGGCATGGTGAGATGATCAGACAAAAAAGAATGCCTGTGATGTGAGGGAGTAGTTGTCACTAGGACTCACATGTCACTAACAAGGAAGTTTGGGCTTAGAAAAAAAACTTATCAAGCCTTGAGTGGGAGATGGAATCATCCCAATTTATTCCTCCGACATTAGAAGTTGTTAGCTAACTAGGAGGATTTATGAGACGTATATTAGTGTACTACTAATTTGCCTAAGCATTTTGAGCCATGTGATTCTGATTAAAGCCTATCAGGACAGTAGGGAAATTCTCTAATTCAGGACAAATTGAGAGAACTTGTTTGGGCGTTCCTTAATACTAGGGGCCTTATTGGTGGATGTGCTCTTCATTCTCCACTCAAACCTAAAAGTTTCACTTAAAAATGAATATCATTTTATTTCATTGATCAGTAAATTTTACATGATTCCAAAACACATAATATAATCAGTCAAAGAAGCCATCATAAGAAATTATTTTGCCTTTAACTGCTTACCAGGGCTAAAAGTTCCTGGAGGAAGCAAAGCCATGATGAGTGCTGATGAAGAAACAATAGCAGCACTCATTGTTTCTAAACGTTGAATTAACCACTCACTTGCTGCAAAATTATGGAAGAAAGGACTAGCATTTTTGTCAATAAGCTCCAAGCTTTTGGAAAAGAACCGATCTTCCTCTCCAAAAGCCCTGATTGTTATGGATCCAGATAAGGACTCAGAGAGATGATTTGCCACAAGAGATTTTGTAGTACCATTTATGCGCATCAATTCCTTTGCAGAAGCTAAGTAGTATCTCTACAAATCCAACATACAATGTATTCATGGTGACCTAGTCTAATAGGAAACAGAATCAAAGAACTTAAACAATATTCTAGAAATTACCTGCAACCAAATGGTAAGGTAGATCATTGGGATGGAGATAAAAAGAACTGGCCATGTAACAACAGCAAGTACCCCAAGACTGCTGTAACAATTCATTGTAGCACTCATGCTAAAGACAAAGGAAAATGGAACATCAAGGTCAACAATACTTAAGTCAGAGGAGACCTGAGAGAGAGATAAAATGGTTAGGCACATGCTATTCATATTAAAAAATCCATTATTAACTGGAAACTCTGGTAGTTTTAAGCACTCTTACCCGGCTTAGTATCCTTCCAAGAGGGGTGGAATCAAAAAAAGACATGGGTGCACGGAAAAGAGAGTTTAATAACTGCAAGAACAATGACCTTGAAGACTGGAGACCAAGAGCCACCACAAACACAGATCTACCAAGCAAGAAGACAACCGTACCAAAGCCAATTGCTAAGTACACCGTAATCAAACGCAACGTGCTGATCTGAGAGTTCTGAACATTAGCAGCCATCCATGAATTCTGTGAAACCTGCCCAACTACAAATATCAAGTGACAAAGACCTGCTAGTAAGAGATACAGGTATCCCTTGTTCTGGTTGAGATACTGTATGTAAGGCCTCAGACCAGTGTCACCTCTTTCTTTCTCTTCTCTCTTTATTAGTTGATGTACTTCAGAAGGTTTTTCTATTTCATTTTTCTTATTATCATGTGTACTGTTTATCTCTCTCACAGACATCTTGCTTTGTGTCTGGAATGCAACTCCCTCAAGCTTTCTAGGGCCAACTGTGTCTTTGTGTGCAATAACAAGGTCTTCAAATTCTTTGCAAGAAGTCAGTAGCTCATCGTAAGATCCAGAACTAAGAACTTCACCATCTGACATTAACTGTAACATGAATAATAGTCAGCTAAGAGGCATTCTTTTCACAAGTTATCAAACGGTTTAACTTGCTTAGAACAGCAAAATTTCGATCACTTAAACTGAAAGTCCAAACAAATTGGTACTATAATGTGTGAGTCAGTCCTAAAAGGCTCATAATGTGTGGATATTTATATCCATCCATGTTGTTCAAAATGTTCTAGAAAAATGTTTCAATAATTTGACATATGGTCATGCACATATGATGTTGCAAAATACAAAATATGACATGATTGAAGAACTGTATGGATGGGATTCGAGACTAACCATAATTGAATCAAAAACCAGAAGGAAGTCAACTTGATGAGTCACTAAAATTACTGTCTTGTCTGCCAGAGCACCCATAACATATTCCTTTTAAAAAAAACCATTATTAAGCTCTAAATCAGTAAGTGAAATAAAAGAAAAAGAAATTGACAGAAAGCTAAATAAGATATTACATTAAATAAGCTACTAGCCGTATGAGCATCAACAGCACTAAAAGGATCATCCAGCAGATATATGTCAGCATCTTGATAAAGTGCACGAGCAAGTTGAACGCGTTGTTTCTGGCCACCACTGAGATTTACTCCTCTTTCTCCTATTTCAGTAAGATCGCCTGATGGTAACATATTGATATCCTTCGTCAAAGAACACTTTTCTAGTGTCTCCTGATATCTTTGCTTATCCATGTTTAAGCCAAACAGAATGTTATCTCGTATACTGCCTGTCTGTATCCATGCAGTTTGAGCAACATAGGCAACTTTTCCAGAAACTTGTATCTGTTGTCCCAAGATGAAAAAAGAGAACATTGTAGAACAAATAATGGAACATGAGCACCCAAAAAACCAAAACTACTATTGGATTTTGAAGGATAAACTGCAATGATGAAGCCCAGTAATTTCTAGGATCTCAAGAAAGAAAACTATTAGACAATTGAGGTTCTGATGTTCTCAAACTATATACTGAATGTGTACGCAATTGTATGTACAAGAATAGGATAAGATGAATGATATGCCAACATCTTGCCATCAGCATAAAATAAGTTAAATGTTAAGCCAGATGCAGTCACATCTTTACAGGCAACAAATATATCACAGTGACAATAACCAGTTTAGACAACATGATATTTCTTCTAACATTTTTTGGAAAGCATTAGAATGAAGAAAGGAGACGTCAATGATGAGAAAAAAATCAACGGTTATATTTCTAGCAAAGAGCAACCTTTGTCTGTACTCTGTAAAAAAACTAGCAAATTTTTTCTTATTAGTTAGTTGAGCAACTATTGAAGAGCGTACCTTTCCTTCTGTCTTAGGAATCTCTCCTAAGATAGCAGCTAAGAGACTTGATTTTCCTGAACCAACTTCACCACAGATTGCTACCTTCTCTTTAGCTTTAACAACCAGGTTAATATTTCTCAGTGTTGGCTTCAATGTGCTCTCTTCCCAAGAAAAGCTGCCACCCTCAATCACAACTGGGCAGTCGACATTCAAGTGAGTATGTTCTCTAACATGTTTGATATTTAACTCAGGTGCATGCAAAAACTTGACTATCCGTGCAAAGGCAACATTTGCTTGAATTACAGTACCAATGACTTCTGGTATTTGTCTCACTGGGTCTTGGACTAGACGCAATGTTGCTACGAAGGTGAATACGTTGCTAGGATTGAGAGGAATGTGAAGGAAATAGCATGTAGTGAACGTAGCTGCTGACACTAGAACAGGGGATGACCAAAATAGGAAGCTATTGTATGCTCTGCGAAATTGAAATGCTGACAGCCACTTCAATTCAATTTCTCTCAAACCTTCAATTATTTTCTTGAAATGTGTTTCCCAAGCATACAGCTTCAGCACCTTCACATTCACCAAGGCTTCTGATACGGCCTTGAGTCTGATATCCTGAGCTTCCATTAGCTTTGTCTGAAACTTGTGCTGCAGTTTTGCCAAGGGAGCATTACAAGCAACAGTAAGGATTATCACAATCATTGCTGAAATTGTTGCAAGACCCACAGAGTTATAGAGAATCGCTAAAGCAATGATAAGTTGGAATATTGTAGTCCATGTTTGATGAAACCAATATGGAAATTCACCTATCCTGTAGGCATCCACCGTAACATAGTTCATTATCTCCCCTGAAGAATGCACTAACTTAGCTGAATTTGAGAGCTTCAGTTGCTTCTGGTAAATAGCTGCTGATAGTAAAGACCGCACTTGTAGTCCTAACCTTCTAGTGCGAAAGTACCACTGTCTTTGAGACAATGACTCCAAGCATTTTGCACAGAACAATCCAAAGGCTAACACATAATCTTCGTGCTTAAAAGCCTTATTTCCTAATGACACCTTTATGAAGGCATTTAGGAGCACTGGACCAGAAGACAGTGTTAGGACCTTAAGCAATGCAAAAAACCCAGATATTATGATTTCCTTCCTATAGCAAGAAACTATGGTCCATAAAATTGAAGGTGAAACTGTACCATATCTATCATTTTGACTATTTAGCTTCTCCAAGAATAATGAATAACAACAGCCAGCTTGATCAACCTGTCCAAGCTTAGGAATATCATTTTCTTCAAGAGGTTTCTGGTAACCCGTCTTCATCAAGGGGTTCAACCACCAGAATGACATTTTACTAAAGAACCCAGCATCTGCAAAGGGAGTCACCTTTGCATCTGAATTTTCTACATTTGTGTTTGTTTCATCTTTCAAAGGCTCATAAAGAGTTCCATTAAATGATGTGTAGCTGTCTGGTTGGTTGGATCCCTTGAACACACAAAGCAGCAGTAGAACAGCTGCTACCAAGGATGAAAAATCAACGCAACTTAAAAAAGATACCTTGTTATCTACCAGGACCTCTAAAATAGAAGAAAAGCACACAAATCCAATAGAGCACGCTGCAGCCACTAACCAGATCCTAATGAATGTCAAGCCAACTTGTACGTGCCTGGTGCTGAGGGTAAGAGTAATGAGTACCAAACAAAAGCCTCGAGCTAACAAGATAAACCACTGATGTGGAGGATGGATGCCAGTGTCTGTCCTCAGATTATAGACCAACATCCATAATCCAAGTAACAAATAGACCATTCCCAACAAAGAACTGAACACAGCAGTTAGTTTTCGTAATAATGAAGGCAAACTAAAATACAAATGATCACCGACAGATCTGCTTGAAAATTTACAAACAAAATTGAGCAAGAATCCGATAATTAGGACCCCATTTATGGAGCTGACAAAGATATGGTTCGTGCATGTAGAAGAGTAAAATAGTTGGCCAAAACCGCAAGAATCAAAAGTCCCTTGATCAGCACAGGAGGAATCACCACAGAAATTCATCCAAGCAGATAAGACCAATCCTATTTTGCATGCATAAAAAAGCGACCCTCAGTTCGTGGAGTATAATTCACAAATAAATACTGAATCAAGAACGTCCGTTTGGTGTTTTACCTGTGAAAGGATCCATAATACGTGCTGCTCTTGCTGCTCCTTCAATCAACTCCCTCACTTACAGAGAGTTTCTAAGGAGTAAAAATGAGGATCTTGTGAAATCAGAATCATTTAAATAACACAACTGAACGCTGCAACAATGTTAAGCGGTTACCAGCTAAGGGAGTAAATCTAATGCTCATTCCAGCATAAAGAAAGAATACCGAAATTCCACCAAGTAGGAAGAAGCTCTACCTTTCGCAGTAGCAACTGAATCTGAAGAAAATGTACAAGAAGAATAAAGCCGAAGTATAAAAAACCAAATAAAATTTGGCATGCGCTGATTATTAGAAACGTCGAGGAAAAATTTCAAAAGAAATGCTTTTTCTTGATTGATAACAAAAAAAACACGTGGCGAACATAAGAAATTCAGAACAGAACCTGATTGTGTGCTCGCGGTGGCGGCAACGATCACCTCAAGGATGAGGTTGCTTAAGGAAATCGACAAGCACAAGCTGGGGCAAAGGCAAAGTCTTCGATTTTTATAAAGGAGTGAAATCCTTTAACGTCTCTCGTTGGCGGGTTTTCGTCACCTCTGACGTCTCTTCGACAGGGAGCAGCACGATGAGTGAGTCGGACTCAGATTTCGACGAGTCGAAGACAACGAATCAGTCCAAGTCTCGGATGACGCACATTTGCTTCATGGGTTGAAGTCTAATCAAACATAGCAAGAATCAAAAACAAAAAACAAAAAAAAAACAAAACTATACCTCCTTCCCGTGTCGTCTTCCGGTTGCCTTGAGAATTGAGACGGCCTTCAATCCGGAATGAGGAGCAACAAGTCGAAAGCAAAGAAGGGGATCCATCGCGTCGACCGCTTGATCCTTTCACGTAGAAAGGCGGGAGCTTTTTCAAGAAATGATCCACTGTGGCCACATCGATCGAAAATCGGAAGAACAGAGATTATCCGTACGAGAGAAACGAAGAGGTGAAATGGAGCCAACGCAATGTGGCCGGCCGAGTTCCCTATTTTATCGCCTTATATTTTATTATTATTATTATTATTATTTTTGCAATTTTATTGATTTACAAATTGAACAAGTTGATTTGATTTTAATAAAGGAGTAAATTTGAAATTTATTCAAATTAAATAAATAAATTCATTTACCTTTTTTCTCCCAACTTTATATTGTCAATAAATATCATACCTATTAAAAATAAGATATTTTTGTATGTTTTATGTTAAATAATATTAAATTTCATAAATCATGCGCACGTGAAACTATCCTAGTCGGCGTTAGGTACGAAGAGCTCTTTGTATATATATATATATATTAAAAAAAATAGGATGCCAAGAATACTTTTTTTTTATTTCTTTTCTGTTTATTATTAAAATAGTATTCCATCTCAACTTTTTTTTTTTTAAAAAAAAATTATTATATTTTGACAATATTATAATGACTATGAAACTTGTGTATAATTGTAGAACTATATATTCTCCTAAGTAATACATAGTTATGTTGTAATATAACATAGTTGCTATAATTATTCAATGCTGATCAAAACTAAATTATTTTATATTATATCATAATTGTTATTACATAAAATTGAATAATATTATTTTAAAAATAAATCATAGTTATTATAATATAATATTAATTAGTATTAATCAAAAATAAAAATATCTATATTATAACAGCATAATATTGCTATAATAATAATAATTATTATTATTAGCAGCGTTGATTAAAGTTAAACTGCTTCATATTGCACCAATTGTGATTCTTCAACAACCATATTTTCAAAAATAAAAATGTATTGAGATAAAAAAAAAATTCTTTTTTTAACAATTCCAATAAAAATGGAATTGTTTTGAATTTGTTTCCCTTTTTTATTTTAGCCCTTTATTTTAAAAAAAAATATATTAATAATTGAACCAAACAAATTGATTAAATTAAAATTAAACAAACTGAACTTTTTTTTTGAATTAATTGAATCAACTAAACTTTCCAGTAAAAATCAAATAAATTAAAATAATTTTTAATTATTAATGGACTGATGATAATGGGCTGATAATTTTTAATTTGATCTACTCAATTAAATTAAAATTTTAAATTCAAAATCTGAAATCGGATTTTTTATTATAATAAATGTTCGATTTCGATCACAACCCAAATCATTTGCATATGATGCGGGTGATATGTCGTGATGACAATTAAGAATGTAGGGTCCAGCCATGTACAATTCCTAATTCCTACTTTAATGCTCGATGAAAATAGAAACCGTAAATAATTTTTCACTTCAAATAACTCTCTCCTTTTTATTTATTTAACAGGGGGATAGATTTAAAATTTCATATGTCAATAGATTCTTTCATTTCTTTTAATTATATTTTTTTCCATTTAAATTAGATGAAAAATCTTTCTATTTCTCTTATAACTCATCTTCAATTGCTAACTATAAGCCAACAGATTATTGATTGACACCGATTACCACTGTCATCACCATCGCCTATAGCTCATCGGCCGTCGCATGCCACTCGTTCATCGTATACTATTATTGTCTATTGATCAACTTTATTTTTTTCATTTCACTTAGGAATTTTATTTCTTTGTTTACTTATTTTCTAAAAAAAAAATTCTTTTTCAGATAATTCTTTTCTTTTTCTTCTTTCCTTTTCCTTCGCTTTCCTTAAGGATTCTTTTACCAAGAAAATCTCTTTCCTTTTATACGGGACATAAAAGTAATAATATATAATTTTAGATTGAATAATTAGATCAAAATTATTTGTATTTTTTAAATATATTTTATCTAATACATTAAAATCATCAGAACACCATTCTAAACTTAAGTATTTCCCAATTTCTCGTCTGATTATCAAAAAAGAAAAAGAAAGGTAAATTATTCCATCCACCTATTTCATTAATGGAATGAATTTAATTTTATAAAATAAAAAATAATCGCATCAATAAAAAAAAATACTATGCAGTAATATGCAATAAGATATTTCAGGTCATTTTAATTTCTTTTAAATATTAAATTCTAAATTTCAAATTTATACTTGTGGTATATTTAAAAATTAAAAGCTTATTATGATTCATTTTTTAAATCGTAATTTGTGGTTAATGCGGTGAATTTTATAACTGTTTGCGTAATGTGCGGGCTATCAATTCACAAGCATTTAATTATTTAAAATACACTTCAAAGATAAATTTATATTTTATAATTAACAACGAAAACTTTTATTTCCAAATTAATAATTTGTCTGATCCTAATTATAAATTTGGCAACCAGAACCTTTTTCAAATATTCAAATTCAGCATCTCATATTTTTTAAAAAAAAATTACAAAAGCATTCGTCAATTTTCCAAAATTACCCATTTAGCCATGTGTTTTCTACACTAGGCAAGGCCATCGTAAAATTGCTACTCATCCACACAACTACAAATAATTGGATTAGACTGAAATTGTACTGGATAGATTGTAAACTTATAACAATAAGTTAATTCAATTAGTGATATGGGTGGGAATTATTCAAGTCATAGAGCTAGATGAATCAAATCGTGAAAGGGTACGATCTCAACGGATCTATTCATATCTCGGCAAGAGATATTTCGACGGGTCTATTCATATCTCGGCAAAAGATTTTTGCCTCTGTGTAGACGTTCCGGTAGTCATGTTACACTCCAGAAGGATGTTCTAGTTATCTATATTCAGTTTAATATATACTGTTAATCTCCATTATTCATGTGGTGTCTGACAGTAAGGAATCCCTACTGTACCTACCATTTATAAGTATTTATAAGGTATTGTCTCTCGTAGCTCTATGCTTATAGTATTTATGGAGTAATGTCTCACAACGAGGATTGCATTAACGGAGATACGGTATTCTTTACTCCCTACTATTTCATGCTGTTGTTAGAACATCCTAACTGATTATTCTTGCTTCGTCCGGCTGAGCTGGGGATGAGATTGTTTTAAGGAAACGGGGAGTTGACGCCAAGAGACCTTGAGAGAGTTCCAAATGGCGATGAGTCCACGCTGATGAGTCCACGCACCTCCAGGAGTCCTTTCAAAATAACACAAGGTTAGGGGGCGCCGGACGTGTGTCGGCGGAATCTCCTCCGAAGATTAAGTCAGTTTGTGAAAAATAATAAAAGAGTGATTGAAGAAATAAAGTTGAGAGTCCAACCCTATTTCAAGGGTACTTTTTTCCTTTATATAGGAGTGGCCGAAAGAGAGATTCGATGCAGTCATTCTTCTGAAAGGGCATGAAGATCCATCCTCAGCTAAAATGACAGTATAACGATGAAGATGTGACGTAGAAAGGGTTACCGTAGCAGTAGC
>JBAMHZ010000112.1:676156-688756 GCA_037177395.1 Alpinia galanga | reverse complement strand
TACCTCTCTAATACAAAAATGAGTATCATGTATCACATTTGAGCATTTAGTTTTGTAGCATGCTAGTGAAATCAACCCATGAAATTATCTTAAGACATTTAGTATTAGAAAATAGAAATGGCTTTGCTACATGTCCATAAATGTATTTGTTTCGCTTTTGAGAGGTTGACTTGAATTGACACATTTAGAATTGGGGTAGAGAATATGTATATATCTCGGTTTCTCTGACTCTGGCAATACACCTCATTATAGCCTTATTGGAACTTCGTTTCTCCTCTCTTTATGGTGTTTTATCTTCATCCCATCATCAGCAGATAGAAGCAAAATACGAGTTATGAGAAGAGAATCTTCACAGCTTGTCAATTTTGAACGTTGTTATCGGGACTTTGTCATCGGCTAGGATAATGACATTTGTCTGTTCCAACATAGTATCATTATTGGTTTCTTTGCTGGTTGGAATGGCATTTTAGTTGTGCCGGTTGATACCTATCAACTTAAACTATGAATCAACTTCAAACCATAATATGTATTATGTTTAGTGATCTGAATATTGCAAACTGAGATAGCGTTGTAATCTTTTTTACACAATTAGCATGCGTAGACTACAGGTCATCCCATTTTCAAGAGGAATAGAAATGGAAATGAAAAAAAAAAAGGATTTACTTCTTGGTTGGTTATGAATAAACTGCATCTTTCTTATCAATCATTTCTCTTAAATAATCCGTGGGTGTAAAGAAGATTATGCATACTGACAGCTTACAAATTCCTAAAATATTGAGTCACTCCTTTCCTCAGGTCGTTAGTAATGCCCAACTGTTTTTTGGAGACCTCTCATTCTACCAGGAGCTTTCATCTATAGCCGATCTTGCTATTCAAATCCTGGATGATGTCATCAGACAGGAGCCTAATTCAGTAAGTTCGATTCAATTTATGATTTCATATCAAGCAAAGATATAGCGCTACACGTTTGATGACAATTTTTGTTGCTTGTGCAAGGCAACACGAGGCAGATTGGCTCTGGATATTTGCAATTGTCTTCTCATATCATACACAGTATGTACTTGGCTGTCTTTTACGTTTACCTCCTGGCCTCTTCCATTGATTTCATCTGCCCAATTAAACGAGTATTTGAATGCAAAATTCTTTTTTGCTCGTGCAGAGTAGTCAGGAACTTTTTCTAAAATGCTCTAGTCTGATTGATATTGCAAAGGCATGCTTATATACGAAGGACAAGTATCTGCAATCAACGATGAGCCTTTTTTCTAGGTTACCATCAAATCTGGAAGGTTGAACTACCTTTCCATGGCAATATAACCATAAGATTAGTTTTCATGTGGCACCGTATATATCCTGTGATGTTATTGAGTTTTCTTTTTTGTTTGATATGAGTTTACAGAAACAGACCTTGTTGCTTATTCTAAGTCCATATACTTGGTCATTAATGTATAAATACCACCGTAAACAAAGTTATCTTGTATTTCTCAAGTTTGGACGAGTTGCTTTACAAAATATATTCTTGTGTAACTACCATCCACCTGACCCTGTTCGATGCTTATCGATATTTGTAATCTATTTTCAAGATTGTGTCAACTTAATGTTGCAACCATAAATTATTCTCAATTCTCCATTGATATAAAAGTATTAGTGGCAAAACTAGTTTGAATTCAGTCTCTAACCTGAAGCCAAAGGCAATATAAATGTATTTTCAAGCTGTATTATCCTTTGCACTACCATAAGAAAAAAAAAAGTTATGAACCATCTGTTGTATGATTCACTCACGGATTGATACAGTTGATATCTTTATTGATATTTATCATATGATGTCAATTTTTAATAGGAACCAAATATTTTGTGGAAGTTTTTATCTTTTACATGCAAAGGGATTGATGTGTCAATGTGAAGTTTTTTTTTATGATTTTATTATTTTTCATTAAATTAAGAGTTTGGTCAAAAATGCTTGATGTGAGATAGAACAGAATATAATTAGAGTGACAATTTGATGATGTGATAAGAATTCATCTATTACAATAATTGCAACACACATAATTTTTGATATTGTATTAGTCTTTTTGTGAGCTTCTTGCTTCTATCTTTTTGTCCACCAAGACTTCATAAAAGGTCTTAATTTTTTATTAATAAAAAAATATTTTATGTAAGTGAATGAAAGAAAAAGAAAGGGAAAGAAATATTAAGTTTAAGCTGGTAAAAATACGTTGTAAAACAGATTATATTACAAGATAAATTTATTTATTTAGTATGATTTTAACATTGTAATATAATGTAATTTAGATTATAAAATTTAAAAAAATCTTGTAATCTGGATAACGGATCAAAATCCATATAATTCGGATTACATTACAAGGTCAATAAGTTAATGTCGACGGTTGAAGATTAAAGAATCCTGATTGTGGCTGTCGGTCATCGGTCGGTCGCCGTCGGTCGCTGATCGGCCTGCCGTTCGGGTGGTAATCGATGATCGATGACATACGATAAGAATAAATATCAAATAAGAAAATATAATCACTCTTACAATCAAAGATTACATTATAAACCTTAATTAAAAATATGGAACCGTCACATTAGCGGCCCCTTCCTACCATTGCCCCTACGTGTGGAGGGGGGTAAATCAGGAACCCAAGACGGCCAGTGCAGAAATACAAAGTCATCGGTAGCCTAGTGGTGAAATTCAGGAATCAACCCCTTGCCCTTTCGGACTTTAACATAGCTGTGCTAGCCGTCCGAGCAAGCCCTGGAGGCTTATAAACCTTAACTAAACATAGTAATATAATACACATTTTATTACATTACATTACAGCATATCAAATGCAACATTAAGGTGTTGGAAAGGACAATGGAATCACCTCTTTAAAATATTAGCCTTTAAAATAGCTTAATAAATTAATTATTATTAAAATAATAATAATTTTTAAATATTATATTTAAAAAAAATCATTAAATTTAGTAATAATAATAATTTTTATGTTTGGCAAAGTATTTCGGATTATTGGTCGTTATCGTGCCATCGCTTGAGGTCAGACCGCACACCAGCGGCAGCATCGCGACCGGATCTGTTCGGCTTCGAGCGAGGCACCATCAGAATTCAGAAGCGGCTCGGTTCAGCAGGTCCTCCGCTTCCCAGTACTCCGACGCCATGTCTGCTTCTGCAGTCGAAGGTGCCTCCGTGACGGCCCTCCGCTCCGTGCTATCTCGAGTCCAGCGGGCGGCGGAGCGCTCCGGTCGATCGCCCGATCAGGTTCGGGTGGTGGCGGTCAGCAAGACGAAGCCTGTATCCCTTATTCGCCAAGTCTATGACGCCGGACACCGCTGCTTCGGTGAGAACTATGTTCAAGAGATCGTGGAGAAGGCTACTCAGGTTTCCGTTTCACTTACGCATATTTTTCCTTTTTTTTATTCACCGTTGAAAACTTCGGAAATAATAGCGTACGGTGCGTGTATGCTCTGTTCATGATTGGTTGGGGCTGTTTAATTTGGTAACGGAAAGTTCTTGGTAGCCTGAATAGTCGACTCTACAGTCACGTTTAGCTCGACAAAATTAAAGATAACTTAAGAAGACAATGATCTGGTGTGCTCTTGTGAAATTCTAATTATTCTACTCTTTCAAATTCATGTTGCGTTTAAGAAGGCCATTAGAATTTGGTGGATTAACATTGAGAATTATCTATTCTAGTAAAACAAGGGTAGAAAGTGTAGAACAATTGTAACATGTTCAATAAGATGGTCCGCATTTTCTACATCGACACAGAGTTCAAGTAAGACTAGCTATTAGATTTACATATTATTTCTCTAGTACAACCTAACGTCTAAGATTAGATTGGATGGACATGAAAGCCTCATGCAAAAATTATTATTGAGAAGCACATAAGCTGAAGTGTTGTATTTTTGGGCATGGATTGTTAAATTGATCCTTGTCAAAATGACATTTTTTGAGATTTTTTTCATCAGCCTTTCATAGAACAACAGGTCTTTGCGTGAGTGTTTGACTTATATTGAAATTACTTGTATCAGCTAGATATTTATTTAAATGCTTTGTGGTGTTTTATTAACCAAATTCACAAAAATTTAAATTATAATGTTCTCTTTTTTGTAGCTTCCATCAGACATTGAATGGCATTTCATTGGGAACTTGCAGAGCAACAAAGTGAAAACACTTCTTGGTATCAACTATTCTTTTGATATCTGAAGTTATCTTTGTTGATCTGTCCAAAAAAATCACATGCATGTTTGTGCTGATTGACAGAAATTACATCTTCACTTGATCAACACACTTAGTTTATATTATATATTTTAAATTTGCCTTATCTTTTTCTTGCTTTTGTTGAGTCTTATTGGGTCTTTGTTTTTTATATTCCTGAATCTTGTAGATGCAAGAAAATCCCAGCTCACTCAGGATAGGAACAACATGGGTA
The DNA here is from genome assembly GCA_037177395.1 of Alpinia galanga. Lineage (NCBI taxonomy): Eukaryota > Viridiplantae > Streptophyta > Magnoliopsida > Zingiberales > Zingiberaceae > Alpinia > Alpinia galanga. The sequence goes on along the minus strand of JBAMHZ010000112.1, from coordinate 684,329 downwards.
CTATGCACTGTCTTGTGCTTGCCCTTACAGGAAATGAACAAGCTAAATAGTAGTCTGTGAAGAGGAGTTTCATTGCAAACAAGACATTGTAGTGTATATATATCTGGAAAGTCCATGAAGACCAAAACTTAAATCCATTGGGTAACTCTTTATAGCATAAGGATCTTATATTCCATAACTCTCTTAAGATTTGATTTCATTCTTGGGAAAAGTACAGTTCTAGGTCAATGATGTGCTCTTCTTATTTTTTTCTATTTCCATCATTGGAAGAGTATATTTAATTCTAGGTCACAGATTATAGTAAAGATGGATCCCTATGATTTTTCTCCTTGAGTTTGAGCTTCACATTTAAAACCAACTGTTTCCTTTTCATACCACATCAAGACAATCATTCAAGTTCTTTAGGGTTTTTTTTCTTTCACTACTTAAGCAACTATGGACATCAATTTGTTTGCTTTGTAAAAATTTTATATATTCATCCACAATTTTTCAAAAAAGTAGGCAGTTTGATCGAATCCAATTGCCTCACCATGCTTGTTTGCACAAGGAAAAAACCCCCACTAGTATATTGAGCTAGCAAAACAATTACAACAGTGAGGAGTTTAAGAGAAGTGAAACGGCTTCAATATTTATTTACATAGATATATAATAGAATATATGAAAGCATATGTCAATATATAAATATAGTATAACAATATTTGTATAACTATATGCTAGACATATCACTAGATATATAACATAACGTATATTTATGTCATTTTTATGATTAATTGCTAAATCACGGTCGCTATATCGTTGCCGGCGCTAGATCTTTATTGCCCCACCTTCCTCAAATTAGGCTCCCCACCCCACCCTCCCCCCAAACAACTGATATCTACTTATACGATCCATCTTCTTCTCTCCTTGTGATCTCTACAACTAATCCAGCACAGATGACACAGTGATTAAACCTTATGTTGGTCTTCCACAAAAATGGAATGTATTGGTCGTACTTGGCAGCACGACTCAATGCTTAAAATTACACTTTGTATAATCAAGCTTGAACTGAGGTAGTATTAAGCTTTAGTTGAATTCCAACTAAGTTGCATTTGAGCTTGTATAAGCCTCTGACCTTTAAGCTTGTTTATCTACGAAAAGTAGCCATTCCCAAATTCAGTGAAGCTCAATGAACTAAGCTTGAGGAGGAAATTTATAGTGGAATCAAGTTTGAACTCAATAATGATTAGTCGAGCTGAATTGAGCAAGGCAAAGTTCAACTTGGCTTGATTTGGTTTGTTGGCCACACCCCATCACATTGACCCAAAAAGTTCTCTCCCTATCGAGGAGTATCATTAACATGTTGTGTTAGGGCAATAATGAGTTCCTTATGATCTAAATCCTAACTCTATACAAGTCTTTGGTTAAATGCAGAATCACCAAATCAAGTGGCATCACTGCAATAAGTATGATCTCTTGCTATGTATTCATGCTTGCCTATGTCTGACCTATTTAATTACAGATTCCAGTTATGCATATTATGGAAATTTAAGGGAGAAGTGACTGAATTCCATTTTTCCATTCAACATCCTAGCTATTTTATTAATTTTGTAGAAATTATTGACTTCTTATTTTCTATGTTTCTAGATTTGCATATCATGATTACTTGAAAATTGAAACACCACGCATTGCTAGTGTTGATTAATTGAATTGTCTTTCTTAATGCAGCTGGTGTCCCAAATCTTGACACGTTTGAGAGTGTAGACGATGAGAAGGTAAATTTAATTCATGATCAGTATGTAGCTGATGAACCGATAACTCGAAGTCAAAATTTGCTTTTCTTCCTTTCACTGCATGATCAATCTCAGTCAAAATGGTTCAGAGATTTTGGTCTTTATCTTAGGTTCTATTACTTGTTTCTAATCCAGTAGCAATAAAGGAATGCCTTCCTTTGTTTAAATTAATAAGGAAGTGTTGTTGATTTTTTTTTCTTGGGAATCATTTGGTGGATCAGATTCTTAAGTATTTCTATCACATTTTAATTATTCTGCAATGTGCAAGCTGTGGAGAAAAAGATGCTGAGCAAAATCAGATTGTTTTTGCAGGATAAACAAAATGTGGAGCCCTGATATCTGATCTTGTTGAAATTCCTTAAACATCTAGTTCTAAGAATTCAATAATGGAGCAACTATTAACAAAGTCAACCACTGTAATGGTCCAACAATCTATATTAATATTTCTGTTGTCTAATTGCCCCCACATTATGCTTATGAACAAAATTATATCTTTATCCCTACGATATGTAGAATAAAAATTGTGCTTTGTTCCTTATGATATGCAGATAGCTAATCATCTTGATCGGATGGTTGCTAACCTGGGAAGGAAGCCACTCAAGGTCCTCGTGCAAGTGAATACTAGTGGAGAAGAATGTACGCAATAAACTTTTGATACTGGAACAGTCCATATGATTGTATTTTTTTCCCTTTTTCTAGAATGAGAAACTTCATACGATGCATAACTTAGTTGGCCATATTGAACCTTGATAATATTTGCCCTTGCGAAACTGAAAGATCTCCCTGAATTTTGCAGCAAAATATGGTGTCGATCCTTCAGGTTGTCTCCAGCTTGTAAAACATGTGAAATTTGGATGCCCAAACCTTATTTTCTCTGGGCTTATGACGATTGGGATGCTGGACTACTCCTCCACTCCAGAAAACTTCAGGGTAAGACTTCCGAAGTGACTTTGAGTTCCAATTTTTTTCCCCAAATACTTTGCTAAACCTTGGTTACGTGTTCTGGGAACTCTCAGGCACTATCAGATTGTAGGTCTGAGGTTTGCAAAGAACTTGGAATTCCAGAAGACCAGTGTGAACTGTCCATGGGAATGTCAGCTGACTTTGAGCAAGCTGTGAGTGATTGTGTTTCAAATGTTACCATACATAATTATATACAGTTGTCTTATCTTTTTCCTTTTCTTCATCATCTCTTTACTCTTTCTTCCTACTGCCAATTTACCGCTGACACTATATTTCGGAATGTCAGCTTGATACTGCAAAAGCATCATTCCTGTCAAATCTGAAACATTGGAACAGTTTGAGACTTCGAACCTTGTATCAGACTGTTGGTTGTAAAATTCAAAACAATACTTTGTAATTTTATTAAATCCAACTGAAAAAATTGAATTCGATATTGTAGATAATGCATTATCTGCAGCAAACATTCGTATTGAATCAGTAACTTTTGCATGTCTCTCGCAGATTGAGATGGGAAGCACTAACATTCGAGTTGGATCAACAATATTTGGAGCAAGAGAGTACCCAAAGAAAGATAAGGGTCAATCAACATAAGAAGTCATGTTTAGTCGAAAAATTAGAAGCTTTATCTATCTACTTTAGACATGGAAACCTTTGCTTTATCTATCAACTTTAACATAGCAATCTCCAAGTGTTATAGGACCCATCTCGAGAGGTACTCGGGATGAACATTATTATCTTTTTGCTGCAATGTATACCACAAGGTCATGTTGACCTAATGTTATCTTCATGATTCTCATGGCCACAACTACAATAAAGACTATTTTGTTTACTATTTATTTGTTTGGATTCTTTTGTATCCTAAACATCTGCTAAACTGCAAATCCAGTACTCAACCACATGATCATGCTTCTCTTACAACTTATAAGCCTCCTCTAAAATACAAAGTGCAGATTGGAGGAAGATGGGTGAGAGAAGTTGTGTGTTTGTGTGAATTTTAACTAATTTGAGCCCAGCTTTCCCAGAATTGGATAGATGAAATCACTAGTAAGTTTAATACCTAAGATAAGAACCTAGAATTCCAAATCCATACATTACATCATACTTAGACAATCAACACATGCTCTACATGCTAGTTCATTCAGGGATGTGGAGATCCAAGAATTGTATAGAGGAATTCTCCAGTAAAATCCATCCACCATACAATGAAGGACCACGGTCTACATCAATTGGAGTAGATGCTATTTATTTTTTTTAACACTAGGTGTCTAGACCTTCGGTCCGATTAATTCCTAAAGATGATCAATCATATCTCATTCCTAAAGATGGTCAACCCTATCCCATAGTCTTTTAGAGATGTCCCTTCAACAGCTGAGCTGGAAGAGGTCAGAATCCCAATGAATCTCCACCAACTACCTGAATAAATTAAGAAAATGCTCATAGCTTTTTAGCAGATCAGTCCAGACTTCACAGTAGCACCATCCCTGAAAAATTGTTTAACACCTAAGTCATACTCTATCCGTCAGATAAACTTATGTACAGAGGATCACTTCTACATATTTTTTTTTCAAAATTCATCGTCGAATCATACCTCAGCAAAGGATTAAACTGTATTTTCCTGTAAAATATCTTATCATCTTTACCGCTACACCATACCCTGAGGCAAATACACCCTCTCTTATCCCCATACTATAACATCATCGAAAGCACATGAATCACATAAAAAAAGGTTCACTGGCAATAAATTAAAGGGTTAATATCTTGTTCTCTATGTGTTTGATTGTTCACGAGTGGCTAGTAAGTTGCTCGAATTAAATATTAAATAACTCGAATTGAATTTGAATCTAAACTATTTTGAGCTAGGGTTTGATTCTTATTAAATTAAGATTCAAATAATTTGAATTAAATTCGAATTCAAAAACTAAACTCAAGCTAAAATCAAATTATTTATATTCTTAAATTTCAAATTGAATTCAAATATCATATATATTTTTTGAGTTTGAATTTGAATATCAATATTTTTATATTATTCTGTTTGATTGAATTCGTTTGGTTCCATTGGAGAAAGGCTGCTCTTGCCCTCTTCAAATCTTATTCAAATTTTATGGAGAGAAATTAAAACCGTCAAACTAAAAGGGATCTTTCAAATAAATAAATAAATAAAAGTATATGGTGTAAACTGAAAATTTCCTAGATTTAGTCAGCTATATTCTTGCTTTAGGATGTATGACGTGTCCAGATACATCAGACGATGTCCTCCGCCCACCGACCAAACGACTGCAAAAATGGCGGCGATGAAAGCGGCTGCGGCCGCCGGTGTCTCTCCAGATGCTGCCTTCGTCAAGGTGAACCCCCACATTCGACCTAAACTATTTCCGATCAGATTCCGCTGTTTCCGCTTCTGTGCTTCATGGATCTTCCAACTTCGATGTTCTGTGCGATTTCTTCGTTTTTGTTTCAGATTCGGCGCACCAAATGTGTGCTTGCTCGAGAACATATTGATTTTTCAAAAGCTTTTGTGCTTCCCGAGAGCTATTTGATCTGTTACAGACGAGATAGGGAAGAAAAATCACTTTTTAGATTTGCTAAAATTTGATCTGGCTGAGCGATGCATGCCATGTGTTCGTTGTAAAGGCATAGCCAGATCTCGAACCTTAACACTTTCGAGTAACTCGATTCTAGGAGGGGAAATGATTTAGTTGAATTCATTGGCTAGGGACTAGGCTTCCTCTTTATCGTTTCAGCAAGGGGGAGAAAGCTTCTGGTTGTTCCTTGGAAAAGGTTGAGCCGCAGGCAAACTTCCTTGAAAGGCTTTTCAAACAGGTAGGGAAAATCAATCAGGATCTCTTTCAGATATCTAAAACTGAAATTACATTTGTGAGTTGAAACTTGGAAATGCAGTGGGATGATTGCAAGGCTAAAGGGCTATTCCATCATGATACCAACTCCTGTGAAACCAAGGTAGTATGCTAATTTTCACTCTCCTGGTTGAGTTGATTGGTCACTCAATTCTCTTGAAGAATGAATGCATTCCTCTTGCAGACTATTCCAGGAAGATATGGTTTTATTGTGCACTTAATCGAAGGGCGTGACCTCAAGAAAAGGCCAACCGAGTTTAGAATTGATGAAGTTTTACAACCATTTGATGAGAATAAGTTCAATTTCACAAAGATTGGGCAAGAGGAAGTGCTATTTCGATTTGAAGAGAGTGATAATGGCAAGGCTGTGGCTGTTTTTTTCCATAATGCATCAGTCACAGCTTCAGAGTCTCCTAATGTTGTTGCTATCAATGTTCGCGTGCACGAACCAACTGCTAGAATTTGCTCTCTTATTTTCGATCCAACTAGATGTTTAGGAACTTTCTTCTTCTTGCAGGTCAGCCCAATCGGCTACGGCCATGTGCTCCTAATTCCTAGTGTTTTAGACTGCTTACCTCAAAGGATCGATAAGAAGAGCTTCTTACTTGCTATGTCCATGGCAAAGGAAGCCAACACTCCCTTTTTCAGAGTGGGCTACAATAGCCTGGGTGCCTTTGCTACCATTAATCACCTCCATTTCCAGGTGGTTAAGTTAAACCCGTCATAAACATTCTTGGTGTTTTAGATAAGCTCTCAGCATTACATTTTGGTGGTCAATTGTTTCAGGCTTTCTACCTTGAGGAAACATTCGCAGTTGAGAAGGCTCCAATTCAAACTATTGCAACCCTCAAAACTGGGGTCAAATTCTCTCAACTTGTAGATTATCCTGTAAGTGGTCTTCTATTTGCAGGTGGAAGCAACTTTAAGGATCTTTCAGATACCGTCGCGGCCGCCTGTATTTTCTTACAAGATAATGGCATCCCCTACAATGTCCTGATATCTGATTCTGGTGGAAGAATTTTCCTCCTACTGCAGGTAAATCCCATTCAATGATTTGCAATGTTGTCATCTAATATTTTGCATTAACACTGAGCTTGCAGTGTTTTGCCGAGAAGCGGTCTCGCGGGGAAGTTAGCCAGGAGATTGTTGAAACACAAATGAATCCAGCAGCATGGGAACTCAGTGGCTATATAGTGATGAAAAGAAGGAAGGACTTGGACGAAGCATCTGAAGATACAGTGCTGAGTTTCCTAAACGAGACCTCTGTGTCTGCAAGCCTGTTCGGAGAAGTCTCAGAAAGCATCTTGGAAGCTCTCTGTGATGAAATCTCTGAAATTAATCATGGAGGGGTAGAAATTCAACCATGATTCATGATTCCATCATGAACCCCAGAATTGGAAAAACAAAATTACTCACAAGAGTTTTTTTGTCTTTTCTTTTTCTGTCACTGAATTCTCTTCATTTTTCAAAAGTAGAAGAACAACGCTCTTCAGAGTTTTTCCTGTTGCTGATCCGAAGAGTTTATCAGTAACTGGATTGTCAATGATCATCTATTCATGATTTGGTCAATAAATATCAGTCTTTTTGTTATTGCATTGGAGAGGAGAAAACTCCTGGCCATGTTTCTGGTCAAACGACGGCATTCATGTGTTTGCTGTATTATGAGATAAAGCATGTAGAACACTCTGCAAAGTCAACGTCTTCACTGTAGCAAAATATAAGATCCTCATGAACGTCAACCTAAACATATAATGATTAAACTGGAGATCAACATCAGATCAAATATATATACGTGAAAGCTACGAATGGAGTGTGGTCAATACTGTATACATACCCCTGGTTTTGTGGCAGTTGACCTCAAGATCAAATTCATATTCCCTCTTGAGAAAAGAAAAAAAATCGACTTTTGAACAAATTTAAATTGGGCTCTGAATGGCTGAATCGATCTAAAATTGACAGTAGAATCCACGACGTGCAATCAAACTGCTGCAAACTGTGGGCTCCCAAACCCCGACCAAAACCGTGGGCACCACCACCTCCCTCCGGACCCACCCAAAGTCGTCCTCGCACCCAGCGGCTGCCTGTCCGCTTTAGCTGAGATTTTATTTTTATTTTTATTTTCAGACCAGTCAAATAATTTAAATAGATTAAATTAAAATTTATTTATTTAAATTTATCGTAGGTCTAAACAGATCAACTAACATAAATTGTGAATTAAGAATGATCAATCTACGGACGGCTTAGATTGGCCTGCGAATTGAAAAAATTAAGTTTTATTTTTCAAGTGAGACATAATAATGCAACGCGTCAAGTCTAAAATAGAGTCATTCTGTGCTTGAAAAATGACATACAATATTTGTCTACAATGGTCAATAGAAATAGATGCGCGAGAAAATGAAATCTCTAAATACTTCTTATACTCTTCGAATACAATTGCAGATAGAGACGTGATTAATAGACAAGAGAGACTGAAAGAGGTTTCATTGTTAGAAAGGAACCCTCTAGAGATTTGAAAGAAAGAAGAAAAAATAAAATACCAAACATTCAACACGTCCTACGCTGCTGAAAGAGCAAATGGAATATTAA
>JBAMHZ010000112.1:664197-676056 GCA_037177395.1 Alpinia galanga | reverse complement strand
TCCTTAATCTTTTTTCTATTACTTTTTCCCAAAGTTTCATGGTATGACTCATTAGTTTAATACCCCTATAGTTTGCATAATTTTGTACGTCACTGCGGTCGCGATCCTATTCCTCCTCTGAATTCCTCCTCCAAAATCGTCGCCGCCGCCTGAATCGCTCCTCAATCGCTCCTGAGCTTTGCCGCTACTACGTCGCCTGCTTCGATGCCGCTGTTTCCAGGTAATCGGTGTCATTTCGCTGGCGTGCCGGTTCCATGTTGGAACGCGAAATACTGCCCGTTTCGTATGAAATGGGTCGGTATTTAAAACCTTGGTTAGACCTACTATATTATATAGAGTTGAATGTTGAACTATAACTCAAGTACGTGAGCAGAAGATGAGAGTTGTAGAGATAAATATGTTAATATGGATGTGTGGATATACGAGAATAAATAAAATAAGAAATAAAAACATTAGAGCGAAAATGAAAGTTGCATCTATTGAGGGAAAACTTCGGAAGACATGTTGAAGATGGTACGAACATATACTTAGATGGCCGGTAAATGTTACAGTTAGGCAATGTGAAATTATTACAAACATGCAAATTAAACGAGAAAGAGAAAGACTAAAGAAGACTTGGTTAGCAACGATAAAGCAAGATAAAATTTATTTAAATATAGATGATAATATAGTAGAGGATAAGCCCAATGGCGTATAAAGATTTATATAGTCGATCCCACCTAATGAAATAAGATTTGGTTATTGTTGTATCGAAATGATATGATTTGACCATTTTACTCGACATAGTATAAGATTTAAAAACTTACTCAATGCAAACAATGTCTCCTTTCTATGCTTCATCTACTTCCTTCTTCAATTGCAATCTATCACTAACATCATACATTGAGACATTAGCACGATACTAAATCAGTATTGTTCGACTGAAACTTCAACACAGCTTGATATTTTGAACCTTGGTTACAATTGTTTGAATTACTTAATAACTCGTAAGATAACAATATTGATAATGTAATAATTTAAAATCGTATAGTGAATTTATTATTTTAATATGTTTAAATGATTAGGGTAACAATAAACAATTTATAGTTTGTATTTTTATAATATAATATTAAATTAAACATTAATATTAGTTTACAAATATATTATAAAATGCATTTATACCATTAAGCATTTATTGTATTAATCCTAAATTTACTGTACACTTAATTCACTCTCAAAGGGATATAACCCTCTAAAGTACTTTGGAAAAACATTCCCTAATCCAGCCTATGTCCTATCACAAAAACTACAGAAGCATAATAAATATCAAAGATGAAAAGACTGAACGTTTGCTAAGACCCACATGTAATCATGTATAAATCAATCACAGGAACGTTATATATGTTGAAGCTAGTCAAGGGAAAAACAAACTAAACTGAGACAGGTTTATATTCAAGTACCAGAATTTCCAAATGCATCATTAATCTTCAGGTGTATGAAATGGACAATATCTACAAGCTTCACCAGTACCTACAACATAGCAAGGACAACTTTTTCCCTCAAAAAACTTCCAATTCTGACAAATACCATTAACGTTTTAACTTTTAGTATCATCAATATTGAACTCTTTGCCAAACAATTCAAAAGTTCGTCAATTCTATGCAAAACAGCATGGTATGGTGAGTAGCAATGCATTATCATATTATGACATCTTATAGCAACATATCCTCTTACATCTTCCAAATTCTTAGACCACAGTGATCTTTTCTGCAAGGATTTTACATGCTTTCTTTGGCTCTTCAGCTCTTGTTTTAGAATTTGAAGATTCTCCCCTACACATCAATTGATACATTCAGGATGATGGTTGTAAATAAAACATTGCATATAAAAAGTTAACCGTTTTCATCATAACAACAGAAGATGTGATAAGAAAAATATGCTTAATCCAATCAGGTATCTAAATTATAGCATGAAAAGGATGTTGGCTCATATCAGAAGAATGTTAGCTCAGTTAATGCCAAGCATAAAGGTGCCTACAAAATGAATGGTTCTAGATCCACATACACTTGTGGATTGCAGTCTACATGTTTTGCTGACTAAGCACAATATCTCAGATTATTGACTACGTAAAATCTCATTTTTTATGACAGAGAATATTGACCAAGTAAATATTCTTTCCGCATCCCATGCACATAAAGGGTAGTCCAATACATAAAGCTCTCACTAATATAGGATCTTGTGCACATATTTGATAAAAAAAACTCACTATTTCAAACCTAAAGATTCAACTGATTCATGTTTGAGCAGAGTAATACAAGCAATAATAACAACAAATTTGGTGGCTAAGACCACTTAAGAGTCATTAATTATGGAATTGTAGGACTTAAGAAGGTGAGGAAGTGTTGAAACAGATCTTAAATTGACTGACAGCAGAGGTTGTAGAAGAAACATTTGATGTCAGAGAAGAAGTGTAGGGTGGCAAAAGAAAAAGAATGAAGTACAGTACAAAAAAATTTAGACTAAATCCTCAAAGAGAAGTAATATCATAATACATAAGTGAAAACCTATGCCTGTTAATTGTTCTCATCGTGCTATTGATAAGTTATAAATATCTATACTAATTGAATAAGTTTAAAAACAAAAACTAGCAATCAACTCCAATTAAAAATTCAACATGTTAATAAGCATTTCTACAATCATACAGCTAACTTAACAGGAAAATGAACTGATACTTGGGAAGCCATGAGATTTTATAATAGTGATATACTATGCAATATCGAAAGTGAAAATTTGGTTCTCCATATACGCAAACTAAAAGCACTTGATAATTCAAAATTATTAAATAGCTAGAAAGTAAATTCGCATATCTAAAGAGGGAGAATGTTTACAGTTATATGGTACACAAGTATAGAAGGATATACTACGCTCTACTTAGCTCAAAGCAAAAGCATCTTCATAGTGCTTTTGATCAATACAAGTACCTTTATTTAATCTAGCACTGTTATACAAGTGAAACTAATCCTGACCTGGGACTTAGTGTATAAAAAACAACAAAATTTTTTACTGGGAGAACAATCCAAGGCTCAACAAAATGGGTATGTTTGCTCAAAATACTAGAACAATCAGTAATTTCTCATTAAAACAAAATAGAAAATACCTCTCTGGGGACATTTTCTGAAAAGTGAAAACAAAAATTAAACGCCAATAACCTAGAAGAGAAGCTGACCTCTTTGAACTCCAGTTGCACTATTTTCCTCTTGCTGCTTTCTCTTGTAATCTTGCTCAAATCTATCCAAAGTATGCAACTCATGATATAATTCCTATAGAAACAGACATGAAAATAGTAAGAAATTTTTTAGGATCAAAAGAATAGCATTACCAAAGTAATGATAAAATTTCCTAAAATGACTAAATGGACAGCTTAAGGCTTGTCTTGACCACTCAAACGCAAAATATAAAGGTCTTATATAAGAATCAAACTTATGAAGCAACAACCAGAATAACATTGAATCAGCCCAGTCAAGAAAAGGTCACTATAATGACTACGAACAAGTTAGCAATTACTCATAAACATTGAATCTCTTTATACAACACACTTAACCTATGTAACCCTACTTTAAAAACCAACAACTTAGGTATCAGCATACTGATATAGACTATTAAAACTAACCTCCCAACTTCTGAAATGAAGTAGTTCAGTTCTTACTATTTTAATCTGAATCCCCTAGAAAAGGAACACTGAACTTAAGGAATGAATCAATTAAACTCCACAGGCTTCTAATAAAAATGCCACATTCAGGAATGAATTTCTCTGCCATAAAACTTTCGAGTGTAGAAATAATGGTGATTCTTTAGCTTTTTGTCTACGAAAGTCGATGGCTTTCATATTGGTTCAAGAGAAAGGGAGATAAGTTAATTCAAATAAGCTGGGAAAACATCCATATTTCAGAGGTTTACTCAATGTTTATATATTTGATTATGAGGATAAAAAAACAGCTTATTACCCTTGCAACTTTCCAAAATTACAATTCTTTTAATATGTTGTAAAAGAAATCATGTCAAAATAAAGTGTGTTTAAGCACTAATCAAAAGTTTAGATGAATTTTATTGACTAAGTAACTAAAAGTAATCATGAGAACAAGTGCAAAATACTAAGAAACAGAAAAGTCTACCTTCATACCAGGGAAACAGACACAAACAGCAAAGATATTACACAAGTACTCAAGACACAATTATGACTCAAGATAAATGTGAATATGAAGTGAAGTAGACTGCATTAAAACAATACTGATCAATGAATATAGTGGACCCACAGCTGTATGTTGAGCTAATGTCAAAAGTTGTTCAATAGCTGATTCTGCTACTTCTTTCAGTTGATTTTGAGGTGTGTGCTCTGATGCCAGTCTGATATCAACATACAATATAAATTAATTGTGCAGGCGGTGGTACTGATTATGTTAATTCTGTGGAATAAAAATAGGGACTTTACCTGACAAAATAGCGCTCTAAATTGTGCCATTGAGGATCTTTACACCGATTTCCAAAGCGCACAACCTCATTAGAGAAGACATTAAGATCTTCCCTGTTGGGAGAGGAAAAAACTCAATGAGCAGAAGTACCTAATATTTGATTGTCTAAAGCATATCTGTCAAGACCAACCTTTATTATGAAATTTCTGAGGATATGTTTAATCATATGTAATACTTATCTATGGTATGAATGAATGAAAAATGGCATCCTAAAGTACCTTTTGTCAGAAATAGCAATGCTTAGCAATTCATCCATATCTTTAGATATCAAATGTTGTACACCTTCTGAGGGAAGTACAACTTCCTTCAAATGCCTTATGTTCTCCTCTGAAAGTGATTGTATAAGATTGGATCCTTTAACTATTGTGTTGGCAACTTCAAAAGATAAAATGGATAACTTGTTTCCATTTGTTGACATTCCTGCTACAAAATTACTACTGAGATGCAAATTTGTGACACTACTACCAAGGGTATCCAATACTTCCACAGCTTTGCCAAGCCCCATACTACCTGCCTTTCCTAAAACATAGCTCACTTCTGAAACCTGCAATACAGTTATGTAAAATTGATGTCCCTTGCTTACAGGTACATTCATAATCAAGAATTACAAGGGAAGAATACAGTATAAGCACATTGAAAGAGCATTCTTTATTTATCGTCAAAAGAGGTTTTATCATCAATCAAGGTTCCGCCTAACTACATGAAGTGCAACCAATAATATAACCTTTTCATTCACGAATTCCACTAAACCCTGGCCTCACACATTCATCTCAGTATTCTCATCTACCACTACATTAATTCTTTATACGTGAAGAGTAGATGATCATGTCACTATCTTATGAAATTTTTAATCTAACCTAGAGTGCACTATGTTTAGTCCATGTTTATGTAACCACAATTATAACTTTGGGAAAACAAGCTTTTGAAACCATGTTTGGATGAAAATATTTCATAAATTATGGAATATGATAGCGTAGCTAGTTCCATAAATGTCTTAGTCTTTTAGGTTTTTCAAAGAACAAGTCACGTTGTAATCTATAAAAGCAGCAATGATCCTATCTATTTGACAAGGTTTTGAGTTAATATAATTTTTTATTTTGACAAGCTATCAGAGCCATCTTTTCTTTGTCTTCCCATCACCTTCATTTTTAAAAATCTCTTTTCTTTTATTCTCGCCAATTACAGGCTTTATCCTTTCTCCTATTCTTTTATTATATTTTTTGCTTGTGATATCTTCGATCAAAACTCTAAACCAACAATCTTGTAATTCAGCTTCTTTTTTTTGTCTTCTTGCCTTGTCATCACATATCGTTTCCTCCACCACATACTCCGCACATCTACTATCATCTGTCATCTCCATGTTTCACTACTTTGTTCCACCACCATCATTAATTCCTTTCAGCATTTTGTTATGCTGCCATCATTAATTCTCTATTCTCATCCATTGTCAATTTTAGGTGTCCTTCTAGCGGCCTTCATAACTAAATTTCTATCAATCTTCATTGCCAATTTTTCCTTTTTATCAATCTTCATAACTGAATTCCTTTTACAAGCCTTTGAATTTTTCCCTTTTGCTGGGCCTTCATTACTGATTTTTCTTGTTATTAGTCCTTATAGCTAGATTCCCTTTATCGACCTTTATAATTCGATTTTCCTTTTTGCTCAACCTTCATTGCCAATTTTTTCTTTAACCAACCTTCATAGTTGGATTTTTTCCTATTGCTCATCCTTTATTGTCGATTTTTCCCTATATCAACCTTCGTGACTAGATTTCTTTTACTGATGTTTCTCTATTGCTTGGCTTTCATTGTTGATTTTTTCTTATATCTTACCAATTTTTCTATAAGTTTTAACTTATAAAATGTCAGAAATAGTAGAAACAATTATAATAACAAAGCCAAAGGAGGTCATCCAATCTCAACGATATAGAAAATTGTAAAATATCCAAGCTCCTGATTATAATACTTGACCTATCGTAAGAAAACAGTGTGTACTCATGCAGTGTTGGAAGTTTCATGGCAATCCGCCTAGTCGAGAATGGGGACATAAAAGAGAGCAAACAAATATCAATTGTGATACATATGACAAATACATAACAAAATAAAGCAGCACCAAAGAAGTCGACTGGGCTTAACCAAGAAGAGATTAAGAAACTAAGATTTCTTATTGGTAACCTTGACAAGCCTCTAAGTATTGGTTAATTGGTGCACTCGAGCATGTATCCATCCTCTATTAGATTAATATCTCAAACACAATTTTTTTTCAACTCTTGGATTATAGATTCAAGAGCTATCAATCATATGATACACTCACCAAGTGTCTTTCCATGTACTCTGCATAAAATAAGAAAAAGACTACAAATTCTCCTTAAGAAATGTTCTTCGTGTCCCCATTATCCACTGGTTAGTAATAAAAGAAGCTTTTTTCACTTTTATCTCATTCGTAGTAATATTTGGGTTCCTTCTATTACTCCTGTTTTTGGAGCAAAATATTTGTGTCATTCATTGATAATTGTGCTCATGGTACTTCGATTTTTTTACTTAAAGATAAATCTAATGTTAGTAATGCTCTCCCAATTTTTTGTTTTATAATTAAAAATCAATTTGGAGTAAATATCAAAATGTTTAGATCACAATTTGGAGTCAATATCGAAAGCTTTAGAGCAAATAATGGTAGGTGATTATTTCAATGTAAGTCTTAACTCATTATTTTGGTGGCGATTATTTCAATCTAAATCTTAACTCCTTATTTTAAAAAAGAAAGGATAATAAATGAGTAATCTTGTATCATTAAGGACCATAACCAAATAGAGTTACAACAAAAGAAAAAATGATACTCTCCTACAATTAACCCGAGCCATTTTATTCCAAAAAAATATGCTTAATCTTTTTAGGGAACCATTTATGGTTCTTACAATTGTTCATCATATAAATCATTTAGCTTTCAAAATCTTAGATTGCAAAAGTCCAATGGACACACTCTTAACATTATATCCAAACATGCACACTACTATTGGTGCTCGTACACACCAGATAATCAAACCACTGGTTTCGATGTATGGCAAAGATTTAAAGTTAGTTGTCATATTGAACTAACATGGTATGTCAAGTGTAAAGTGGAGAAAATCTTGGTAGGTAACATTGCAAGTGTAATATGAAAGATCAACATGCAATGACAAAAGTTCAAATGGGTCTAGGTTGACCAAATATGGCAAACGAAGTTCTGCAAGTGCAAGCAAGAATTGGAAAACCAACAGATATTAACAGACAAAATATGAGTTACTAGACAAATGAAGTCTTGAAAAGTCAAGGACGACTAAATACCAAGAAAGGTCAAAGGATCGAAGAGGACCTTCTGATAGGAAAGTAATGAGGAAGCAACTTGTAATTTAGGCAAGGTTAATTTGTTATGTTTGAGAGGTGTCCTAATGTAAACTGTCTTATGTAATATACTATTTATTGGATAAATAATAATTCACTATTTGAGTGTATATTCATTATGTATTTGATTAGATCTTAAATTCATTTATTGAATGTCCGCAATATAATTCATAGCATGAGAGAACTTGCGATTAGATCACAACTTGTAAGCATCCCTACATGTGTAATTATGAATGTATTGAAATCTTCCCTAGTCAACAAATTGATGAGTTCGGACATCATTAATTATGTGAGACTAGCATGGATTATACTCCTTAGTCTAACTAAGCAGTTGTTCCTCACTGGCTAGAGACATTGGGATGTCGAGAGTTAAACGTGAATGCTAGTTATGGTAACTAGTTCATTGGAGTGACCTGCTGTAAGACTTCATATGATTTTCTACATAGATAAATTTGTCTATGAATTTTTTACTGCAACTTAAGTGCGAGTTTCCTTCGACTTGAGGTATTCAAGTCAACTTGGTCATGAAGACTTATATTTTAACATCCTAAGCAAGCATCTCCTCGGAGGTGTGGCCCTGGGATGGTTGGTATAAATCGAAGTGCCCGAAGATGTTTGAATAGCCAACAAAAGATTCACCACTTCCTACAAGGAGATGTATACCCTATAGTCACTTATCAAGATTGTTACTCAAATCTTTAGCCAAAACAATATATGTTAAGAGTATGGTACTCTTGGACACATGTCAGAATAACTTAAATCTGCAAGACGATGAAGTATAACTTGGGTTAGGTGTGACGTAGTCAGCCTAATAGGGACAGACACATAGACCATCTCCTAAACCAAGTGGGTATAAGACGAGTGAAAGGAACGAGGCACAACTCATTGTAGCTACTGAAGGGTTCAGAAGAAATTCTAGAATCAACCGCTGATTTTTCAATTAATTAGGGGTTATGATATACTATTAAGTGTCACTCATAATCGTTCCATAATTAATGATTAATTATGGACGACCAATATAAACTGAGAATCTATTGGGTCATGCGCATAACGAGTTAATCCAAAAGACTTAAAATGAGTTTGAGAATTGAATTCTCAGATCGACGAAGGGCAAATATAGAAAATATTTTGTCCGAATGAAAGCATGGATGGGCTGTCTTTTGAAAACGAGTTAAACCATCTTTGGTTTAAAGATGAACCAAATTGATTTGGTTTATTTTAAAAGGGTTTGGTTATTGAACCAAGTGATTTGGTTTTGAACCAAATTTAAGGTAATTGGTTTAGGTTATGGGTTAACGGGTTTTAGACTTGCTCCTCTAACCCGATAAAAGATCTATAAATATAAAATGATGAGAGAAAAAAACCTAATAAGTTTTTTTTTCTTCCTCTTCTTCCTCTTGCTCTTGCCACCCAATCTCCCTTGGCCACCGGTGCTCTCCAAGCTCTGTCGGCCATCGAGACTTTTATTATCGATGTTCCAATGGAATAGGACTCTTTTTCCGCTGACTACAGCTGCCACACAGTGACTTAGAGTTGTCGAACAGCGAGCTTAAGTCTAGGATAGCAGCCTTTACGAAGGTTGTTCGTCGTCAATTTGTGTCGTTGGGTTGCTTCAGCCACCGAACACAAATCGAGCTCTCAGATCGATTCGTCTTCCAACTTTGGCTAGTGACAAAGTGAAAACTCAACTCGTTACTTAGAGAAGCTGCCTCAAGGATCGCTCGATGTGGATACTGATAGAGACGAGGCTCGAGAGCATTGTTTCAGTTGATGTCATTCAACTTCGTGTAAACCATCAGGTATAACTAGAATAAATGTTATTCTTATTTTATTTCTTTCATAAAATTTTATTCTGCGATTATGTCTGCACGTGTTGTATCTTACATGCATGGATATGTGTTATAATAATTTAAAAAATTATTATATTTTATCTTCTGCTGTGCACGTTTATGAACGTCTAAAGCACGTATCCGCATTGGGCTCCCCAACAGTGGTATCATAGTCTGACCGTGCTTCGACATAATTGTGAAAAAGTTTTACAAGTCATAGTTGGTCATATATTTATTTTTGAAACTTTTCCTATTTTATTACGAATTTCTATTTTTGGAAAGTTTCTTAATTTATTAAGAAATTCCAATTTTAGAAAAATGTTAAAATAATTTAGAATTATTTTTTGGAAATATTCTATAAAATAATTTAGAAAATTTCAATTTGAGAAGATTCTAAATTTTTTTCTGGAATTTTTTTCTATTTGTTATAAATTTTCATTTTTAGAAAGTTTCCTAATTTGTTAGGAAATTTTAATTTTAGAAATTTATGAAATAATTTAGAAAATTTCATTTTGGAAATATTCTGTAAAATAATTTAGAAAGATTCTGAATTTATTAAGAAAATTCTATTTTTGAAAAGTTTCCTAATTTGTTAGGAATTTCAATTTTAGAAATTTTCTAAAATAATTTCAAAAAAATTCTAATGATACTGCCATAATCTTACCATATAGTAAGAAAGTCAAGTTAAAGGGAAGAAAGCTAGTAGAGAAAGATCATCGAGCTAAAATAGAATAGCTAGGCCAAGAGAAAGAGTGTCGAGGTGAAGTAGAACAACTCGATGGAGAGAAAGATCACCGAGCTAAAATTGAACATCTTGACCAAGAGAAAGAGCATCGAGCTGAAGTAGAACAGCTCGGTGATGCATATGAATCGAGTCAAAGACTTGATTGTGCTTAACCTCTGCAAGTTCACGGGTATCGTTAAGTAATAAAAAAAATATTGATCCCACAAGACCTGATATTTGAGTACTAGCCTATTCAACATTTTCAATTGTCTAGACTAGACTCTAATGTTGTAAGAATTATACCCTAATGTTGCAATGGTCTAAGATTATAAATTGGTGTCACATGGAGTGAAAAAAGTTTAATTCAAGTTAAATAAGGATCCTAGGATTTCAGTTTTACCTATATGATGTTGAATGTGTCATCTAAATTACTCCTAAGCTCTCTATGAATGATTGTGTGAGTAGACTGTCTTATTTAATCTCAGTGATCTTTTGGAACTACTCAGGAAGTACCTAGGGAATCCATTTTTGATCTATAGAGCTCAGGGGGTTGTTATTAATAGGTTACCCCTGTCATGTAGTCTCACACCCCCTCTAGTTATTGTCTCCTACTTCGCAACCCTAACTTAGAAAAGGTTTGATATGTTGGTGCAAGGGCACCAGATAACCGAACTTGAGTTTTGATTATGGAAAAGGTTCAAAGTTAAGTTTATTTATTATCTCATATTTCATTTAGTGTGTAGAATTAAGCTAAGATCAAGTGCTAGCCAGAACGTCTAGCATGGTAAGCTTCCTGTGTGGAGTGATGGTAAGACTGTGTCCATAGCTAGAGGACAATCATATGCATCGGTCTGACTAAGGGCTCTATGGGATGCCAAAGTCAAGATCGGACAGTCTAGGACTGTCACAATGTTAATACTATGTTTATTATACTAACTCTGTGATATAGGTGATGAAACGCAACTAGTATTTTGGAAATTTGGGTTACAAGTCGACTGGTGTAAGGCACTAGTCGACTGGTGAAGGTACCAGTCGACTGATGACTCTGGTCAAAGGTTATGCCACCTCATTGATAAGGTTTTGAGAATGAAGGGGATAAGGGGCTATCTTGTATCTAGACGAGATCAAGGTTTTTATACATCTAGAGAGGCTATAAAAAGAGGAGGAACTCAACCCTAATTACAACAACTATATATAAGTGCTAAAGCTCTTTAAAAGTGCTCTGATGCTCTACGACATCACTCCAACTAAGCCTCATTGTCATTCTCTTTTTATCGGTATAATCTTTGTTTAATTCTTTTTCTTTGTACTTTAATTATTAGAATGGTAGATTTATTACCATCTTCGTATCTTTTGTAAAGTTTCATATCTCTTACCTCCAATAAGGAAGAGATTTTTTAGTGAATTTCTCCTCAAGA
>JBAMHZ010000112.1:634875-656680 GCA_037177395.1 Alpinia galanga | reverse complement strand
TCTTATCCAACCTATGGTGTGAAAACTCTTGTTTATTTAACACTACACCCAAGTTCTCATGGAGATGTAGCGGTCCTTGCTGAGACGTTACAGTCGAACTTTGTAACGCGAACTCTTGTATATTTATTACTACATCTGAGTTCTGGAGATGTAGCGGTCCTTGTTGAGACGTTAGAGTCGGACCCTGTA
Source organism: Alpinia galanga (assembly GCA_037177395.1). NCBI lineage: Eukaryota > Viridiplantae > Streptophyta > Magnoliopsida > Zingiberales > Zingiberaceae > Alpinia > Alpinia galanga. The sequence goes on along the minus strand of JBAMHZ010000112.1, from coordinate 656,491 downwards.
ACGCGTTCCTTCCGGGGAGCAACATAGCATTAGCACAATAGTTTAGTGGATCTATTTATTGAACATTTGCCTTAGTTTAACGCTGGCTGACAACCTAACGCAACCCTCCTCTTTTATTCAGGCTTGGGACCGGCCATGATAGGTCATCATGGGCGGAGTTTTCCAGTTGCTACTAATAATGATTTAAAATTTCCAGACTTCAGTCTTTCATTATATGGTTCTAAAAATGTATAGTGTAGATTTTGGAAGTGTAACTTTTTGTTCCACTTTATGTTCGATGATAACTCGGTGACTAGATTCATTGCTTGATTCTTCATTTACCTATTTGTGATGACATGTATCCTCTCACTTTTTAACATTGTTTGAATTGTCAATCTCAGGTTTGGGATCGCGAAAAGATCATTGTTATACCAGATCACTACATATTTACTAGCGATGAACGTGCAAACAGAAATGTGGATATCTTGCGGGACTTTTGCTTGGAGCAGAATATTAAATATTTTTATGATATCGTAGATCTAAGTAACTTTAAGGTATAGCTATCTTGAATTTGTTGAATCTCACTCTTTTCCACTATGCTTGCTCCTATGTTTATACTTCTCTTTAAACATGCAGGCTAATCCAGATTATAAGGGTGTGTGTCACATTGCACTTGCACAAGAGGGCCATTGCAGGCCTGGAGAGGTGTGTATTAATTTTGGATATTCATCCAATGTGCAGTTGGCAATATGCTGCTCTAAAAATCATCGGATTCACAGGTTTTACTTGGCACAGACTCCCACACATGTAATGCTGGTGCTTTTGGGCAATTTGCTACTGGAATTGGTAATACTGATGCAGGTTTTGTGATGGGAACTGGAAAAATTCTGCTGAAGGTTTCAAAATTCTTTTTTACTTGATGAACATATTTGTATTCAGAAATTACATTTAACGTTGCCCAGTGTATCTATTTTCTATATGAACAATTTGATCTTTTGCTTTGAATAGGAGCTCTAGCTTATAGGAAGATAATAGGCTAGTAGGATATAGTATTAATGCTCACCTATGCAAACAATTCTCCTACTTTGGTTCAACATCAGGATATAGTGTAGTATTTTATTTTATTTTTGCTATTTTTATTTTTTTTAAAGGAAGGGGAGCCTTTGCACCACGGTAAAATTGTTGTTGTGTGGCATGGAGGTCATGAGTTCGAGTTACGGAAACAAACTCTTGCAAAACAAAATTAAGTTGCGTACTTCCTAGGACTCTGCATTAGTGGAAGCTTCATGCATCGGACTATGCTTCTTTTTCTTTTTTTAAAAAAAAATTGCTTATATTTATTAGGAAGTTGTTAGAATTTTAAGACAACCAACTTATATTTTTAGAAAGAATATGTTAGAGTGTTCTATTTCCAGCTTATAAAGTTATTAGGATCTCATGTTATTGATATATCTTCAGCTTAACAATATCTTATTTTTGTGAGTTGTGAGTTCAAATTTTTTGATGACACGAGTAGTTCTTGTTGCGTCAATTGATATCTGAGTTGAAATCTTGGTTTGGTCTCTGGTGTGAGTTTCTCCTATATGTTCACATCCCTAAACACTTTCCTTTCATCCCTTCCACTCTCATATGACATGGAGCATGACATCTGAAGTTGGCCTGTCTCCACAACTCCAAATCCTAGTTGAGCCACCATGCACCTGTGAGACCCTGCTCGGTTTTTGTCATTGCATCGTGGCTCACATTCGTGTTGTTGTTCCCCTCTGAATAACTTGCCTTGTTGACATTTCTTCCACATTTGCATGACAGAGCTTGCTGTTGATGCCCTGTGCACCCACATGCTCTCAGAGATAGCCTCGCACATATGTGTGACCCCACCCACCCTTGTTCCCCCTCTGGCCTCCTGTAAATCCATGATATTGATTGGTATGTACTAAAATTTCAAGGGTAGCCAAACTTGATATAAGATATCTTTATTTTATTTAAAGAGACCCATAAACTTAGTATTTGATGATTTTGTGTCTGCAAACATTGTATTTATCTTGTTAAAAAGCCTTTAAGTATATTTTAATAGGTGAATATTCTCTCAAGCCTAATTGGGCTATATCTGCATAGAGACAACTTTACAAATAGAACTATAGGAAGCATTGATTATGTAAATAAGCATATATGTTAAGGATACATAGATTTATGATTTCTTTGACCTTGGTCAACTACCACTGTTGGTCTAACACGAAGGGTTCATGAATGTCATGCATAAATTTTAGAGCTGATCTTGTTTATGTTTATATCTACCTTGTTACTCAAATTGTGTCGTTTGAAATAAATACAAACAAGCTGTGTTCAAACATAGCACTGAGTTCTTTTATGGATGCTATGTTTGGTTAAATTCTTACATAGTGCTGCTCGTCTAGAAATGTTGGCTTGCCACAATAATTTTCCTTAATAATCAAATTAATTGCTTAATAATTCCTCGGCGTTAGCTTGTTATTGACTACTTAATTTCAGGTTCCTCCTACTTTGAGGTTTGTACTGGATGGAGAAATGCCAAACTACTTACTTGCCAAGGATTTAATTTTACAAGTAATTAAATTACTTTCAATCTTGATGTGTCCAAGTCTGTTGTTATTTTCTTCCTAGCAATAGTTAAGATATGTTTTTTCCTTTCCTCCTTGTTTGTTCTTTTGGACCTTTTTCATGTCCAGATAATTGGCGAAATAACTGTTGCCGGTGCAACATATAAATCAATGGAATTCATTGGATCTACTATCCAAGGACTAAATGTAAGTCCTACTTCACAGTCTAACTGAATTTGGGTGGAAGTGATGGATTGATATTTTTTTTCTCGTCAAGATGGAGGAGAGGATGACATTGTGCAACATGGTTGTTGAAGCTGGCGGTAAGAATGGGGTTGTACCTGCTGATGAAGTTACATTGAAGTATCTTGAGGTTCTGAAGTTTACTCCTTTTTATGCTCAATGTTTCAAGTTAACTACGTAATTGCTCTTAGCGAATTGATTGTGAATTGTTTTTTTTGGATTTTGTTCTTTGAGATATATATATAGCATTACTATGTTATTCAAGTTCTGTAAGTTCAAAATCATTTTCTTGAATGACAATTTTTCACTCACTTCTTATTCACTTCACAGGATAAAACTTCCAAGAACTTTGAGCCCGTATACAGTGATGACAATGCCAGGTAATTATTAATTTAAGTTTGTTAACATATTGATCTTATTTTGTCCTTTTAAACATGACGCTCTATAACTTTTTTCCACACATTGTGTTACTATAAATCCAATCACCAGATATATACTTTTCTTGGTTTATATAAGCACCATCTTAATGTTCCAGTGACTTAATTTGTGTCTGTGATTTCTGTATTTTAGGTTAATTTAAAACATGTATTGCATTTGTTTGATGTTGTAAGATATTTAAAATTTGGTACGTCCAAATGTCTTCACAGATTTATTCAAGAATATAGAATTGATGTCTCCAAGTTGGAACCATTGGTTGCAAAGGTGTGTAGTTAATGTACTGAATTGTTCATTTTCTTTGTTACTCATGGTTAATTTGGATGTTGATTTTGAATCTTCTTATAACAGAATCATGTTACTTCTGTAGTGTTAATTCATCATTCTCTTGACCTGCTAACTATTCTTGACCTTCTGCTGCTAATATCCAGCCACATTCTCCTGATAATCGTGCTTTAGCAAGAGAATGCAAGGATGTGAAAATTGATAGAGTCTACATAGGCTCTTGCACAGGGGGAAAGACAGAGGACTTCTTAGCTGCTGCTAAAGGGTCCCTAGCTTCAGTAAGGGGAATTTTGTTTAGCTTCTCTATTTAAATTTAATTGATCTTTGAAAAATGCCATTTAACAAAATGATAAGTTGTCTTTCTCTGCTTTAGATCACATGTTCTTATAATTTTTTAATATGATGGTTCTTTTTGAATTTGGATACTCAGAAATGAATTATGTCTGACTTCCATCAACTTCTTAGACATCCAGTCAGATAACTCTGAACCAAGTAAACTATCCCATGTGTGAAACAGGACTGATACATTGCACAAGCAAGCTTTACCTTTTGATTTCCATGTGAAATTATACTTTTTATCTTAAAAGAACTGGTTTTATTCAATATTTTTGACTAATTCTGCTACTACATATCTGTCTATTTATTTTTCTTCAGTTAGAAAACTTGTTATCTTTCATCTACAAAATGACCAAATTTTTATAGTGGAATCTAAATCCATTGGTATTACCTCACTTTTGGATGTTCATTAGTCATTAACTCATTACTAATCATTAATGGCCAATGAATTACTTTAAATATGAACATGTAAATTGGCAACATATTATGGGATAAGGCCTTCATTGTCTTTGTAAACCGCAACTTTTGTTCTAAGATGAGCTGCTTGGGATTGTTCTTATGGCTTATTATTCACGGTATTGTACCGTTTATTTTTTCCATCTAGAAACTAGTTAGAGGTAAACTAACTAAGACATAAAATTTGATGGAAAGAAAAGCTTGAATTGGGATAACCATTTTTTAGAAGTTTGTTTTCAAGTACCAAGCATGATGGCTAGAGAGAATTATGATTTTTTGCTTGATATTTACATCTAGTATCAATAATCATTTCTGATCTTTTTTTTGGGACTGGGAATAGCAATGGAACAATAAGTTTCGAGTTGTAGCTGCAGCCATATTTCAAGAGAGAATGGCTTCTGCTTGCAAGAAATATTTACAAAGACATTATATTGATTGAACATTTCATCAACATCAAATTTGTAAATTTTCCAATTGATGACATTTAACCCCCATCATTACTGATTCTTCAGACACCTGAAACAGAGCTGTTATTGTTGATATGTGACAAAATTGTTTGTTTTCAGTTGAATGCCCCTAGAATTATAGTGACAATTTAAATGGATACTTCTATTTGGTTTCAGGACTTCTGACCTTGATTTAATATTGAACTAAAAAAAATGATAGCTTTGTTGTGAAGAGAATTTTTCCTTGGACCTTTTAATGTCAATTTAAAACATCAAACATATCTGCCTTTGTGCTAAAATCATGATCCACGATATTGAAATTGATATGCCAACTTCGATTGTGTCATGATATAACTTGCTAAGTTTCCTAAAAAAAAAGACATCCTGCCAAGTAAAATGCTTAAAAAGTTTTGGTTTAGAGGCAGAAAATGCTCCATAAATTTTAAGCATAAAATTCTCTTTATACTATCATCTGCTTTGAATATCTCTAGTATTGTACTAGAATTTGGCTTTCTCACTTCTGTGTTAGATTGTCTGCATTCTTTTATGAAAACCTAATCTGTGATGTCTGGTTGTTGTCCACTGATTATTTTAATATTTATCTCCAGGGGAAAAAGGTTAAAGTTCCAACATTCCTTGTTCCTGTCACACAAAAGGTAGCATTATTGCATGAATCAAGATTAGGGCTAACATTAGTTGCTTATTGTATAAACTTCTACAGGTATGGATGGATATTTATAGCCTCGCTGTACCTGGATCTGGGGGGAAGACTTGTTCTCAGATATTCGAGGAGGCTGGTTGTGATACTCCAACTAGTCCCAGTTGTGGAGCTTGCTTGGGTGGTCCTCGAGATACATATGCACGGATGAATGAGCCACAGGCAAGTTAGACATGACCTCAAGTTTCATGTTGATCTTCTCTAGTGTTTATCACTTTCATCCTTGGGATTGTGCTGCTTATGATTTTTAACTTGTTTCTTTGTTTGATTCATGCAGATTTGTGTATCCACCACAAACAGAAATTTCCCCGGCAGGATGGGCCATAAGGAAGGGCAGATACGGCTGCAGCTTCAGCTTTGACTGGATATGTTGCTGATCCTAGAGATTTTCTCATGTAGAAGGGGAAAAATATTGGTGTCTATCAAATGTCTTCACAGAGAATTAGTTTCAGATGATATTTTGCTTCGACTCCCATTTAACTTCCATCCTATTTAACATTAGAGTTTCTGAGGTCTGCTGGAAGAATAAGCTTTTATTATTCTCAATTGACTTAGTTTTTGGTCTTGGCTTGTGAGAAATCTTATGCTTCAAGAGGATTTCAAAGAAATTTGTAGGTTTATGTTGCTAAAGTGATCAGGTATTGGTTGTGTTTGTTTACATGAAACATTTCTGGTTTTCCAATCTTTTAGTTCTTTTTCCATAAAATTGGTAAGGGAAATAGCGCACATAATTTATTTTTTTATTATCACAAGTCTCTTTTATTTTACAGAAAATTATTCTTCAAGAAAATGAGGGCTTATGCTAGGACTAGGTTCTGTACTTATAGACTATGCCAAATGATGAAACCAACTTGATTTACGAAAAAAATCAAGTTTTGTTCAAGAAAATGCATAGAATATTCATCATCCCAGCCTAAGATAGAGGCTCTTGAGCACTCCTGATATTGAGGGAGGGCGTATTATTTCTTTTAAGAAAAGAAGTGTAAACATCAGTACATGTACATACTTTTTGGTTCACCTATGTGAATGAGGAGTGCAATTGCTCTGCATATTTAAAGGCTTAATCCTAAATGCTTGTGAAATGATTAACATTTTGATAATGTTTAGGATTGTTCTTTTATAAGTTATCTTCAGTTAGATAAATAGGATTAGCTTTTAGCTTGCCTTTGATGAATATATCTCCTGAATTCTACTCAACAACTGTGAATTGTTGCAATTTGGACTACTGCATTCATCTTCTTAACTACTACCTACATGCATAGTTTTGAAATCACGCTCGCAACATGTTACATAGTTTTACAGTATCTAAACTCAATCAATGGAGGAGGCTGAGGGTCTCCAAGGACTTGGAAGCCTGATCCAGGTTGTGGTAAGTAGGTGCACCTTGTGGTGGCAGCATGTGCAGGTACTTGCAATTTGGACACAATGGTGAAGACTTGCACAGCATGACAAGAAGATGGCAATTCACACAAACTAATGCCACCATGTTACCACTTGAACTGCACTGCTTCGTCTCCAGAGCTGCGCAATTGGCCTTCCCTTCCGAGCCCGGAAACGCTGAAACATTGAGATCCAACTCCATGCTTCGCTCCTTAGGCCTCTCCCAGGTCTTCTTCATGGTCTTCCTGTTCAGGTAATACATCTTCCCTGACTGCCACAGATTGACTTACAGAAAGTTAGACATACTGGCTATCCTACTATTTCATGTACTTGAGAAGTTTTGAACTCAAACTAACTCACTTGCAAGTCCAAGCACTGCTCCCAATCCACTGGCAGAGGATCATTGAGCTGGAGATCAATATTGCTACTTTGGCTCACTGGATTTCTCCATGTCAGCTGTTGCTTTCTCAATTCCTGAGGCGACATCGATCGACGTAGGCCAAGCGAAAGCTCTGTGTGCTCCATGGCCAGTTTGATCCAAGTAACACCTCTTCCTCCACTCTTCTTAAGATTTAAGAATTAACTCTCATGTGTTCATATACTAGTGTGGACGATGTATATATATAGAGAGAGATAGGTGAGATGGTAAACTTGGAGGAATAGATAGTGCAAAGATTGATTGATGGGATCATGCAAGGTCGCGCGTGGAGTGTAAATAGGGTTCTTAAAGTGGCTTCATCCAACGCCATTAAGAGGAGAGCAGCCCTCTGCATTTATAGTAGACCGTAGACTGGAGGGTCACCTTAAATGGCTTCAAATCCCTCCATTTAAGACCTCCCTGTACGAGCGCCCACTAGATACGGGATCATCTCCAATAATTGTACCCGAGCCGCAGCGTAATTTGAGGTTCATAACTACTGTGTGCTCAGCTTTGGGACCTGTTTTTTTTAACAGTTAGAATCAGAGTTGGAGAGGATCCCATCCCATGCATGAACCACCAAAATCTCACTTTTTCATGCTCTCTCCTTTAGCTACCAAGGATTGTTAAATTTGAGATCTATGTGAGTGTCCTACAACCTTCAAACATTCAAGCTAATTATCTACATCATGTAGTGATTTAATTTCTCCATGGCAGCTGCATCCTTGTGAAACTACAGTGTATTAACTCACATGGAGTAATGGATTGCTTCCAGTGGGTGGGCATTCATGAGCATTCTCTCAAGGAATTTAATTCTGCTGATCAAAGTGAGAAGGAGAAAAAATGGTGGAGGAGCGAAGGGACGCTTACGAAGTGAAATGGATCGGGAAATGCCATGGCAAATTAATGTGGTGGGCTGTGGCTCCTACGAACTCACCAGTGCCAACAACTGCAATTAATCAATGGAGCTTGCCTCACTCTCTGGCCATGAAGGCTCCAAGGCATTCAATGTTCGATGTCATTAACTCCAGTGGATTCAATGCTGCAACAGCCGACAACTTTCTATGCTGGAAAATACTTGTAAAACGATTGAAACAAGGTATATTAAAAGATCAGAAATTTACTAGTGAAAGCATTTTGGGGAAAGAAGAAGACCCTCAGTGTGCTCTAGAGCCAGCAAAGGGCAGAGCCTTGAATTCACCAAACAATCAAGTTGGACTTGGACACAATGTGACACTTCTCGCTGGAGTGTCTAGTTCAGAAAGGATATCATTGTTGAAAGAACATTATTATTCTTGATGATTCCTTTTGGTATGCTTTCTTCTGGATTTGTGTCTAGTTATTTGTAATCTATCTATGATTTTTTTCCCCCTCTCAATTCATATTTATGTAGTTTTTTTTTTCATTTATTAATGCGTGCCATTATTATTGAGCAGCTATTCATTATTATTGATCCTCATTTAATTTTGGTAGAAAGTTAGTGGTGAGGGAAGGTCATCAACTTGGACCTTCTCCACCCTTTCAAAACCATTTGGCAATCTCTCTTTGTGCCAGGGAAGGTGTTTTTCTGTATTGCCCTGTGTCTCATGTATGATCCTATACCCTCTATGTATCTTCTAATTACTATTATTGTCGTATCGTCACCTCTGTAAAAGTTCTATGATAGTGAGGAAAGACTGGTGAATGCAGTTTGCCATTCTTGAAGAAGCTAGCATTCGAAGGCTTTTATATCGGGTGAAACTGAGCCTGAAGAAATGTGTTCAGAGTGAGACATGGAGAAGTGAAGAGGTGGTCTTACAAAACCAAGCAAAGAACAAAGGATAATTGGATTCTTCTAACATCTTAATACACATCATTTTGATAGAGCCGGCTCTGGGACAGAGTTGTTACGTAAACAAGGTGTTTGCATGTTTAGGCCTAGTGTGAGGTAGGAATAGCTGGCTCTGGGGAGGGCTGTTGGTCCCTCGCTCAAGCTTAAAATTTGGTTTTCAAAAAAGAGCTTAATTTTTTTAAAAAAATAAAAATTTCATCGTTAAAAGAATCTTTTTTTCTTTTTGTTTCGCCAGGCCCTTAAACTTTTAGACAATGATCTGAGCAAGCATGTATGGCTATGAAAACAATTTGTACATTTGATGAAAATTGATTTTCATAATTAATAAAATTTAATAAAAAAATAGTTTATCTCGCGAGTAGATTATTATAAAAAAAATAGAATTAGGATGATTTCCCTCCACTATTAATTATAAACTATATATCTAATCCAATAACAATCCTCCATGACTAATTATTGTATTTACGCATAAATATTTTGAATGATTTTATATTTTAAATGGTGAAAAATAAATACAGTAAAAAGAGAGAGAGAGAGAGTATAACAAATACATTTGATAAAGGACCTATTTGATAAATTTTATAAATAATGGACCAAAGGGTTATTCCCAAAAATGGTACGTGGTGCGGTTCTGTTAATCTGACCCTCGCAACATCTGACCATTCTAATCGAACGGTCACCTTAATACCTCACTTTCAATGAACGGTAACGATAAGAAGCTGTGGGGCAATCTCCGTTGAACCGGCGGGATCTGAACACTCGACGGAAAACACAAATCTTCGACGACGTTAATAAAATACGCGGCTTTGGATCGACTTATTCGCCTCAACGTTGCCGTCGAGACTGGATCGACCGTAGGAAGGAGCGCGAAGGAGACCGCGGAGATGGAAAGCGGCGGGAAAGTGGTCCTCGAGGACGTTCCTTCGCTGGATCTGATGACGGAGCTCCTCCGCCGCATGAAGTGCGCCTCCAAGCCCGAGAAGCGCCTAATCCTTATAGGTATCATCTACTTTCTGAAAGAAAAAAAAGTCATTTTGAACTGGATTCGACCGCCATACTCCGGCCCTTTTGCTCTTGGGAGTTGGAATCAGCAAGCTAATTCGCCTTCCAGTTATTCGAGGGAATATGACTTCGAAGCGTGTGTTTTCCCTCATAATTGTAGTTAATATTTCACCGTTATTTTCAGAAGAAATTAAAAACAGCTTCGCTTTGGTATTTATTTTTCTAATGCAAACTAAAGGTTGTAAATTTTGTATGAAATGTACTTCATTTTCATTGGATCTTATGTGTTTTCCATTATCGTCAGATGCATAGTTTCTCCTACGTGGCTCTAAAATAAAACTCCTAGGTTTTATAATAACGGAGGTTGATATCCCATAAATGGCCATAAGTTTAAGAATAGTTGTAGCAGCCTTATCATATGTATAATTATTGGACCTGAAATTCTTTCTTTAGATCTGTTTGGGTTGATTAATTAATCCATGAGATATTTTAGAGAAAGGCTGATTTTATTTGTTAGAATTTGTTTGTATATGTCTGTAAGAGATATTAATGAAAATACTATTGATCAGGTAAAGAAGACTGGATGACTAATATGGGGAGGAGCTATTAGAGTTTTGTGTGATCATTGTGCTCCTTAGACTCGAAGAAAAAATTTATAAATTTGTATCGCACTGTACCATTTATGGATTAGAGTGTTGAACAATTAGGAAACAACGAACTAAAAAAATTAAACACAGACAGAAATGCTAAGATGTACGAGTAAAGCTGCTATGTAAGTTGAAATTTAAAAAAAAAAAAAAATACTTGTACCATAAGTTTTGAATGTGTGTAATGCTTCCTTTTGAATAGATTACTCTAAATTTTGCAATATTTCGGGCTAAGCCTTCTCTTTTTGGGTAAGTTAGACAAAGCCATTCCTGATTTGTTGAATCCTAAAATTTGCATGTTGATCTAAAAGAGTAATTAACTGCACACGAGCTTCAATGAACATTGGGAGATGTTCTTATCGTTTGGTTTAAATTTCTAGTCTCTCAATGGGGCATGCTTTGATTTACTGAATTTATAGTTGGATGCTCCATGTTTTGCCATTTTCAATGTTAGAATGATATTTACATTCCTTCTTCCTTTTATTGTTCAGTATCCTTCTAAAAGTAACTGGCTATAATATTGTGATTATTTTGTTAGATTTTCTTCATCTATCTTTTCACTTTTCACTTTTCAGGTTTCTATTTGCATTTGTGATCAAAGAGAATAATTATTGGATCTGCTCAATTAATGCTCAAATTAAGCTTTCCAATTGAAAACAAGCAGGATTGAGTTCCTGATCCTCTTCAAGGCATATTAACATGTAGGTCCACCGGGTTCTGGAAAGGGCACCCAATCTCCTATTATCAAGGATGAGTACTGCTTGTGTCATTTGGCAACTGGTGACATGTTGAGAGCTGCTGTTGCTGCTAAGACCCCTTTGGGTATTAAAGCTAAAGAAGCTATGGATAAGGTATTTCTCTTTTTATATGAAATACTGCTATAGTTAATGTTCAGTTATTCTAGTTACGTGTTGTTTCTTTGGCTCTTCATATACCAGGGGGATCTTGTTTCTGATGATTTGGTCATTGGGATTATTGATGAGGCCATAAAAAGGCCATCATGCCAGAAGGGTTTCATTCTTGATGGGTTCCCTAGGACAGTAGTTCAAGCAGAAAAAGTAATTATTCCTTGTGCCCTTCAGCAATGCTCGATTTACTGTCCGAAGAGAATTTTAATTTTTTTCACTATCTCCTGTTTTGGATATCCCCTTTCAATCAACTTTTTTTTTTCAGCTTGATGGCATGCTGGCAAAGCAAGGAACCAAGATTGACAAGGTGCTGAACTTTGCAATTGATGATGCCATTTTGGAGGAAAGAATTACTGGGCGATGGATCCATCCATCTAGTGGCAGGACTTATCATACAAAGTTTGCTCCTCCAAAGGTTCCTGGTGTTGATGATGTAAAGCAGATAGATCATTACCTTATAGTTCCACCGAGCACAATGTAATTTTATTTTACTTCTGCCACAAGGCTATGTTCTATGTTATTTTGTTCTGTTGTCAAATCTGTGAGTTTGGACCAAATTTGGTACTGTTGATTTAGTATCTTGTCAGAGGGTTTGATTCTTTTTTATTAGAGTAGTTGTTTTTTAATATTTTAGCACCCAGGTAGTGTATGTGACATATAAATATGATTTTTAGGTAACAAATACATTCAATTAATTTTTACACTGGTTAAGATTGCGTACAATAGATTTTTTCCTAAGATCCCGCATTGATAGGAGCTTCGTGCACTGACTACCCTTTTTTGTGTGGATATTTATATGTTTTGTTGAATTCTTCCACTCAGCACAATCAGATCTAATGGATCCAATCATCTTATTTGAAACCTCTAGTCTAATCCATGTTTCTAATCCTTATATAGCCTTCTTATTTACATGAAGATTGCTAGTGATCAGGTATGGTGTTTTCTCTTTTAGTTCATAGAGTATAAAATCAAACGTTAGCACTCCCATGATAAAGCATGCAGTTGAAGGTTAAACATTGTGGTGAGAACCATTTTTGACTGTATGATCAGCAAATACAGTTGTTTGAGATTAGTTGGAAAACCTATGTAACTTCTTCAGGGTCTTCATCAACCATTAATTTGCTGTAATGAGTAGGGGCGTTCTGGATGTTCATCATTGCAGCCAAAACTTGTTCCTAAACTGCTTGACCTTCATAATTTAATGACTCAATTTTCTCAATCAACAAAGTTGACCATTATTTAAGTTTACTGTCTTAGCAAACATGCTTTATTGATTTATAGGGGCAATTTGTATGTTGTTTGTCATGTCCAAGTTGTATATTCAAAAATCTCTTGGTCCCTTTAATCTGAGCATCAATAAATTTATGAACATAATGCTGCACAAAATTTGCATATTATCCCTTTCTGAGAGTTTTTTACCTGAAAAACTACGTTTATCTTTTAAACATTTCTGATCATGGAATCGTACAGACTTGGGTGCAAGATTCTTAAACCTGCCATTTGCATTTCAGTTGTTCAGTCTCTTTGTTCGTTTCCTGCACTCTGTAGTCTTATCTATCTATTATGTTTTTCTACCTTCCGCTTCTTAGTGCATTGTGCAGCTGACTCATTTAGTGTGTAAAAGTTTTGGTCTCACATCTTTGAATTTATATCTTATAGTGTCATTACATGACTTGGTCTATCCGTCACAGCTGATGCTTTTTTATTTTCTTGTATTTCGCTTTGTAGGTGTCTGGAGAACCCTTGATTCAGAGGAAAGATGACACAACTGAAGTCCTCAAGTCAAGGCTTGAATCTTTTCATAGGCAAACTGAACCTGTATGGTCTCTTCTTCCTTTTTCATTAAAGCATCTCCTTGATTCTACTATTTGTTACACAGTTCATCTTAACTTAAGCAGTCTACAAAGTTTACAGATTCTATATTTTGAAGTCATTTAATCTTATTTTTATTTAGATATCTTTGTATTTGCTTATGCAAATGTTCTTGTCATGGTGTAGTCTGATTTTTATTTAGATAATAGCTATTATATACTAATGCACCTATGAGGCACCCATCTCTAGAAAATAATTTATTAACTATAGCTTATTATCAGTTTTATTACTCATTTATCACTTAGCAATTCATATTATCTATTACTTTAGAATAACCTAAATTCATTCTTTTCTTCCTCTATTTACTTCTGTTGACACAGGTTTTTGTAATTTTGTTTCAATTAACAAAACAAATCATAATTAATGTGCCTAAGCAATCATGTTATGTTATGAAATGGGATATTTCTTCGTTGTTATATACCTTATAGGATGCTAAAAGTTATTTGAAATGAAAAGATATCCTTTTTAACCTATTCTATAATTTTTAGTGAAAATCTATGATTCATGATTCACTAGGATCCATGTTCCTAAGTTCCACTGAATTGTTCCATGCTCTCAATAACAATTTGTCAGCTTTGTTTTTGGTTTTAATAACCAATTTTGTCTTCTGATGTTAGATATCCTTGTGCATTTTAGGTTATCGAATACTACACAAAAAAAGGGCATTGTTGCTCAACTTCATGCCGAGAAGCCCCCCGAAGATGTCACCAGGGAGGTGCAGAAGGCTCTTTCCTGAGAGGAATCACCTAGTCACTCTCTGTTAACTTCAATGCTTTTCGATAATTTAGATTTTTTTCCCCCTCCTTTTTACATAGCTCAATTCGAACTCCCTCCCCGATTAAGTTATTCTTCCCATATTCGACGCGAACATTTTCAGTTGCTTCAACTTTTGAGCCTGTTTGCCTCTCGATCTAAATAAACAAACCTCGTGAAACCGAGAGTTGTATTAGTTATGGAGCTCCAAAAATTCTGTAATTTTGATACTTTTTTTTTTATAGAAAGTTCAGAGCTCTCTCTTTATTCTGAAATGAAACTTGTTCCTGGATTGTTTTTATTTATAATAATTCAGGTGTTCGAGTTTCACTCAATTAATCTTAGAGATAAACTGTATTTTTCTTAGTTTGCCTGTTAGGTATATCCGAAGCTCTCTCTTTATGCTGTTTTTTTTTTTTTTTGTAATCGAAACAAGCTATCGTCATTATCGATTAAGCAGTGTTTATCACGGTTACATAGAATAGAGTACCTGAATTTCATTGCTTTCCACGGGATAGTATGCTGGCTAGTAGCACAGATTTGTCACAAGGAGAGCAAGAGTTAATTCTTAACGAGAGTCTAGACTCCTTATCTGAGTTCAGAAATCCTCCGCTGCACTGGTCAACCGGTCAAGGGATATTTTTTTTCGTGAATTTACCTCCCTTCACCGTTACTGTGGGACCGATAGTGAGGGGCGCTAGAGGCGAATGTAATTTACTTTTGTCACAAGGAGTACTTGAATTTCATTCCTTCGGGTTTGATACGCTGGTGTCACTTTCGTGTATCGTGAAATACATAATAATTTTATTAGATTACCGTTGATATCACTCTTACATGATTGGATTCTGATTAAATTGTGATCAAAATTTAGTTAGATTATGATCAGATTTCGACCGTGATTTAATTAAAATTTAATTTTGGTCGGATGCCATAGGTGTTTTTAAGATTCAAAAGCTGCTAGACTATAGTACTAACGGTAGCTTAACGATTAAAAATTTAACGAATTTAACAATTAAAAGATGACGATACGTACAGTCACATTTATAACCGCAGCGCAGCATATAACTTCTCTTCGTTTCTTTGTCAAATTTTATTTTATTTCATTCCTTATACTTTATCCGAAATCAATTTTTTTATCGTATTAAATTAAATGATACACATATTAGTTTAATGAGGAATGATCTCCTACACAACTCTTATGTAAGTACCCATAAACACCTTTATCATCCACCGTCCGATCGGGTGAGTATTATAGCTCAATCCTTAAACCCTAGGGGATCGGACGGTGGATAATGGAGATGCTTATGAATGCTCACATAAGAATTGTATAGGAGATCATTTGTATTAGTTTAATATATTTTATTTAATTTTACGGCACTTTCTACTTTATTCTATAAATCAAGAAATTAGTGGTGGCCAGTGGCCACCCTAATAAACTCCTTGACAACTCATCTTTTTATAATTAATTTATGAATGATTATCTGTCTGTATCTCTCTCTCGTTTTAAATGTCATCATATTCATTTATATAAATTAAATTATTTTTAAAATTCTAAAAATAAAATGTTTTTAAAAGCGTGAATAATTTAAGTATAATATTATTTTTTTACTTTTAAAATACTTTGATCTGTCTAATAAATTTAATAATTAATTTTTGTTTAAAAAAATTAGATAGAAAATTTTGCACATTTTGAGAAAAAAATAATTAACGGGGATATTTAAGTGGAAGGGAAAAAAATATTAAAAAAAAAATGCGCGAAAGGGCAATTTGTATAAAGAAATAAATTACGAGGTGCTTTGTGAAAAAACTCGAAATTAAGGTGGAGCTCTCGCGCTAAAATTGACTCGTTCGGAAGTGGGCCCGACCTTTTTCTTCGATCGTCGCCCTGCGCTTGCGCCAGCCGGCAGCCGACCTGCTCCGCTCTGGTTGACAGCGTCGACGCTACTTTTCTCAAGAACCAGAATCATTCGCGCCTCGAGATCCATAAATAATACCACCGTTACATCCAGCAGCGAGGCATCCTTGTCCTGCTTTGAATCTTCCTCGTCGCTCTGGTAATTTCCCCTCTTTTTTTGTTGGCTTCTTGCCTAATTGTCTTCTGTTTCCTTGGGGCTTCAGTAATGGTTAGGTTTTGTTTGGATTCATGTGCTGGAATAAAGTTATTTGGTTGACTCTTCTTTTTTTTTTGGGCGAGAAACAAAATGGTCAAATTAATCTGGGTAGATTTCTTCGTGTTTGTGCCTCATATGGAATCAAAAAAATTGTTTCTTTTGAAACCCATGGATTATACTCAAAAGGCGTGGACGTTTTTTTTTTTTTTTTCTTTCGTCCGTGTATAATTCTATAAGGCATGAACTTTCTTGCTGAATTGGTCTTGTAATCCTTCAGTCGAAGCTCATCTAACAGGAATTAAATTATTGAAGGCTATCTTTTATTTATAAGAATTATGGCTTCCTATACTTGGTCACACTTCCTTTTTGTTTTTAATCCAAAGATTAGGGGTTATTTATTGTTGTTTTTAGTACCTTCCTAGAAATGTGTTATGGACGACTAGAAAGACGTAATTAGTTCTAATTCATAAAGAGATCGTGCTGATTTCCTGCTTGTTATGTGTATTTTATTTATTTGCTTGTGCATTCAATCTAGTTATAGCATCTTTGTGAAGGAAATCTTCTTCGATCCAGTATTTCTTTAAGGAATTCTCATTATTTAAGGCTGCTTTGAAAGATGTATGGTAAACCATGAGAAGTGTTTGTTACTCAGCTATGCGGTGACCTAGTTTACATGGTAAAATGCTGTATGAAAATAATGAATTTATTCTTTCACAATATCTGTCAACTCCATAAATTTGCTAATTTACATTCCTTTTTCTTTCCATTTCATTATCAAATAATGAATTTTTTTTTTTATAGTAGTGCAAGAATAGTCTAAGTGTTCAAGAGATTTTGTATATTAATTTAGCTTGATATATTTGTATATTGTCCAACTACTAACTCGCTGTTGACATGTGACCTTGATGACTGGATTGAACCTTACTGATACGAGGTTAATTTATGATGTGAACCTTAATGATACATGGTAAAAAGTCAAACTTTTTGACTACCACCTCAATGCCTCCTACTACTGATCTTTCGAGCCCCGTTGGCTCCATTACTATTACTACGAAGAAATTGAAAGAAAAGAACTATGCTTTGTGGTGCAATAGTTTGAGTTTGGTTTGTGGTTCATGATGTAATTGTTGATCTCTTCCAATTAAGATAGACATTGGGATAATTGCTCACATTGGTTGAATTTAGACTTTTGAGATTGACTAGTATTTTATAATCACTTCAATTGTCAAGGTCATTTATAATAATTCTGACAAGGTCTTCACTATTATGTGCCTTCATATTGTTTGCTCTGAGTTAAAGCTAGTGAATGCTCATATTTTGGGAGCCTCTTCCATTCTATTCCCATCGGTTGTGTAGATGTGGAGGATGTTGGCATTTACCATAGTGGCACAAGTTGGCATTGTCCTAGATCAAATAATTTGAGGGAACTATTGACAACACCATCAAACATATTTAAATTGATTATAATTGAATTATAATATGCTTCATTTCTGTGTTACTAGTATTCCAATTTACCTCTAGAAGTTTGTGAACTTTGTTTGATTATTTATTTTTTAATAAAATGTCTGCTATCTATATATTGTATTGACATTTCTTTTCCAGGAAGTGTGCTTCAATTTTTTTTTCCCCTGATGAAATCACCATTGGACCTCCCTATATGCATTCCTGAACAAATGCTTTAGAATTTAATCTTGTGCTATCTGTAAATATTTGGTTTTTTGCTGCTAAAATTTGAATTTGAAGTTAACACTTTTATCATGTAAGTATTTATATACACAGGAAAAGCATAATCAGGAATTTCACTGGTAGCTAAGATCTGTTATTTTGGACAATGAGGTTGGTACCAGTAATCCACGACATTTACCTTTTCTTTTGTCTTGGCCATGCTAGATGTTGTCTGTTTAAACAAGATTTCCAAAATTTGTTTTCATAAATTAGTTGATGCTATTGCAACTGGCCTGGAAATTTACAAATCCTATAATTCATGACCTTTTAACTTTTCTTTTATTTGTAAAGAGGATGCTTGTCTGTTTTAGAAAGAAATGGCTAAGTGATCATTCATAGAAAAATTGATTTTACGTACAACTAGATTCAGAATTTAGAAATTTTGCAGATATTTTTTTAAAAAAAAAAAATGGCTAGGTGTCACTTTTTTTTTCTTCTGAAACTGACTTATGTATTTCTCCATGTTGGATAATATGAACCTCAAGAGTTGCATATTTTGTTTATCTTTTAGTGGGTCTCGAGTGAGATGGAATGAGGACAACTTGTATGAAATTGAAGCCAATAAACCAGTGAGGCAGAAAATAACTGAACCTAAAACACCCTATCATCCTATGGTTGATGATGACGGTAAGTCTGCAAATGCTGATTTATTCAGAAAACTTCCACTTTAATCATATCTATTTAACAAGCTAAAGAGGGATAAACAACTTTCAGATGCTCAAAACTCAGTCATTAGTAATGCAGGTTGTTTATCACCAAGAAGAGCTTTTGATGAATGCTTGGATAAGGAAGAAGCTATGGGTATTAATTCAGATGATTCGTCTTCTTCAAGGAAAATTTTTTCTGAGAATGGTGGAGTGACATCTGTGGGAGTGGAAGCTAATGCCATGGAACAAGATGAAGGTTGGATCTTTATCATCTCATAGTTGCATAGGCTTCATCTCATTCCATGTTATCCATATGTAACTGATCCCAAAAGAAAACCTAGAGAACATCCTAATTTTTTAGTGTTGAAAAGTGAAGTTTTTCATATACTACATATATCATCATAACATCTGAAATGCATGTAAATTAGGAAATATATCAGTATCTGAACTATGTGAAAATCCTGTTCATTCCTATCAGATTCTGAAATGGATAAATCAAGACTAAGTTTCAAGGAGCATCGTAAGGCTCACTACGATGAATTTCTGAAGGTAAGGGAGCTCATACGTTCAGGATCCCTCACAGATATTGAGGCAACTGAAGATGACAATCGGAGAGAAAGCAAGAAGGCAATAGTTTGACACAGATAAATAACATTGTGCGAGATCAATGACAGAATAATTGTATTTGATGGCATGGAGCTTCCTAGTGGGTTTTGTTTGTCGGTCAATGTGGCAAATATTTCGTTGTGTTGCTCAAAGTTTGAGCTGGTAACAATCTCAGTTGTTTGGGAATAGCTGGTTGATATTGTGATTAGTTTGTGTTAACATCGTATGTTCAACTAAAACTTATTTAGAAGGTACCGAAGCTACAGTTTGTACCTTTGCAAACTCATTTTCTGTTAAGTATTGTTAATCTTATGTTTCATAAACTTAAGTTCTCTTATAGAAGAAAACTTCTGTGAGATTAGATGGTGAGAATTGACCGTTAGTTTGTGATATCAAAGTATCATTTCAGAATTTGATGCTGGAGTTTTAATAGTTCCCAATTGCAAGTGTTTCATCTTCTCCATGTGATCAATAGATTGATATGTTTACAAATTGCTGGATTCGCTTGCTGGATTTGTAATTTTTCAACTTAAACCATTCTCATCGATTGCGTCAATCATGGACATGATTTACAATTTACCATAATTGTCTAATAGACACTCATTCTCTTCGGAGACATCTGAGAAAATTAGAATGAATACAGAGAAGATTAGCATGGTCCTTGCACAAGGATGACATGCATAAATCAAGGAATGGTCAAAAAAATTTATCGCAAACAATCACTTTGTCCCTACGAGAGGGTTTTGTGGCTAGCAAAATAATAGACATGCACAAGAGAGTAAGGGTCAATTTTCGAAAGCTGCAAACTTTTTCGGAGTGTCTATCCTTCTGTCACGTTAACCCTTAGTTGGACACAAAGTACTTCTAGTAATTTTTCTCTTCCATATTAATTGTGAAACCGATTGGCAGGATGCTGAGAGCAGCAAATCACTTTTATTGCACAAAAGAGTCCAAATCCTTTTTATCCTCTTTGTTTTATTTCCTATATTCTTGATCTCATGGAAAAAAAAAATTCAATTCTTTATTTCTATCGCGATTCCTGGATAATGTTCAGGAAGCGTCAACAACAATTTGTGCATAAAAAATTATCCAACGATGCTGTGGACTTTTGTCTAATACAACGAACTATAGCCAAATTGATTGGCCGCAAGATGATATAGAGAGATCATCGATCAAAGATACTTAGGGTATATTTGGTTGCCTGTAATCAATCATGTAATGTAATCCAAATTACATTACAAGATGGATTCTTTTATTTGTTAAAATTACATTACATTACAAGGTTGTAATCCAGATTACAAAATAATGTATATATCTTGTAATCTAGATTACAAGCTAAAACCTATATAATCTACTATGGCCGACAGCCGGCGGTGACGAGGTTAGGAATGAATATCAAACAATCGAATGTAATCACTTTTGTAATCAAAAATTACATTGCAAATCGTAACCAAACATAATAATGTAATCCACAT
Source organism: Alpinia galanga (assembly GCA_037177395.1). Taxonomy (NCBI): domain Eukaryota; kingdom Viridiplantae; phylum Streptophyta; class Magnoliopsida; order Zingiberales; family Zingiberaceae; genus Alpinia; species Alpinia galanga. The sequence goes on along the minus strand of JBAMHZ010000112.1, from coordinate 635,642 downwards.
TCCATTCCATTCCACATTACATTACATTATAGCGTACCAAACGTAGTCTTAGAGTCTATAGTTGTCTTTTAATATGAAGGTGTTGTCGTAGAGTTAGCTTGAAAGTCTTTTCAAATTCATCAGCCGAAACCATAACAGAGATGCGTCTATTACATGTTGATGAAGAATTAGATTCTATCCAGTTCTAGTGTTGCTAGCAGCTAGCAGGGCCTTTAATCTTGTCTAACAATAATTAAGGTCATTTGTGATTCACGTAATGATCTGGAGGAAAAACTGTAACCAGCCAGTACAACTGCACTAGATTAGCCAAGGCAGTTAGCCACATCAATCCAGTAGTGTCGACTATGGTCCTAGCCAAGCTAGGCGTTGGCCATCAATTATCAGGTCATTGATGTTTAATGTTACAACAGGAAAGTATGCCACAACTTGACACAAACATTTCAGACTTAAATAACAAACACTGAGTATTATCATCCAGGTAAGTTTTTTTTTTTAACGATAATAATTATAATTTTGTTTCTCACACTTGACAAATTTACCAATTAGTTTGTAGTTGGAAGATTCAGCTGCAACAATGTAACTCATATGACAATTGTTAGTGAGCATAAAAGATTTATCGACAATGATCCTTCTATTTCTTGCAGAGGTGGAGACATGAAAAAAAACTATGGTGGGATGAACACATCAACTCCCCTATACTTAGTAAATACATTAAGCCGAGGTAGTGTTCCCTATAGTAGCAAAATACATTCTACCAAGAAGCTACA
>JBAMHZ010000112.1:623143-634775 GCA_037177395.1 Alpinia galanga | reverse complement strand
CTTCCGATCTAGAAATACTTGACATGAACGTAATTACATTTCTTAATCGGTCATGCTACAATTCATCTCTCATGATCGATTTTCAACTTAATAATAAAACAATAACTTATAGAGCTTAAATACAATATGAAATCAGTGTTAAGTGATAAGAATATATACACAATACATTCAGTTCAAAAGGCATCCTTACAAAGATTAAGACACTCATTACACAAGTAGATAAGTAGATGCCCAACTCTATATATCAACTTCACCATGGAAGAACAGATTCCACCCCCACTACCAACAACTCGATAAGAGATAAGATTCTTCATTCAGTACACGAGTTAGATGGCCAACCCTTTCAAGTACAGTGGGAGAATGAATTCCCTATCTTTCCATGCCATGATGTAGCAACTAACAGTACTGGTTTCAGGCTTCGAGGCAAAGCTAGTCCGAGTGGGTGGCTAGCTCTATAAATAACGTAACCCTTTTGGGGTTTTGGAAGAACACTGGGAAAGTGGCAGTGGAGGGAGGGGTAAGGGCCATGAAGGCACCACATGGGGCAGGGGAGGGGGCCTCTTGGGGCCAGGAAGCTTTGGTAGACAAGGTGAGAAAGAAGTCTCTCCTTGCAGCAGTGATCTCCATGGCCTTGGCGGATCATCAGAAACTGACACAGAAGAAAAAGGGGAAGCGTGCTAAGAACTCAGAAGATCCCATCAGGAGACTGATCTTCTTAGGGCCATGGAGCCACACATGAACCTGCAAGTGTGGTTGCTCCTTCTTCAACTTAGCTGGGGATTGGTGGTGGCTTAAGCCTGTGAAATGTACAGACAGACAGAAATGCTCGCAAGGGGGAAGGGGCCTTGTGATGTTTCAGTAATGCATGGAATTGAAAGACTTTACGTATCAGTGTGAATACCTTGAACCGTGTTATCGAGTAAATTATAAAAATATTTTTAATAATTTTCATCTGAGATTTGATTAAAATATCTTAAATTAATAATTATTTTATTAAAAAAAAAAACACACAGAGATATGATCAAGCCTCTGCTACCGACCAATTCAGCCCGTTTTGCATTTGCCCGACCCGGATCCGATTGCAACCTCCGAATTCACTGGCTATTCATTTCGTGACTCAATTCGTAGAAAAGATACTCTAGTCGCGCGGGTCCCTCGCGTTTTCCGAACTCGTTTCCCAGCAGAACGGCGGGCGGAGAAATCAGGGAGAGGAAGGGCGGAGATGTCGAGGATGCTCTCCAGTTATTGCGATAAACTCTGCAGAGCTTCGCGTCTGTGCGCCTATTCCATTCTTTTCTTCGATCTTCCCAGATCCAGCTTTCCTTGGAAGAACTTGCCATGGCTCTTCAGTTGTTCCGTGGTAATCTCTTGATCCCGTGTCCTCATTGCCATTCTGCATCTTCGGTGCCCTAGGCGCAAGCTTTTTTGTTCCTTAAAGTTCGTTTATTGGATCTGTAAATCTGTGCGCAATCAAACGCCACGGTTGAGCGTTTTTTTTTTTTTTTTTTTTTTTGGGGTCGGTGATGGTTATAGAATCAGCGGGCGAAGACCTTATACTCTGATGCCCTAAATTATGTGTCCAGTTGTAGTTGAAGTTGTAGAGATACTAGCGTTGGTTGCAATTAACTGACTTAACTGTCATGGAATGTAGAGTCAGGGAAATACCGAACGATCCAAGTTAAAATTTTATGCATCCTGCAGCGAAAGAAAAAAAAAAGACGAAGCTTTTGATTTCTTTGCTTCACTTTCCGATCTCATTATATAGTTGGAGCATTCTCAGTGGTATAATGGAGAAAAGTATGCACCATATGAGGAGAACATGGGCTTGCTTTTGACTAGGCTTTCAATAATCTGGTTTCTCTAGATTGCATCAATGTGAATGCAATTTCTTATGTTGTTTGTTGCTTTCCTTCATAAGTAGTTTTTCATCCAGACTATGAATGCTACAATAGAAGTTTCTCAAGTAAAATATCCTAATCCTAATTTGCTTTGTTAAGGTTTAATACCTGTTTGGAATTTGGATTATGGAATTCCATAGCATCTTATGAGAAAGGATCACCTGGTTAGTTGTTATATTGGAAACATTTAGATATGCATGTGCTTCAACTACTTTTATTCATAATTGTAGATGCTTAAAAAAGATATTGGAATCCTTTTAGGTATTGGTTAGTTGTTTGGAAACCTTTTAGATATTGTAACAGAATATGCTTTAAAAAAATAAAGAAGTAACATAGAAGTAATTCTTTTTTCATAATAATAAATATAAATATAGTATTTTTAGAAATTGGTAATCAAATTTCATTTTTATCAATTACTAGTGTGTTAGTGAATGGTGGGGAGCAAAGTGAAATTTTCTTGACATAATAATGCACCTCTTCCTTCACTTCTTCAGAAGACTTGGGACCTCAGCTCCCTCTTCTCAGGAAGCCTCATGACCTCTTCGTTGCCAACTGACCTTTGCTCATTAGAATTTCCAAGACACCCACCATTCATTAGAGCAACTGCTTCCTCGCTGCCCATTCGCTCCTCTTCCTCACCTAGATATAGCTGGAAGAATCATCAAGATCTGTGCCATCTTCAGAAAGAAATAGTTATTACTCCTATTCTAATTCAACTGCATCCAATTTCCACCAACTTCGAATTGGTCACAACTGTACTCTTCTTTATTCTGATGAACCATTATAAAATATCTACCCATACCCGATTTCTCAGTTAAAATTGGATTGACCTTTGCTTATTCTGATACAACTTGGCCATATTGTTGCCAACCATGCTACCGAAGGTGCCTTTTGCTTAACTGTTCAATCAGACCCTGGGATCATAATAAATCTAAGCCAGATTACTGCATTTCTATGATATTGAAGCTATTTTGTGAGACTAAATATTTTTGGTAGGTCTTTCTTTGCACTGTGTGAAGATGCTAGAACTAATTCATTTCAGTTTGCAACTCGGTGTTCTTTCTAGTCATTTACTACATTGTTTTGCAGTTGTATCGTTTATTCAACCCACCATTTGATGTTTTATATAAAAAAAATTGCATCTTGTACCTTTTAGGTGCTCCTATGTTGATTCCAAAAGCGGATCCTTCTCATGAGAAGCCTACTTCCGCCCTTGTTTCAACTGTTATTTCAAAATCTTTATTTTGGAGAGTTCCAGTTGATCGACAAAGATTCATATCCACTGTGGTGTTTCAAAAACAACCATTACATGTGAAGGCCTCACAGAATACTTCAGCGGTTACTAGTGGTTAGTCATGTGCAAGTTTGTGGCTCGTATAATGGAAAGATAGTTTATTTGGTTTCTGTCAACAATCAGCTTGTCCTATGCTGGAAATTAACTCCAAGTTTATGAAAGTGACTTATGTTGTTAATTGTTGCATTTGTATATGTTGACCTATACATTGTTTTGAATGCTCAATACATTAGGAAAGAATTCAATTGTGTGTAGTTGAACTAAACTTTAATTGTGACATACCATTTTATCCACACATGGGAACTCGTGGTCTTGTAAAGAGGGTTTATGCGGCTTCAATTAGGGCTTCATTAATTTGGGATGAGATCTTTTGAGCCTGTAACAAGTTACTGCATCAATTCTATCATTGGGGCAGATTGTTATACAAAAAGTGCTAGCCAAAGACTCATAGGCTTGACATAAACTGATCCATAATGGAAGACAAAGAGGGATAAACAGTAAGAGTATTAACATGTTATTAATGTTCAAATCCTGACTCTCCATTTTGTATGCTATAACTGTTCTTATGTAATTGACCTATCATGAAGATGTGCCTGTTTGTGCAAATCCATGAGTCATTAGCTTTCACAGAAGAAATCTATTATTTTTGAGACTGGAATAAAGATGATTTGGAAATATTATACTAGGTTTGGACAATGTTTCTCATTCTTAAATGGACTAGGACAAAAACTCTTTCTGCTTGCTTCTCTTGAAAGTTAGGTTAAGATTTAAGTTTTAAGACATAAGTTGCTTGGATCATCTTTATAGCAAGTTATGTTTTCTAATGCAGCTGACACATTTGAGAAGAATTCAAGTGGGCCACTGCAGAAAAATGTTCAGCAGTTAACATTTCCCATTGGATTCCAGGTCAAACTTTTGTTTAGTTCTTTCCAGACTATCAAAACCTTTTATGGCTATATAATACTTTGATTCAGCATAGATGTAAGAATGTTTTGTGATTTCCATATGTTTCTTATGCGTCTCTCTTTAGTTATTGGCAGTTGAAGTGATTGCTGCACTCTGTTGCTTTTAGATCTAATGCCACTGCAATATATAATGTAGTCTGAAACAGACCAAAAACCTCGTTCTTTATGATTTAGTTGTTATTATTGTCAGATGAAGTGTCCAAGTTTGCTTGACCTTGAATGTTACCATCTTTCACTGTTTCTTACTTGTGGTGGCTTTGTTTTCTTCTGTCGTTGCTGATTGATTAAAAATAAAGATCTTTTTTTATTTCATATGACATTCAAGATATAATATTTCTTTGATGCTTTGATGCCCAAATGAGAAAAAAGCAATTCACACTTCAGAAGAGTTAGTTGCTAATGAACTATTCACTGTTTGGTATTTCAATGTGGCACTACTGCTCATAATTCATGAGAGGTCTCTTTGAACCTCAGCCTTTTGTTTCTTACTTGCAGTCTTATAACGCTTTTACTTGTCGTTGTTTTGTAGTATTCATAGACCAAATCTATATTAAACATTCCCTATAGAAATTGGAAGTTACTTGCAAGGGAAATCTTGATTTCTCTCAGTGATACATGGTGATATTTTTTGAGACTATAGCCTTTAGCAAAATACGTATAAGATACAAGGACAAAGGTGCCACTACGTTTGAGCAATGGCTATGAGGCTACTTGCTCAATTTGTTGCAACTACAAAGTACAGAATCTTAGGTGGAAAATGAAACAATTGTAATTTAGATGTCTTCCTAGTTCCTAGTCATTACCTTATCTTGTTCCTAAACTGTAATTGAAGTTCCTCTAATATATGTGTGATTTTTTGTTGAGCAGCTGAACATTAGACTAACATAAAAGCATGAAATCATCAAGACTCTTGAAGATACAATTAAATATCCCTTTTATGAGCATGAAAGGCTTGAAATCTCTTCAGGCAGATCAGGTAGAAAAGGAACAAAACAAGAAAATATTTAATAGTGAATGAGAGGACTAAAAAGGAAATTGATTGCTTGCACGATACCTGCTTTTACTTCATTACTCTTGTCCCATTGGCCTAATTCAATGGAATCAACACTGCCACGCCTCTTTTGTTTTAGATCCCTTTAACTTGTCATTTCTCTCTTACAATCATGTGAAACTGGACTGCCATCATTTTCATGATGAGAAGCTTCCAGAAGAGAGGTATGCTTATGCAAATTGACATGGTTGTGCATCCATTAGATGCCTCCAATGGACAATTTGACATTTTGTACAGTTATCATTGTTAAAACCTCATGGACATATCTCTACCAATTTTACAAAATAATAACTTACTCCTATTCTCCTTGTTTTGATACATCATATCTGTTTCAGTCCTACTTCTCTCTCTCTCTTCTAAATTTCCCTCCGATTCCTTGTGGATTATCTCTTTTACCTAGTTACCTGTTGATTCAATTCTATTGTGATGCCAAAGATGAAGATATATAACATGGATTTCATTCAAATTAAAGGTGAAATTTGGATATAGTTCACTTGAGGCTCATTTTTCTATTCTCAGAGTGTTTAAAAAGGCTAGTAAAATACAATAACATTGCTGAGTGACTAATGATATGTTTCAGAACTTGTAATGTGATCCAAATAGTTTTTCCTTTGCAGGCACTTGTTGAGGATGTTTGTGAGCAGACACAAATTGCAGAACTGAAACTCAAGGTACCTTGGTCATCTAAGCAAGTAAATGTGATGCCTCACCAATGCATCATACATCCAAGCACCAATGCATCATAAGTTCTAATCAATTTTCATTGTTCTCTTTTAGAGCATGTTTACTGGGATGGAAAACTAAGCTGATTGATGATAGTGAGGGTGGATTTGCAAAATGCTCCATCCTTGCTATCATTTACTTGAATAGATTAGATAGACAGATCCTTCTTGTCCACCATTTTGGTTCTACCCACTATACTATTCTTTACTTGAATAGATACTTAGATAGGATGGAAAATTGAATGGATGAGAGATGCCTCTCGTCTACCATTTTGGTTCTGCCCAAATTGAGCAGAAACCAAATCCCTCTTCTTCACCAAAAGGTCATTTGTAATTCCTTATCAAACAATATTTATTTGTGACTCCTTGTGAAATAATACCCATCTACAATACTGAAAACCTAGCCACTGTCACAAGCACCGATCACATCCTTAGCCCCAACATTGAATGCATGATATTGAACTAGGTTTGTCTAGCTGAACAGGTACAATGAACCTGTCAAGTTGAGCTGAGCTAGCCAATCAGTGTAGATGAGTTGAGTAGGCTAAACAATTTATAGGCAGGTAAAATGGTCTAGCTAGTCTAGTGGGATGAGCGACCATTAGGGGTAAGCATTTTGTTAAAAACCGAACCGAACTTTTTTTTGGACAAAGAGAACAGACCAAACTTTGCTATTAAAATCGAACCGATTTAAAATCAGTTTATTCACTTAGTTACCTTATTAACCATTTTTTTTTTATCAGTTGATTGATGATATCAACAGTTGACTCATATTGGAGAGTCAAGTTAGTCCGGTTGACTGCTCACAATATAACAGTCAACTGATACCGATTTGATTTAAATCAGTTTAATCGAATTCGAAATTTTAAAACCAAAATAATCAAGATTTAAAAAAAAAACAATCGAATTTTCGAATTAACTGAACTAAACTTTCTAATTCGGTCAATTCAGTCGGTTATTCAGTTTAACCAAGATTTTACTCACCCCAAACGGCCATTGCAGCTGGTCAAGCATACTTGACTGAGTGATTGGTTGAGTGGTGAGGTCATGTGGGATGATTCGGCAAAGTATGTTGATCAATCTGAATGCATTGATTGGGCTGGATGGTTAGAGTGGACCAAACAATCTAATTGGTGGACAAGCCAGTTGCTAAGAGGGTCAAACTAGCTGATATGACCAAGCTGGATCATATGGGCCTATTTGGAAAAATATGGGAGGACCTACATGCCACAGTTCTTATTTTAGATAATAACTGCTTAGTCCCAACGAGTCAAATAATGGCTTACCTCTTTGATAAACATTTGAAATGAATCTGATCTTATTCTGGATCCATAAATTCTTCATAATTCCTTATGACCCAAATGAATGGATTGACAATACATGTTATTGATAAATCAGAGATGCTTGAGTCCCTTTGATGGTTCTTCGGAATTATAATTGATACCTCAGTGAAACTCACAGCTCCCACTTGAATGAGAGATAGTAAATCCTTCAAAGAAAACCAATAGGAGAAAAAGAATAAGAAAATAATAGCCTATGAAGCCCCTCTAAACGGAGCTGAAATGGAAAATGGCAACTTCTTACTTGGATTCCAGAGAAAAATTGAAGCTTGAATGGGTTAAATAGCAGATTGTGCTTTTCACCATTGTGTGGCCAACATCTGATTAGAACCTACGTGTTTAAGTGTATGGAAACAATTAGTTCATATGAATAGTTAATTTGGAAAGGTTTTGGATGATTGTGTGGCCAACAATTGAATGCGTGTGAAAATTTTCCATGTTCTAAATTTCTGATGAGATTGAAATTGAGATGCTAGTTAATTATGCAAGACTCAGTGGTGCTTGCTTAGTTGAAATCAGGTATTAGCTTAATTATGGCGTTTCATCTAAACTCTAGTCAATGGGAAACAATCACATTTATACAATGGTGAGATTAAGAAGTATTTCATCAATTGAATGTCTCTTGCACTTCTGTATCATGCTGAAGTTTATGTGATAACATGAATCCCCACTTAAAATCACTTGCTAAAAATACAAATTCAATTCAATGAAAGCAATTGTAACATCATAGTTATGCAATTGGAATGTGTATCGACCAAATACTGACACCTACGGTGTTGGCTGATCATTGAATCTTGGAGATAAATAGCGCAATCAATTAGCCAGTCAAATTTTCATCTAATCACTGCTCTGGAATTTCTCCAGATTGGTGATTTTGAAATGTTCCTGAAAAGAGATATAGAGATTTCATCTGCTCCAAGTCCAGTTTATGCTCCTGTTGAATCTCCAATTACAGCCCCACCAATACCGAGTGAGCCAATGGATGAAACAGTTGCTTCTCCCACTCCTTTCATGGAACAGGTCTCTATTGAAGAAACTTCTAGCCCATTTGTCAACATTTCTGCAGCAAAGACATTAAAGCTGGCATCTTTAGAAGCTTCTGGTCACGATGCATATGTTATTGTAGCGTCACCATCGGTATGCCTTAATATGATCTTGCACACTTATCATAAGATACTTGCTATTATTTTTTCACCAAAACCTTGCTTGACCTCCTTAGGTAGGTACATTTCAGAGAGGAAGAACAATAAAAGGCAATAGGCTGCCTCCTAGCTGCAAAGAGGTTGGTTAAGGAAAAATACTTTTTTTCACTGTTTTTTTAAATAAAAAAAAAGTAAAAAAAAAATCCTTAATGATATCTAACATTTTTTTATTCTGAAATATTAGGGGTCCGTCATCAAAGAGGGGCAAATCATCGGCTTCTTGGGCCAATGTGGAACTGAACTTCCTATCAGAGTGTGTTTTCTTTATCAAATTCTTTCCTATCTTTTTCTTCTTTGAACCCATTGTTTAGCGTGTAACAAATTCCTGTTACATTGAATTTTCTTTCTCCCTTCTGATGCTTTTATCTTTTACCGAATTACTGTGCTAAAAAAATTGCTTGTTTCAGTATACTGCTAAGGCTATCATATCTGAATTGCTTTACAAAATATCTCATCTACCATTATTTGCCCTTGCAGTCAGATGTAGATGGAGAAGTATTAAAGATTCTCTACGAAGATGGAGGTATCATTCAAGACCTTATCAAGAAATTGTATATTTATGTTGTTATTCTCAAAATCAGGTTATTTTGAAGGTTTGCTAGCTACAACTAAAACTAAAATGCAAGCCCATGCATGGTAGATCATTGCTCATATACAATATTGTCCTTCACACAAACTGTCTAATATGATACCATGGTGTGCCTCGGGGTTTGGTGCATTTGTAACGGTGGAATGAGATATCCATGCAACAAGAGTTCGATTTTCATGCTTTGCAAATATTTGCAGTGCTTGAAGTATTTGTGATATTGTGTTGTCCGTCAAAATCCAATTGTATTTTTCAGATTTATTCTACTAGCCAATGACAAACTTAGTCAAAAACTAGAATATTCTTAGCCTTACAGGATCAAGTAAATATTATGCGCATTTCTGCCTTCTTGTTTCTCACCCACATTTGTTCACTTTGCAGAAGCTGTTGGGTATGGCGATCCTCTTGTCGCAGTTCTTCCATCCTTCCACGCTATAAACTGAGTCTATCATTACTTCCTGCTGCAGTGCTGATCTCCAGTGATTCAAATATACCCGATGTTTTGCTGATGAGGTTCATCAGTTACATTTTACCTTTGAATTTAAATTGGTCGACGAACTGAACACTTCAAATTTGCTTTATATTTGGTGTAAAAGTAACTATAGGTTATGTTATAATTTTCTGGAGATCTAAACACACCAAATGATTGATTAAATGACTTTGCTTGGACGAGTTCACAATAATTTAATGATGGACTGATTGCTAGAAAGGTTTTTTTGTAAAAATATTTTATGAAAATAAAACAGGAATTACCTTTCTTATAAATTAGCCACAATAAAGAGAGAGTTACTTTTGGATTCTTCTTATTGATCTTTCAATTATTTCTACGCATAGGAATTTTTTTTTATAAAAATGATCTAAATAATTTAAAAACTCTTTGTTTATATGATTATTCGAATGACATTTAGTCATTTTTAACAAGGATAGTTTATAAGTTAAAATTAGTATTTCAAAAGTTGTATCGCACAGCGTTTGTAGTCCAACGGTTAGGATAATTGCCTTCCAAGCAATAGACCCGGGTTCGACTCCCGGCAAACGCACGTATTTTTTCCCCTCAGCGATGGCTTCGTTGGCATGTCTTCGTTGGCGTCATTCTGCTAATTCTTCATCGCCGACATCCTTGGACTTGGACACCATGTTTGATGTCCTCGCGAATCCCAGTGCAAAAACCTCATCGGCTTTGCTTGTTTACGATAAGCCGGTATATGATGACGATGTGTTCGCCGGGGCTTCCGGCATGAATGGCTCGTCATCGCTGAAGTATGAGGATGTTTTTTCTTCCGTTTTGTCAGGATCCAACCATGTTGCCGCACCACCGTTTGAGGACCTTCTTGATAACTTTCGGAAGCAAATGCCAGAATCGAAGGGTGGGAATGATGGGAGATCTTTGGAGAAGGAGGAGCAAAACATATCGTAGCAGCAGCTCGATGAAAGACAGGTATGGAGTCTGAGCAATAGGTGGACTTGATTTTTTGCTTGTTTGCTAGACGCTACCATTGTTTAGTAATTTACAGTTGTTTATTATCCCTTCGTCAACTTGGGTTTAGGGTTTAGGGTTTAGCAATATTTAGAAACCTCGCTAGTACAAGCATATCCATGCCGGAAAGCAGTTGATTAAATATGTTTATGTTGAGATTGAGGATAGTAAAGTGTTGTGTGCGTTCAATTTCCTGAATTTTTTATTCTCTTTTAGATTTCTATTACACCACTATAACTGAACTTTGTGATATCTTCTAGTTGTTGAAAATGGAGACAAAGATGTTATCGTCCATCTGATGGTGTTGTGATGGTTTTTTTTTTCTCCCCATCCACCTTGATCCTTCGTGTCCTTGCTCCAGTTCTCTCAAAGATAAACTGATTATCTAAAAGAAAGGAAGGGGATTCTCTTTAGGTTCTGTCATTCCTTAAATTGGAGAAACTAAAGCGAAAGTATGGTAGATAGGTTTACCCTTCTTGTCAATTGATGTGGTTTAGAATTTTTCGAATCCTTAGAGGTGACGATGCGAGGATAGGTTTTCTTTAAACCGCAGCAATAGATGATGATCTTCTTCGGTTTTCTTTCCTATCAAAGTTAACACTATGTAAAACTTGTAGGTGGAGAAAGAAGAAGAAGATTGTAAAGAGAGATGAAGAACTAGAAGAACGTAATAGTAATGAGTCAAAAAAATATTTTATGACCAACCATCCACCTCTTTCATGTATGTCTTTTCTCTTTTCTTATACCTGTGAAGAGGAATCTTTTTCTCCCATGCCTTCTTCCCCACAACCTCCTTCCTTTTTCTAACAAGGAGGCCTCTGAGGAAGCATTGTGGGGATGACAGGTGGCATGACATGACGTCTCTGCTAAGCCGTTAGAGAAAAGTCTCTTTCCTATTATGGTATGAGGTGTCCCCTTTATTGTTATCATGACTAGGGGTCTTCTTCCTCTCTTAGCAACCTCGTAGGTGCAGGCCTGTAACTGCTTCTGGGGAGAGAATTTTTGTAGGACCCCCATTGAAAAGGACGTGAGCTTCCTCGTATTACCGATCCGTTTTACTTAGCTCGGGGATCTGGCTTCTGACTAAGCTATTCTGC
>JBAMHZ010000112.1:534001-545754 GCA_037177395.1 Alpinia galanga | reverse complement strand
AACCAAGAGCTAATGTAACAGGAGGACAGACACCCCGAAAAGGCTTACAACCTTTGGGGATTGACCCTTACTCTATTGTACTACTGCGCTAGCCACGAGGCCCTCTCATGGAGACATAATTTTTCAATATAGTACTAATAGATTGATTGATGTTACAATACCAATCGACTGATATTATAATATTCGTTAATTAATATATAAAATTATAATTTTACAAATGGATATTATAGTCGACTGATGCTACAATATCAATCGACTGATATTACCGTATCAATCAATTGATGACCTCTTGTTCGATTTTATTAGTTAAATTGATTTTTAACCCAAAACTCAAAACCGAATCGAATTAATAAAAAAAAAACTGATATTTTTAAAAATAAAAATTAAATTTTCCAACAAATTGAACCGAATTCCGGATTTCTATTGATTCGATCGATTTAATCCGACTTTAACGCACCTCTACTTTTTTGGGGAAAAAATAAAAAGATTATCCATTTCATTGAAAAGTGCCTTTTTTTAAAATAAAAAAGCAAAATAACACGGTATATTTTTTTATTTAAAAAATATAGTATTATTATAATATATACAGCTATATAACATATAATAGTAATTTAATTAAAATAAACCTACAATATATTAAAATTTTAAAATAGATTATTCAATTTAATTAAAATTACTATAGAATACTATTATATTAAATTATTTTTTACTGATTTATTTAAAATTATTCAAATTTGATCAAAATCATTTTGATTTAGACAAATCATTTTAAAACTATTATAATAATTATGGTTGTCGTTGTTATGAAAATAGTGATATAAAAATATTTTCCATATGAAAATTTTGATATTTTGAGATTTTCTTAAAAAAGATATCATTTTAACAAAAAACAGTTTTGATTTTTACCCGTCATTTAAAAAACAAAAACAAAATAAAATACAAAATTTTGATTTTGAAATTACAATTTCAAAACAAGTAAAGGCTCTTGGATGAAATTAAAGATTTACAAATATACCTATAAGTTTGTTCAATCTCAAGAACATCCAGTAAGGAAAGCAATTCAGGAACATTTTATGATATAAAAGAAACTTATTAATGCTGATAAGAATAGAAAACAGATCGACAGAGTTAATGAAAGTGGTCTCATGAAAAAGATTTAACATGTCTTAGCTTCGCAATGATAATTCTGCTCATCTATAAAACATTTTATAGATTAGCATGCAAGAAACAAAAAGAACCCCTACAATAATAAATAAATCAATGATCTTTAGCATTCTATATAATGAAGAATTAAATGATTAGGATAAACTGAAAATACGATCTCCAGCAAAAACGCAAGGATACAAACAAACACATGGACAATCATTGATTCACTGAGGACCTCGACACTTCCACCAAAATAATGTCAAAACCAAGCACTCTATTTTCAAATTTATTTCCAATCAACTTGCATTTAGTGAGCAGTAAGATTGAAGAAATTGAGGAAGATAAAAATAGTGAAATGCCACCATTTTTAGTCCATACATGGAGTCCAAAGATCCTAGTGTCCAGCTGCTAATACTGAACAAAATGCTTACTTGCAGCCCAACTGAGTCATCTATGTGATTGGCTTATCTTCTGTTGCAACACATTTATCAATATCCTTCAACACAGCTGGACAGCTTAACTAGGTAGAATGATATTAGGGTTCCTTCTGCGAGGCTTTAGAGCAGCTGCATCATCCCATTTATCCCTAGAAGAAATGCTCCAAAGAGTATCTCCTTGATGCACCTTGTTTTTCATTTCAACAGAAGGTTTCACAACTGACTTTGACTTCATGAATGGATGCTTATTGCTCTTACCCATTCCGGAAGCAAGTAACCACCTGGAACCAGATTGCTGCTGCTTTGGATTACCCCATATATTTTTCTTGGTGGGTTCAGGTTCAGATTTTAGACCAGCAACATGCACCTCAGTGATTTTAAACTGAGGGATGGCCTCATCTACATGCTTCTCCTCAGCCAATGGTTTCTTTTCAGTTTCGGGCTCATCTTCTTGTTCACTATTTCCTATTAATGAAACTGTGCTGTATATTTTTTGTTTTGGGGGTACAAACACTCGCTCAACTTGAATTAAAGCAAGCATCGGCGCGCCCACTGGCTCATAATTCCGCAAAGGATTCCTAAGCTGGACCATCAAAGCAACAGTGAAGTTATTCCCCAACAATCCCCACTTCCTGCCAGATATTTTTCCTCTTTTATCACCCTTTGATCCACCAGCAGTCAAATCCATGGAATTGGCATGATGAGCTGCAAGAATCCTTGAGGTTCGATCGCTGACTTGATCTTCATCAATGATACCTGCATCAAGCCTCATCCACTCATCGAGTGTGAGAGACAAACCCATTAATCCATCAATTTCATCTCCATTATCTTTAACGTTCAGAAGTTGTAATCCAGCAGAACCCTCCAAGCCTATGGAACAGCTGTTGCCAGATTCTTTTCCCTCCAAAGCTGAAAATTCTCCAATTGATTGGGAGCTAATGTTCGTGGGTGCTTCTTCATCGGACATGCCTGATTGTATTCTTAACCCCTCAATTGACAGGGCTTCAATCTTATCCATCGTCATTGGAGCAAGATCCTCAAGTGAAACATATTCAGAAATGGTTTCACCCCTGGAGCAGGAAGGTTGGGAAACCTCTTTGAATTTCTTCTTCCGCCCATAGACATTCTGCGAAACATTTGCCTCTACTTCTAGGTAGTGATTTTCCAATAAGTCATACCTGTCAAAACAAAAAGAAAAGCCTATAAATAATCAGATGACCCTAATATAGCCAAGGTTACAACAACAACTACGCTGAAGATAACCAAATTAAATACTCATGTACCTTTCAGAAGAATCTAGAGCAGTCGCTGAGTCCCAGGCTATCTGCTCCATTGTCTTCCCAGTTATATCATTTAGAGGCATTAGTTTGCAGGCTTGCCTAGATAATTTTTCGATGCCCATTGAGGCTAACTGCTGCAATATTTCCATAACCCCAGAACCCATTTCTGCAGGGACCACAATGGGACTGGATACCTGCATGACTAAGTTCTCATTGTTTTTTGCATTACTGAAAAGGGAGGGGTTCATAGATCTCAAGAAGCCACCATCTTTTGTCTGGAGAATGGATCCCAAACCCTCACCAAGTGGGGGTAATTCAAGCGGATCCTCTGGCAGCAAGTGTATAGGACTACCAAATCCATCCCTATTACCACGTGGAGAAGCATGGAAGTCCTTCTCATGCAAGCCCCATTCTTGCATCAAAGCTTCTGTTTCTGCATCTTCTAGCATCTTAGCTCTGGATTTGTCATTCATAGCTAGCGTAGTACTCTGAAATTCAATCTCAACTTCATTAGCAACTAACGAGAGATCAAAATCCTCTGGAAATTCATCCCAATAGGCAGCAGAACCCAACTCAGTATCAAGACCAAAAAGATCATCACCTGATGCCAGTGCTTCCTTTTCAAATTGCTTCCACAGCTGCTCCCTTGGTGATTCTGGACCACTGTCTGAACTCAATCCAAAAGGACTATGCTCTAACCCTAGCATGCTTAAGAACTCACTGGCAACAGATTCAGTGACAGCATCTAGGCTACGGGATCTACTCAATGAGCTTGGCCTCTTGTAAAGATACTCAATATCTCCGAGACTCTGTTGCTTGATTGCTTCAACTTGGGTAGTTGGAGATTCAAATTCCTTAGCTCCGAAAATGGAGAGGCTACGGAAGATAGATTCCAACTCTTCGGTTTCCTGATCCACACTCAGTAACGTAGCTTCTTCTGGATTATGTCTGTCATGTTCAGCTGTCTCAGCAAATGTTTTATCTAGCTTCATATCTAATCTTCCTACCTTATCAGCCTCAACTTCTTGGACATCATTTTTATCCTTTACACTGATCTTCCCAATTTCAGTACTGGTTTCATGGGTTTCATCTTTGAAAGCAATCTCGGTTCCCTGTTCAATCACTATGAATTCAGGCTCAACTTGCTGCTGAATATTATTCTCTTTCACATTCTCAGTAGACATAGAAGATTTCTGCAATTGTTGCCCCTTTAATGTTCCTACAGATGGCTCCAATGACTCGCTAACTATTACCTCAGCCAATTGCTTCTGTTCACGAGGGATCTCAAAATCTGGATTTGCATCATCAGCCAAAGCCATAATAGAATGTTTTGCATCGTTATCTGTCTCTGCTTCCTTCTCTTGGTTAACCAAGAGTGAAGTCTCAGAATTGGAGCTCTTTAATACTTCATGAAGAACCTTCACATCCACCACAGACCCAGACCGATGGCCTTCTTGAAGCTGGTTTCCCACACGAATCACAGGATCCTTCTGATTTAGCAAATCGAACTCAACCTCTTTCAAATTCAACATCTCCGAGACCTTCTTCTCTGGCAAGCCAGGATCCACGGAAATACTCTCGACCAAGGAGAATCCAAAGCTCACGCTGAGCGAAGCGCCTCTCGCCTTCCCCGACAGCCGAAAGCTCGTGCTCCATTTCCCAAACGCCTTTTCATCAACGAGCTCCTCGAGGGTGGACGGAAGCACACGGGTCAGGTCAACAAGGTGGCGCCCGAGATCCAGATCAGGGGAGGCGCCACCCACTATGGTGGGGTAGATGTGGAAGTGCCGAGGCTCATACTTAGCCGTGCCACCCGGCCCGCTACGGGAGGCGGACACTGGGCAGAGGTAGGTGAGCGTTTCGTCAAACTGGGCCCCACCATGGACCACGCGGACGGGGCGGGTGGCCACGGCGGCAGCAACGGGATCGGTGGTCCGGCGCCAGTGGACGATGAGCGCACCGCTGGCGAAGGCGGGTGGAAGCCCATCGATGGAGTGTACGCGGAGGGTGAACCAGCAATCGAAGCGGCGGTGGTGGCCGCCGATGTGGGAGAGCGCTTTCTTGATAGGGTTCCAGCCCCAACGAGACGACGACGATCCGGCCTTCTTCTTCTCCTTGTTCGACACGGACGAGGAGGGGGCAGGACTGGGGGCTGATCGGCCAGCCGACACGGAACGCCGGCCGGCGCTGGAGGAGGAAGGGAGGAGCCGGTGCCTGTTATGTTGCTTCGGATCGACGGAGAGGGCTTTGCTAAGGGCCTCAATCTCATGAAGGAATCGAACGTTGCCGTTGAGATCGCCGCCTCCACCGCCGCTTCCGTAGTGGTTTCCCTTGCCGGAAGTAGGTTTCCGCAGCATCGGGACTTCTGTTTACCAGAGAGGAGGAGAAGGGGGAGACGAAGATTATTCAGGTTGCCTTGCTACTTCATCTACTGCTAACTTTTTTTAATATTCTCATCGGACTGTTTTCTCTCTTTGTCCGCAGAGACAAAGGTACGTTGTGCTAGCGTCTCTATGTAACAAACCTGTCCCACCTGAGTTGGAGCATTTCTATTGGATGAGTACCACCGTCGGAAAATTGACATCTCGCTATTTATCGTCGTCCGCGGAAGATGATGAACACAGCGTCAATTCCCGGTTCGACAGCAGGTCAAACCGAACGCAGACGCGGTCAAACTCTCGAATTCGAACCGCAACTGAACCGGCTCCGAATTGCCGATTCGACTTCCATTCGGATGATGTCAAATTCAAACCGTTCCAGTTTTGGCCCGAGCTCCGATTTGGCGGTTCAAATTTGAAACCCAGACGCACCGACCGGTGGGTCCCGCTCGGTCCGGCGCCTTCCTCTGTCAGGGTCCAAATTTAAAGCCAGCTTTCTTTTTTCAAAAATTCAAAATTAAATAATCGTTTGGCAATAATGTGTCGATAATAACTACATGCATGAGTCCAGATACTACGTGCATGAGTCCAGATGGAGGAAAGGCTGCATGTTTTTTTTTAAAAAAAAAATATTTATTTTAAAAAAAATAAATTTGAAAGTGGTGATGATCGAGCTAAATTTGGACAAAATTGATCAAAATAGCCTTGTGTATATTTCTTTGGATATGTTATTTTTCTTGAATGCGTAAAAATATTTTTTGTAAAAAAAAATTCATAACCTCTAAAAGAAAATTGACAAAAATAATTTAAAAAATAAATAAATAAAATTTTCTATAAGATGGATCATGATTGAATCGCAACTAGGGCCAAATAACCCTTATAGATCATCATGAGCCCAAGTTAAATTTAGACATAGTTTTCTTCCAAAGAAAATAGAAGAAGAAGAGAATGAAAAGAGACTTATCATTCATGTTTGCTTGGATAAAGAAATGTCAACAATAACTTTTGTTAACCTCACTTCACTGTACTCACAAGACACTTCCGATCATATCGTGCCGGTCAATAATCACTAGTCGGCCGATGATTACTAGTCGCCGCCGCCAAAGCTCACTGCAACCTCAACCTTGTTGAAATCTCAACTACACCAAACCTTGCCACAACTTAAACCTCACCGAGAACTCAACCCATTCGCGTCGTATCTACGACCTCAACTCATGCGAAAGGCATTGCTTCGACTTCGAGTTGAATTGGAAGAGAACCAAATGTCTTTCCTTGTCCAAAATCTATTTTCACTAGGCTTAAAAGAAAAAAACACACTAAAAACTACAGTCTCCTTTCCTCTCTAATTTCCACAGGGATCGACAAGAAAAACCACCTTGAAAAACTATTCTCCTCCACTTTGTGTCTCTTTTGCGATTCTGAAACCATATCGATCCTGTTCTAAGACGAGCATCCTTTTCAGACTTCAGCAGCGACCATTGCACTTCGCGACCGACCTGCCAACCAGCAAAACTGTAACATGGCCTCTGTCAAGTAAAAAATACAGTCTCTAATTTACAATCCCTTTGCAGATAGATGCTCGATCGCAAACACAAGGATGGATGGAGACTCGCAAGCTTGATGCCCCACAATTCGGACTACTTTACAGACAAACACCTAACAATAATGCACCTTGCTCCACCTCGTAAACTCTACAACTGGGCAGTGAGTACAGACATTGCTCTCTGGGAGGACCCTCAGCTCAATTATCATACTTTTGTGTGTATTGTAGCACTTCACGCAAAGCAGGAAACAAACTGTGAAGGTCGATTTCGAAGTGTGCATAAATTATGCTCCGAATTTACTCAGATAAACTAAAGGAAAAACCTTACCTCCAAGATTATAAATAAAGACAAACTTAAAGAGAGAAGGTCTAGAGGCCACCTCCAAGGCAATCATCTTTCATGTGCTAGAGGTCACACAATCGAGACCACTCAAGGCATCTGTCTTTTTCTATCCATTTCATTGCTTGATATTTGCATAATTGTTGGAGGTCGCTCAGTATTAGGCCACATCAAATGTCAGCAGATGGGGAAACAACACGACAGACAAACTTGCTGGAATCCGCCAATTATTCTTCTTCTCCTGTTCTGAAACAGTAGTGAAGTTAATCCAAATCCTCTGAGAGTTCATGTTTGTCTTGTCATCCTGCTTTAGAGAGGGCAACCATATGGGCAGATAAAACCCTACTGTATAGTGCTGCTAGCTTGTGGAAGACCAAATTTTAACACTGTAGATCTATGCAACTCATAGATTGCTTATGAATTTATCAATGATCTCAGGTAAATACCAGGTCATATGTAAGTTTAGCATTTTAGATCTATGTATCTCATCAGACACCTCAATGTTAACTCAGACTCCAATAGTTCCTAATTAATGATATAGAAAACCAAATAGTGGCACAATGCTGTACCAAGGATCAGGCCCACTCTCATTGATATCAATGCATTGTTTGCTTTGGCCAACACCCACACTATCGGCCTCATGAGTTTATCCTGTGGTCGAGTCTACATTTAAGGCGAGGAGCTTCCTTGGGGTCACCCATCCTGAGATTGCACTACATCAAGCAAGTTCAATCATAGAGCTAATTTTGTGAAAAGGCAATACTCACTGCCTAAGTTTGTTCCAGACATAGTCATGGAACATCACCTTTGAAAGCTAAAGGGAAGTGGCTGAAAGCTAAATGATCGCTTTAGCTACCGAGGACCTCTTAGGTTCCTGGGATTGTATCAATCCAGAGACAAAAAGCTGGAAGCCAGTTTTCTCATGGAAGGTGCACTATAAAGATAAGTGGAGTGGCAGCTGAAGCAATTGTGTGTCACATGGAGATGAACAACTAAACACATGAATCCAGCTTGCTCTGATGTCTTACACTAACTTAAGAAAAGTCCTTAGTTTCTAAATGCTCTTTAACAAGGAACACACGCAGAAAGGAAGATACACAGATACATATTTAACAAGAATGCTAAATTTGAAGCAGAAGAAGCAAACGATTAAGCAATTAAATTATCAACAGGGTTTTCTAGAGTGGAAGATGAACCACACAAAATTCACTTGCTATGTACAGGCCTTGTGAAAAGGCCAGATCAAGGTATATGAATGAGAATAAAAGAAAAAAAACTAAGAGATAGCACATTGTTTTAATATGATATGCTCTAGATATAAGCTACATTGGAAAACTTTTCATACCATTGCGAGATGAAGAATGAAACTTATGCCCTCTCGAACCTTTGATGGTGAAAGGAAGATACCACTTCCTTTCGCGTGCCCTCCTTCAAACTCTATCTTCTTTATCTTCTTCTTTCAAGCTCATATCCCCCTCACAGAGGCTCCCATCTATTGAAGCCATACTGGCACAGACATCAGAACTTAAAGACGAAACTGCTTGTATCTCCTTAAACATTGACATCACCTTCAGCATTGTTGGTCGCCTGAATGGCCTCTCGTCGAGGCAGGCACAAGCAATATTAAGATGCTCTAATAACTCCAGTTCAAGAGAGGGATCATCCTTCAAGAGCTCAGGATCAAACACATTGCTTATCCTATGTTTAGAGTGTTGTTTGACCCACCCAACCAAATTGTCATCCCCAAAGTCTGCAGAATCAGTAGGTCGCCTCCCGGTGAGCAGCTCGAGTAAGACAACACCATAGCTGTAAACATCACCCCTGATAGTGCACCTAAAGCTCTGGTAGTACTCAGGTGGCACATAACCAGGGGTACCCGCTAGTGCAGAAACACTCAAATGGGTGTCCACTGCACCCATCTGCCTAGCCATCCCGAAATCTGAAACCCTTGCCTCCAGATTCTCATCAAGAAGAACATTGCTGGACTTCATATCTCTGTGAATTATACGAGGTGTGCAGTTGTGATGCAAGAATGCCAACCCTCTAGCAGCTCCCATTGCAATCTTCCTTCTAGCTGCCCAATTCAGTTTGATTCCAGCATTGTTTCGGTTATGCAAGACATCATCTAAGCTTCCATACTTCATAAACTGATAAACTAACAGACGTTCTTCTCCTACTTTGCAGTAGCCCAGCAGAGGAACCAGGTTGCGGTGCTTGATCTTTCCGATGGTCTCCATTTCAGCTGTGAACTCCCTGTCTGCCTGTCCACTGACATGGATAAGTTTCTTGATGGCAACAACGCTTCCATCTTTCAGCTGGGCTTTATAAACGTCACCAAATCCACCTGAACCTATCAAGCTGTCGTTGTGGAAACCATTGGTTGCCTGGACCAAGTCCGCAAAGGAGAGCTTCTTGAGAGGCATATCGAACGTGGCAAGGTTGATGGCCAATGCATCCTTGGTGGCAGTCAGCTTCCAGTTTGAATTGGCAGTGCCAGAGTGAGATCGGCTGTCCGAGTAGACGTCTCCAGCACGATTGCTCTTGTCTTTATTTTCACTCTTCCTCCTCTTGCTCTCTACTGCAATGATGATGAGGCCAACAATGCAGAAGATGAAGAAAAGCAATCCCATTGCAAGGCTACCTGCGAGAGAAGCCTGGCGGTGATGAATCTTCTTGTGCTGTGTGTCCAAAGTAGCCCCGGCAATGTCTTTACAAGACGGGAGAGGGAAACCACAAAGACCGGAGTTGTTCTCATAGTCATACCGTGGGAAGGTTGCCAGCTGACCCAGTTCAGGAATGGACCCATTTAGCTTGTTGTTGGAGAGGTCAATCTCAGCTAGCATGGCAAGACCGGAGAAGGACTGAGGGATGTGCCCTTCAAGAGCATTGTGTGAGAGATCGAGCCCTGCAACATACCTCAGGTTCCCCAGTTCCGGCGGAATCACGCCGGAGAGCTTGTTATGGCCAAGGTTCAATATAAGAAGGTAGTACATGTCTCCAAGCTCCTTGGGGATCTCCCCGTCCAGCTGATTGAAGGAAAGATCAAGGAAGAGCATAGATCCATTGTTGCTGAAGGTATACTGTGTTATTCCTTTGTAAACCCTGGTGAAGTTGCAGAAGTGCCGGTTGGGTAAACGGTCGAGATCCTCCGGCCGAACCCCACCAAACTCCAGTAGGTCGCCAGTGCCTCGGCACCTGCTGTTGCCGTCGTTCTTTAAGTACACGTACGGCTCGCCGGTGCCTAAGAAGCCCACCGCGATTTTGCCCGACTGTTTGGCCAAGCTCGGCGGGATTAATCCGGTGAGTTGGTTGTTGTTCAGGTCCAACCAAATCAAACTCTTGCAGTCTCCAAGCTCCTGCGGGATCGGCCCAGAAAAGGAGTTGTTCGCGAGCTTAAGTATTGCAAGATTGTGAAGCTGGCCGATCCAGGACGGGATAGTTCCATTGAGGTGGTTACTAGATAGCGAAAGCCAATTCAGACCTGTGCAAATCGCCAGCCCGGAAGGAATCGGTCCCGTGAGCCCATTATTGTCGAGAATTAGGTTCTTGAGGCTTCGGAGGTTGGACAGCTCCGCCGGAATTTCGCCTTCGAGCAAATTCTGCCACATTATGAGGTCTCGTAGGTAAGAAAGCGAACCGAGTCCAGGAGGAATAGTGCCAGTGATGTAATTGAGGCTGAGATCAAGGGAGACGAGCTTCGTGCAGTTGCTCAGAGATTCCGGGATGCCGCCGGTGAGTTGGTTGTTCTGGACGTAGAGCACTCTTAACGCGAACCGGTGGTTAGGACAAAGCTCCACAGGAATGGCTCCCGTCAGCATGTTAGAGCTGAGATCGAACACTTCGAGACTGGGCATCGTGGCGATCGAGTTCCCAAGACTGCCGCTGAGGTTATTGAACGCCAGCTCCAGAACATGGAGGTTGGGTAGAGAGGCGAGGATGTCGGCAGGGAACTCGCCCGAGAAGTTGTTGCCGGATAGGCTGAGCGTGGTCAAGGAAGCGCAAGATGAGAGGCTGGCCGGAAGTCTGCCGGTGAAGTGGTTGGCAGACATGTTCAAGAATGTCAAGCTCCGGCAGTCGGTGAAGACACCGGCTCCGACCTCGCCGGACAGACCAATGGAAGAAAGGTCCAGGTGCTGAAGGTAGGAGCAGTTGACGACGGACGGAAGCCCGCCCGAAAGGCGGTTCCCGACCAGATCGAGGCGGCGGAGGGCGCCCAGGTCGGAAAGAAGACACCGGAGCTCATACTCTTCGGATAGCTTGTTGAAGGAGAGATCAAGCGTCTCGATCTCGAGCGCAGCCAAGACAGGAGCATTGCCAACGGCGGTCGGTTCAGTCCCGAAAGAGTTGCGGGAGAGGTTGAGCGACTTCAGCCCGGCGCAAACAGCCGCAAAAGTGAAAACATCAGCAAGAGAACCGCGGAGGCCGTTGCCGGAGAGATCCAACTCAACCAACGGGCTACTGCAGACGTCTCCAGACAAGCTTCCAGTGAGGTTTACATCGTGGAGGGAAAGACGCTGGAGTCCCTCAAGGGAAAGGATCGAAGACGAGACGGCGCGGAAGTCGACGACAAGGGGCACTCCCCCAAGCGCGAGGGCCGCGACGCGGCCGCCGGAGTCACAGGTCACTCCG
>JBAMHZ010000112.1:510670-530624 GCA_037177395.1 Alpinia galanga | reverse complement strand
CTCTGCTGCAAAATTGCCTGTCGCAGCTAAAACTGTGTCTAAGTCAAATAAAGGCAAGTCCAAATCCTTTTCTTCTAATTCTTTAACAACGACGCAGTTCTCTGCAGGAAATGACAAGATTTGTCATGGCATTGAAGAAGCAATGAGAAGATATATAAAGAGCATGAATGATACTTCTCTTCCAACGTTTGCAAACGTATGCAATGCAAACTAGGAGGAAAATGGCCAGAGCAGGGACCGCAACCATCACAGCTAAGTGACTCCGTCCAGATGATTCATTTGGTGTCGTCCAATTTGATACATCTGTGATACACAATTTTTATGAGCAATGAAATCGCCTATCAACTGACAAATATTTTGGATGTAAATATTAGATATCATGATTTTCAAATATCAGATATAATGAAAATTTTAGAATGTATAAATAATTATAAAGCTTTAACAACTGAAAGGTAAGAAGGCGCCATGGTGCGACTACGATACAAATCTCGTCCTCGATCGACTAGCTATCGCTGTAAACTATACTGTACCAACGTTGTAGCTTGCATTGGCTTTACAAGCGGAAGTCCAGGAGCATGATTCCCTCGACTGAGTTAGGTTCGATTCCTCGAGATGGACGAAGGAGCGGGAAAGCTTGAACATGACTCGGTGAGGGGCAGCCATGCCGACAAGGAGCGTATCGTTCGGAAAGTCGAAGCTGTTCCATGAAATGATGTCGAGGCCATCGTTGCCCGCCTCCCTGCCGGCGAAGTTCCCGTCGTCAAAGAGCGTCGCCTCGGGGTCTCTGAGTCCTGCAACAGTGGACGAGGAGGTTACCCGATGACAGTACGGTAGAGTTATCATTAATGGCGCTGACGGGAGTATACCTTCCCCAGAGTGCGAAAGGCGTCCTGCAGATCGTCCATCGATCGTTGTTTGTGAGAAGTAGCGGCGGCCGGATCCGGCAGGGCTGCAAAAGCCCAGTTCGAAGCCGCCGCCGGAGGAGATCGAAGTTGTTCCATCGTCGTAAAGAGGACGTTGTTCTGGGATCGAGAAGTTGCCGGCTTCAATGAGAGCGGCGAGGTGCAGGAGATGGATCAGGAAAATGGAAGATCTGAAGCTACTGATCCTTCTCTGCATCATCGGCTCCAAGTCTCCAACTCCTACACGACTGACTTCGGATGAGCGATCGGAATGTGATGCAAGAAGCTAGCTTTGATCAAAGCGGAAAAGAAGAGAGTTTTGGAAAGGACAAATCGAGTAAGTCAACACTCGATTGAGCGAGTCAACACTTTATAGTAAGTCAACATGGATGAAGCAAGTCAGCAAGTCAAGCCATCGTGGTTGAACGAGCGAGGTAACTAAACAATTATATGAGTGGCCGCCGGCGGCACGGTACGGCCCCATTTGACTTTTTGTTTTGTCGGGGAAGGATTGAATTCCATTTGGTACTGACATATCTATCGATGTATGATCTTGACTAAGGCCGGCAAGTCAACACAAAAACAAGTATTTTTAATTGCAACTAGCGAAGGAAAGTAGACTTAATATTTACACCAGGAATTTTTAATATTTTGGATGCCGATTATAGTGGTGCAGTGGCGCAGAGTGTATTTGTAATTTTTTAAATATTCATATTTTAATTGTCAATTACCTTACCAGGCACTGTGAAATATTTTTTTAATAAAATAAAAAATTCGAAATGTTAGTTTTTCATTATCAAGCAATACTTATCTCATTAATTATTGTATTTTTTTAAAAATTAATAAAACTAATTTGAATTGCAAAAGTTACATGCAATTACCGCGTTTCATTGTCAAATAATACAATAAAAATTTATTTATTTAGAGATTTTAATATATAATCTACTTTAATATTTTATTATATTACTTTTAATTTAATTACAAGATTTTATTTAATTTGAAAGATATTAATAATTAGCGATTAAAGGTGGCTGACGAAGGTGACCGATGGACAGCAGTGGCCAACGACGATGGTGGCTGACAATGACGGCGGTGGTCACCAGTAGCCAACAACTCGGCGGCCGATGATAGCTGACGGCCGACAATAGCTGACAACTAGCGGTGATCGGTAGTCGACGATCAACGATGGCGATCGACGGTCATGGACGATTGATTAGAGTTTTGATTATATTTAGATAAAATTGAGATTTAATAAAATGTGGAGAGTAATTTTGGAAAAAAAAAATTGTTAATCTAGTAATCAACAAAAATGTTATCCTCTCCAAGTTAATGTAATTCTCAGTTATATGCCCTTTTTATTGACATGGTAGAAATCTTTTGTTATCTAAGAATTACTAATTATTTGAACCAAACAAAATCAGCCTAAATAACTTTAGATGAATAAACAAAGTTACCCAACCAAAAGCACCGTAAATTTCAACTTGAGATTTTTTTTTTCTTTTTTCTTTTTCAGTTAATTTCAGTCGTGGCTTGCGGTTCACGGCCACCAATTCCGATCCCTTCCTCCGGCCATAAGCTTCCTTCCTCGGTAAACGCCGCCCTTCGCTACTGGAATACTCCTTTCCGGACGACAGCGACGGAGCCGACCCACGCCTCTCCTCCAATCACCGACCGGGTGAACTCCGTTACTTGTGCGGAAACTAAAGCAGCCTTCCACGCGACCTTTACACCGCATCTCCAACTCACCGCTTTCGGCGATCGACCTCGCTATATGTAAATCTACGACACATCGATCGGAATCCATCGTCGATCCTTCAGGCCTTCCAATTGATCTATCGACCTTTCATCTCCGTCAAAATTAAGATGGCTACGACGACCAAGAAGAAAATTTCGTCTTCGCCGGTCGTGGTACTCACCGACGGCGGCAAAACTGCAGAAGATGCCGATGCTGTTGTGGTACGAGGAGGAAGAGGAGGAGATCCTGGTCGACCACGGCTTCGGCGACGACGGCCCGCTGCGGCAGTGAAGGTGGAGGAGGAAGAGGAAGAGGAAGATGACATCAACGACGTGGCGGAGGCGTTCATCAAGCGTTTCAGGGAGGATCTCCAGCTGCAGCGGCTCCAGTCTATCGAGAACTACAACCAGATGCTCGCAAGAGGCGTCTAATTAATTAATTAATTGATCTTCCATGCCCGAAAATCTTTAATAGTAATTAATTTGTATCTGCTATTGGGCTTGAATTAATATGCTTTGATGTGTGTCGATCGAAGCAAGCAGTAATTCGTTTCTGTCGATGAGTAAATCTGTTTGAAGAACTAATCGTCATGGAAATGAAGCAGATATATCGTTGGATTTCAGCATCCAGCAAGTTTTTTGTTTGTTTTGTTTTTTGTATATTATATCTTGATAATATGTGGAGAATAGTTGCGAGCTAGAGATGTGAAGTAATCTTGTTTATTTTTCGGTCACTGAAATAGAGTTTTCTTTTTTTTTTTTATAAAAGAAATATATTTTACGAGTAGACTATAAGGAATACAAGAAGGATTCATCTTCTAGCTAGCTAGGGCTTGATAGTCTAAAATTGAACAAAAGCACGCGATAAAAGATAAACCTTAGAACTCCTCGAGATGATGAAAAACTAAAACCCTAAACTATAATCATTAATTATAGTGTCAAACTTAAAAATATTATAAAACCGCTATATTAGTGATCCCCCTTAACTGTCCTTATCAAAAAGGAAGATAAATCAGGAACTCAGATATGACAAGTACAAAAGAGGAGATCAATCGATAGCCTAAAATTATGACCTCTCCGAGAATTGACCTTTATCCATTTAAAATTATTCCTGTGCACTTATCAACTAAGTTAATCCTAGAAGTTTTACCTTAAAAGATTAATTTCATTGGAACCTGAGAGAATCTCTTAGATAAAATGTAACAAGTAACGAGAATATGATAATAAGAATATAATAACGTGAATCAACGTGATTGTACTTCTAGTTTGGTTTCTTTGGTATAGGTTTAAAAGCATAAATGTGATTTTTTTTAAAAAAAAATTGAGTGGGATGTCTTTTTTAATGTTTCAACAAAAATGATATTTTTTTTATTCCAAATAAATTGACTTCTAATTGAAAGAAGGGGAGACATTATTTATCGTTTGTTCGTTGGCCTTCAATATTTTCATCAATCAATTTTATAGTCAATACAAAAGGGATAAATTACAAAGTACATTTTGTACCCGACTAAAAAGTAATATGGTAGAAGGATAAATACCTCGAAAAGATTTACAACTTCTGAGGATTAACTCTTACATTCTTATACAAGTTTACTGTCACAGTAGGCACAAGGACCTCTCACAAAGACAATTTATTGTTTATGAATTGCATTGTCAATCTATCAATTGATTAATTTTTGGCCAAATATTTTATTACCAAAATAAAGCTGAAATATACTTTTCTTGCTCCCAACACTTAGGAATCTCAAATTTTAGGGTAACTTGGCAATTTTAAAACTAATAAGAGGCATTTTGAAAACAAAATTAAAAGTTATGGTGGTAAAACGAAATTTTCCCATAGGATTAATCGGAAATCTCTAGTCGACCTCGCGTTGAATCGGTGCGGGGCTTCGTCAACGAGGGTGAGATCTCTCCCCACCCACCGTCGCCTCCGTCACCTTCCTTCCTTTTCCCCCTCCTCCTCCTCCTCCTCTTTCGCCCTTTCTTTCTCCCCTTCCCCCTGTTTCAGGCGGATTTCTGCTGTTTGAGCGCTCCCGCTCCGGGAGCGGAAGACGTTCCCGATCCCAAACTGCACGTAAAGGTAGATCTATAGCACACGCTATCGCATCTCTATCTCTACTTTGCCTTATTTTCGATCTATTTTTTCTTCTAGGGTTCCACCGATCGGTTCGGAGGCCTGATATCTGATCGAATCCGGCGATGGAAGGGAACAAGGATGAGGCACTCAAGTGCCTCCGGATCGGGAGGGGTGCCTTGGAGGCGGGGGACCGCGCCCGTGCACTCAAATTCCTCTCCAAGGCTCGCCGCCTTGACCCCACGCTGCCAATCGAGGGTCTTCTGTCCGATGCCGAAGCGCCAGTTGATGGAGAGTCTGAAGGTCCCGATGATTCTGCTGCGTCGTCGGACGCCACCCCCCAGCGTGATCGACCACCCTCTGGTGGTGCTTCTTCTCGTTCTGGTACCTCGGCGGCTTCTTCTAAGGCTAAGAATTGCGCTGATGGGTCTGGTTCGGCCCGAGAGTACACGGAGGAGCAAGTTACGATTATCCGGCAGATCAAACAGCAAAACGATTACTATCAGATACTGGGGCTTGAAAGGGGTTGCACCGTGGAAGACGTTAAAAAATCCTACAGGAAACTCTCTTTGAAGGTCCATCCTGACAAGAATCAGGCGCCTGGTGCAGAAGAAGCCTTCAAGGCAGTTTCTAAGGCCTTCCAGTGTCTCAGCAACGAAGAGAGTAGGAAAAGGTATGATCTGTCTGGTTCTGATGAACCTGCATTAACACGGCCCGCTGCGCGCCGTAGGAGTCATGGGTTTAATGGGTTCTATGACGAGGACTTCGATGCTGATGAGATCTTTAGGAATTTCTTCTACGGGGGAGGGCCTCCAGTCGCTACTCCTTTTGGCACCTTTCAATTTAGAACTGGTGGTATGGGTAGGCCGAGTGCGCATGAGGTGCATGGTTCTTTCAATCCTAACCTTCGGATGTTGATACAAATTTTGCCTATCCTTGTTCTGCTCCTGCTGAACTTCCTTCCATCAAATGAGCCCGTCTACACACTCAACCGAAATTACCCTTATGAGCATAAGCTTGAGACATCTAGGGGGGTGATGTACTTTGTCAAATCTGTGAATTTTGAAGAAGAATATCCTTATCAGAGTCAAAAACGCACTGCTTTGGAAGAACAGGTAGAGAGAGACTATGTTGGGATTCTGGCACAGAATTGCCGCATTGAATTACAGAGGCGACACTGGGGTCTGTCTTACCAGTCGCCACACTGTGACATGCTTCAGAAGTTTCAGACAACAGCCTGATGCTATTAATTCAAGGTAGTCACGCAATCATCTTTGCAGTTTTTGCAATAGTAGTTTCAGCTACCTTTGCAAGTTTAAGACATTTCATTTGTTAGATTATTTGCTCTACTTCTTTCTTAATATATCTTTTATATTTGTTAATTGGTCTAGCATTAGGTAACTACATATGCAGATCTTAGTTGGGGAGTCAAGAAACAATACGTACAACAAAGTTAATATAGTAGTGAAACAAATGCTAAGTTGAATATTGAGGCTAATACTGAGAAATATCACCAAATATATGTCATGTTATGAAAATTATTAGATTAATAAGGTTATTGATCTTAGGGGTTTAGATGGAAATGTCTTGGTGTGTCCACCAATTTTGTCCTACTTCAATCTTCCTCTCATATTTAGAAGAATAAATAAGAGCATAGTCCTTACCTTCTCCCTCTGTTGCGGACGGATGTTTCTTTTGTAGAAGTAAATTAACCATACTTCTCTTTCATGCTTATATAACCTATGAAATTCACACACTTTTCACCTTTCATATAACATATTTCTTCACTACTTTACCTTTCTAGGGATGCAAGATTAAGCTTACATGGAATGTGACAATAGTCATGTTTAATTATTTGAGATGATTTTTTAAAGAAAAAAATCAGTATTTTTTAGACTTTGACATCGCTATGATATTTTAATATGTCATCCCAATGTCCTATTTAGTAGATTCACCTTTTACAAATTTTAATCAATGTGTTTAGCATATATTCCATTTCTTGTGTTAGTTGTCACTAAGACGAGGACAAGTAATGTGGGCACTTGGGTTGGTACCAGGAGGCACTAAAAGTATCTTCATTAGATCTATAGCCCAAATAGATTATACAATTAGAAAATTGGTTTTGTTGTTATCAACATATTTAGGGTTGTAAATTAGCCGAGTTGAGCTTGACTATGCTGCTTGATCTTACCGAGCTTGTATATTAAAAATCTGTCAAGCTTGAGCCAAACCTGAGCTTTATAATCAAACTCAATAAGAAATTACTATATTCATAATTTAGTTTAAACATTATTATAATAAATGAAACAAATTATTTTCTCATTTCTGATACATTAAAACAATATAAAAGTATAAATTTATAAGATATTTATCGTATATTTATATATTTGAATATAAAATATATAGATTAAAGTCATAATCAACTTTATACAAATTAATAAACAAGTACATTCATAAATGGTTTGCAAGCTTTGTTCATGAACATTAACTAGCCACTAGTGTTCAAATTTGATTGTTTTATTTATTTTTTAAATATTGAATGAGCATAAATGAGTCCTTACTGAGCCGATTTCCTCGATTCATCACAAACATCCTTTTCATTATTTTCAAAGACATTATATTACTGGACATAAATATTACTTGTCCAATTAGACGGCACATGCATATATGACTTATCGTTTTTAGGTTCTATATAGTTCACGAATCTTGATGACATCCTCTCCTAGAAAAATGGGATTTATGTACACCTTTTCCACCTTAAATTAATTCTACTATCAAGAGAGTTGCAATTTATCTTTTTTTTCTTTTGTGTAACTTCAATCTGCTAGAATTCATTAGTGTATTTTGAAAATGTTAATTGATGGCAAATTCAACAATAATGCCATTTAACACACATATGCATGGGTCTTACATCTCAGTAAAATAAATGTTTACATGTAATGATAATTTTGACTGGCAATAAACCTTGTATATTATTTCAATCCAAGAGATAAGTTTGCTAATGCCCACTTCTATATTATTTGGAAAAGGGTTTGATCACTTTGACCAACTTTTGTTGTCTTTTATGTGCTAGTTGAATTATTTGATTTCTAATCCTGTGTTTTCTTGTCCAGTTTAAACCAAATTATTGGGTTTGAGAAGGTTTGTTTCACCTTCTTTTGTTCCATCACCTCATTTTGCGATGTAAAATTCATTATCCAAATGCATGCCACTTCCCATAGACCTTTTTGAGTACCCGGTGTCTATACGTCTAGTACACAGAGCTTGTTCGTTTGGCTTGCTCAAATTGTTTTTCCCCAGCATAAAGCTCAACATGGCCATCCAGGATTTCAATAAAAATATGTACTTTCTTACTCCTGTTTAATGTGATAGTGTTAATTTCTTTGTTTTTATTCATTATCTTGGTATTCTTTAAGATTATGTCTGTTTGTTTATTAGCCAAGGACTGACATCTGAATTGAATTTTAAGCTCAAGTTTTCAAATGTGTGGAAAGGATGCTTTTGGCGGTAGCATTTGGCCACCTCTTTTTGCCAGTACCATGGTTGTCAATATCACTGGCGTTTCAATCGAAATTTGAGCAATGTGTGGGAAGAAGGCTTTGGTTAATGGGGGCATTTGGTCGCCTATGCTAAAAAACTGTTCCCTTTTTGTCAGTACTATGATTGTCAATATTGGTATCACCCATTGAGTTCTTTGAGTTTATAGTATTTCAATCTAGTCCGTGAAACTTGATTTAATCTGAAATGTTGGTCAAAAACCATCATGTGATCCACACTCAACTAATTTGGTTCTAGATCTGATTGTTATTTCAATCCATGTGTAACTAGACAGTTCTGGGCATGTAGTTAGTTGTATCTATCGACTATTTTTGCACGTGAAGTGGCAATTAGTGTGGTGCTTCTTCCGTGAACTACTTCATCAACAAGATTGAAACTAGTTTAGTTGTGTTTACAAAATCATGATACATGTTCATCCCACGCAAGCACCCATCCTGGTGGAGTTAGCCAGTTAACAGATGATAGCCATCTTAATCTTCTAATAATATTGATTCTCATAAGCCTCAGCATCCTTAGTCGTCCTTTTCCAGATAGGACTGTCTTTTTAATACACACCGCGAACAATTTCTTTCAGATAACTATTGGTTTTACTCCATCTTGTTATACTTTTATCACTTGTGATAACTTCTCTCTTGCAGCTTTATCTGGGTTTGATATTGAAAGTCCTAAACTTTTTTTTTAATGGTTTGTTAAAGGTTACTTGAGGAGACAACATTTTGTTAAGACACCGACTGCACGACGGATCCCTTGTGTTCTGTTTTTGAAGCTTGCAATCTAAATCCAGGGGGAATTGTTGACGCTTCAGATATCATTTTGATTAGATGTATCTTTAAAACCTACTGACTATTAATTTTCACAGAGTTTATTGTATAGAAATCTTCAATAACCAGTATGATGGAATCAATCTGTTTGCTCAATTGAATAATGTATTCAGATTTCTCCCTACCTGAATGTTGCTTTTCTATAAACCTGCGGTTGTTTGTAAACCATGTCAGGGTATGTATGGGCTGTGTGTGTCATGTATCTTGATTTTTTCTGTTCTATTACATGCAATTTTTTTCCCCTCCAAGTAAACAGGAGATGGAACCAACAGTCGAGCAACAACATGGCTCAAGACAGATTTAGGTAATCGGTTCTGTATCAAATAAACAGATCTCGATACTTCCATTTATGATCGGCATGCTGAATCCTAAAACTAAAGCCAAGCCAAAATGGTCATTAGCTTGCTATGAAAGATTTTTTTAAAAAATTGAATTCGTGAGCAATTCTATATGTGCAAATTAAGATCTCTATTTTTTTTTAATGCTATACGAAGGTTTCGATTATCAAAAATGTTCAAGGCTTATAAATCAAAACGGCTTGGCCTCAAATTATGTGACTAGATATATCTATTGCAATTTTGATTTTAGTATGTTGGAAACATTAATATTTATATTAAATAACGCTTTTAAATAAGTGCTCAAACGTGTAAATTAGAAGACTGGGAATGGTGAATTCAAACACCCATCCTATTCAGATTGATATTACTGATGATCTTACACTTATAACTAGTGCTAGAGTAGCTTAAACTTCAACAACATACCTAGAGCAAGATACAGCATCAAGAACAAAACTAACTTAATAGGTATCGGTTGGGTGGCGCTATAGTTTTATGCTGCTTGAAAGGAACTAAACTAACTTATACGAAGAGGATCTACACAGAGATACTCAGTGAAGGTCCCCTTTCGAGCCATCAGATCAAGAAGACTAAGTACAAATCAATCTAAACATTTAGTTAGTTAGCAGTCCAGATTGGTTCATGGTTTGATACGATGGCTCCGAAGGGAGTCTTCTTGCGAAGCTCCATACATACCCTCCTAATACAAGTTTTATTTTGTTCAGAGAGGAGTACCTGACGAAGAGCCAAGTAATCTCGTCTCACCATTCCATCTACTCGAGAGTCGAGACCGGTCTTTCTGGACTGCAAGTGGCTAAGGATTGCTGAAGAACCTGCAATATTTCATACCACATAAGAGAATTATGACAGGCATCAGCATAGGCAACACTGCATCATCATCACTAACAATGCATCATGACAAAACTATCCAGTTCCAGGTCAGAATCTTTTCAGAATTGTTTTTATTCCTCAAAGTATATTGATACAATCAAGGCTCTGTAAAAATTTGAAACTGTTAGAAGGTAGATATACATGACTGAAGACTAAAAAGAAAAAGAAAAAAAAAAGTAAGGAGAGAATTGACCCCCAATTTGTAACTTGAGAAACCAGTAAATTTTGAAATTGCATTGTCGCATTGTTGGAACCTGTATATTATTCATGTATGTTGCATTGTTGGAAGTAAGGGTTACTGTAATCAAGGAACCTGGTCCAATATCTTTTGTATTTTGGAATTGCAATGTCCAGCCATGGCTTCATATTACCGTCATAGTGGACCACAGCTGCCCTCTCAATCTCTGCCATCTCTATGCCAGACTCACGACCGAGTCCAGGAACATGCCACTGCCCATCCAGGGCCACAGTGTGGTTATAGAAGAGCAGCTGACCCAGAGGAAGAGTCCCTGCACGCCATAGCTTCCTACTTTTGCCCTGAACCGTGAATAAATGGATGAGCAAATTTATCAATTGATGTTCTTGAAAGAAATTGCAATGATGGTGGTAAGAAAATCACAGATGAAGTAAAGAAAAACAAAGAATTAGGGAATTGACAATCTGTGTGACTTACAAGTTGCACCCACTTTTGGTAAATTCCTGTTAAACCTTGTCTTCGCCACTCCTGCAGATCAAACATGTTCATGCCAAATCCCCAAACACATGCCTTGGCATCAAAAGCTTTGGCTATAATAGGATCTGAAAAGTTGACAAGCATTTCCAATCTATGTGGTGGCATGCCTTCCTTGCAAGTGTTCACTGCACCATTTACTTTCCCTTTCATATCGACAGTCCACAACTCTCTAAGATCTCTTTGGACAACTACATCGTGGTCCAAAAGCAAAATCTTATTCAAGGAGGGGAAGATATCTGGTAAGTAAAACCGAAGGTGGTTCAGCAGTGAAGTGTATCTTGGATCAGCATAAGATGGCTGCATGAACATGGCACTGAAACCAGCAGGCAGGAATTGAAAATCGTCCAAGCTTTGTATGTGAACAGTGGCTCCTCCACTTGGATTTGATTGAAACCACATGACCATTGCTGGAAAATTAATTGAATCGGTTACCACATGAAAAACAATGTTCTCTGGTTCCTGCAAAAGAAGTTAACAATAAATGTTTCCAGCAAGTGTCATAAGGCATCAGTAGTAGAATAATCTAGTTGGCATACAGCAACTCAATACATAATTGATTAATTGCCTGCTTTGTGCGAAAAATATCGTCAGAAACAACATGCAATGACACCCTGGAAATGGATTTGAGTCAACCTCAAGTTAATAACTTCCTTGCTTTTCCTTTACCTGAGCAATTTGAGGCATGTTAGGTCAGGCAGACCAGTTTTAACCCACAAAAAATTCATAAACTTAATCAATTACTAATAGAAGTGTATTATATAACCTTGTAGTATCGTTTTGATAAGACTAACCAAGTGATTAATTGCATTATAATTTATTTTTAGATTGAGCTTCAATGGTAACTTAAACTGAGTTAGAGCTTTAATAAGCTTCTAGCCTGAGGTTGAACTTGTTTCTTAGTTACTAACAAGCATAGGCTGAGTTGACAAGAAGCTTGGTGAAAGTTGAATGAGGTAAACATGAGTTTGAATTTAAGAGTTGAATCAAGTTTGAGAAATCTAAACCTAGATGGAAATCAGCTCATTCACATTGCCTCAAAAATCATTCTTTACTTTAATAAATTGTAAACATTTAATTTACACATAAGATACAATGAAATTGATCAGTGAAATCCAAAAAGATAATTGTCTGTATGTACAACTTTTCCAGAATCACTGACCACCATGATGATTTACATTGCAAATAATCTAATGTTCCGTTAAAGTGCAAGCACTTATTAATGCAACATATCACTTTCATGAGCAAAGACTCCTAAATCAACAAATGTAGAAATTTTTGTTTAAACTCATGCATATTAACATAATGGTGAAAGATATGCAAACAGAGAACATGGTACTTACAGCGGCTGTGGTTATTGTGGAGTTCACAGCTGCAGCACAAGCCACCACATTGTCAGAGAAAATAGCATAATGATAGAGATCAGAGTTGTGCACTTTATCAATGTTAGGCAACTCTCGATCTTTGGGCTTTAGTGCAAAAAAGTCAGTAGTGAGATGCATGGATAGGCAGTGAAGACCCTTAGGGAATGTTCTGGCGGTAACATGAACAAGATATGAAGCCTGATTCTGCTGAGCCCTAACCTGTTCTTCAGCATTGTATAACTGGGCACGTAACTTTGATGCTAGTGCAAAGCAATCTGGATAAGCCTTACCAGCTTTGGACAACACAATATCCATAGCTTTCATTTTCTGCAAATCACTGGAAAAAAAGTGTTCTCAGTCAAAAATGATGTATACACTGCACTAAAACATCTCTTCCCTAAATAAGTTTTGGAAAGAGAAACATTTCCGTTTGTAAGAACGTCGAGTGAATTTTTTCTCTTCAAGGAGAATAGCAGACCTCCTGGATAGGCTGGAATCATAGTTAGCTTGATCTAGAATTCTTTGTATGTCTTTTATCCTAAGCTTTAGCTGCCGTGACAAGCGAGATTTACTATTTGGTGAAGAAAACTGCAAGTATGTCTTGGCCATAATTATCTGATCCTTGATTTCCTTCAACTTATCTGTTGTTGATGGATGAGAGCGGAAATGAGTCATAGATAGCCCACGGGTATCTCCTTCGTACTTATCCTATTTTAACATTGCAACAGCCATCATGTTTATATCTACAAAATCATTTCTTCATAAGCAAACAAACAATCTCAGATTTAGCATTTCATGTAGCTCAGGGGGCTATACTTATTAAATGTTTCTCATAAGTCATGACCTGGTTGAAGTTTACTATGCATCTTATCTAATGGGTTTGATGTGCATGTGGATGTAGTATGATGTCCATGTGTCCTGTGATTACAGTTAACTAAGTGGCATTATGATGTTGTCAGTTGTCTAGTAGGGAATGATATCTTGTTTAATTGTAAAGAGCTGTAAGCAGGATTATCTAAGGCATATAATGGAAAAGGAAATGGAAGGAAGTTTGATCATAATTAAATCTCTTTATTCCTTTTTCTCAAAGTTCCTTTATATCTCTTGGTGCAGTTAACAAATTGCCTCTGAATTTTGAGGGGCATTTGGCATGGGCCTTACAATACAAAAGTAATAAACCTTAGAGTTGCAGGACTAAGGAGGTTTTTATCTGCTTCACTCACATAGTTATGATAACTTTTCTGTGAAATAGAAGGTAAAAAAACAATCAAGTCGTTGGCTGGTCCTCGTATCTCAAACAAGGAAGACAATATAGAAATTCTCCAGTTGCTAAAGTAGAAGTACCTCTCGACCATCAAAAAGTGATCTATGATTAGTCCGAATCCGTCCATCACCAACATCGCCTGAACCAAGACCATTTATTCCCAAAGAAAAAAAAAAGGGGGAAGAAAATCAAACACACATCGTACCAATCTACCAATATATGCAGGATACATTTAGAGAATCTGAAGGCAACCAAGGCTTATTTACCATGGATGTATTTATTTTTATTGGGAGCACTCCACATAACTTCAGGAACCTCATCCTTGTATACAGCGCCTTCAGGTAGCTTCTCTCCTCCAACTTCCTGAAACCAAAAGATGGTAAAATCACTTAAAAATTGACCCATATCGACTTCGTCATCAATCAATTGACAAAAGATCCAAATGCCGAAACATCCAAAGAGGAAAACCTGCGCTAGCGCATTGAATCGCATGCCATCAGAACTTTTCCCCTGAAATTTCTTACAAACTTTAGAAGAACATCATCGAAAAACCACATAGATCCCGAAGAGAAATCAAAAGAAACAATGCAAGTGAACCATACAGAATACAGACTCTTCACCATCCCCTTGCCCTCCTTGTCAAATTCCCTCCTCGCTACAAGGTGCAACACAAATCCCTCAAAATGTCAACTACAACCATTGTAGAAGAGGCGAATCTATCGATCCAATTTCGCAAACTGAAAGACTGGAGTACCGGTAAAGAGGTAGACATCGGCAGCGGGGATTCGATGGAAGAGGAGGAGCGGCGCGATGAAGGAGGAGGAGAAGGCGAGGAGAGCGAGCACGACGAGCTTGATCCTCGGGCGGCGAGGCGGAGGCATGGCGGCGGATCAAGGCCGGCCGGCTCTGGGGATGGAGCAGGAGATCGGCATTGTCCTCGGCAGCGGTGCGGGATCTCTAGACGTTGACAGCGGCAGGTGGCGAAGAACGGCGTCGTGCTTCATGCCACAAGGACGAATAATTTGAGCACTTAATTTCCACCTTCTAGCCGCATCGAGTTTTTTATGCGGCACGTGACCTCCATATTTTAGCCTAGTTAATTTAACATCACTTTGACCCGATTTGTGCTTTTGTTTGGCTCGTCGAACCATTTTTTTAATATTAAAAACAAATTGTATGTGCGAGAATTTTAATATAATAAATGATTTTTGGAATTATTTTTTTTTTAAAAAAAAAAAGAGACGCGTCGGTTTTGTAGGAGACGATGCTTTTTTTTTTGTTTTTATTCTTATTTGAATTTAATTTATTAATTATTATTTACGGATTTAGATCTCGAAACATTTTGATGCATAAAAAATTGGATTGAAACTCACGTCTATGAGCACTTCGATGCATAGAAATGGACTAAAGTACTCGTCTAAGGCTTGTTTTGCACGCATAGGAACTTAAAAATTCAGAAAGAAAAAACAAAATCATAAGTTTACTGCAGATTTGTTTTATGGAAAATTATAATCAGTTTTAAGTTTTTATCTGAACTTATTTAAATAAAGATTTCTTAATCACTTTTTAATTTTTTTAGTTGGCACCGTGTATCTAAGCTTTTGAATGATTAATCTCGAGATCGATTAATTCAATCCTATGAAAAAATTTTTATTGATCATCAAAATAAATTGAGAAGTATTACAGCAAGTATTTAAGCAATCTATCGTTCTAGAATTTGTTATTCTATTTAGGAAAAAAAAATCATATAATGCATCATAGTTAGAGATGAAAAATAAGATGTCTAAAAGACTATATGAATATTCTGTCAATGTGTCATAGCCTTGAAAGTCATTTTAATAGGGTGTTAAGTAATTCTTAGATGAGATCTCTACCGATCACCAAGAGTATATTAGGAAAGTATTCACAGCTCGGTAGCTAAATCTGACAATGTGGTCGCACTGTCCTTGTAAGGTAAGTCCGATGCCGAAGATGTACTTTGCTTGAGAAGATAAATTCTCGATTCACATTTGATTCAGAGCTATCTGTCTAATTTTTTTTAAATTTAAAGCTAAATTTGTCTCAGTAGAAAATTGAATTATACTAATCTATGAGATACAGACATACAATTCTATTTTACCACTCAACTATGCGCTCCTAGAGGTGAAAGAGACTCATTAGTTGGACAAATTGTCGTCAAGAAACAAATATCAAATTAAAGAATCATGCAGAAAAGGATTCAGTGTAGATCGACATTAAGGAAACTTAAAAGAGGAGGTATGAAAGTGGCTTTCGCATGCAAAGCTCAATACTTAATCAATACTCTATTGTGTAAGAAGGTTGAAGTCTGTCAATCTAGTAGCTTCTATCAGTTTGTTTTTAGATCATCGTAAGGAAAGTAAATCACGGTAACCCTTTGGTTTTTGAGACTAGTAACCAATATATAAAACGATATCTATGAATTTATAAAAGATTAATTTATTATTCATTATATAACATCTGCATATACTAATAACCACTAGTCTCTTTTTCACATGGGCAAGGATACTTAGAGACGAGGAGAAGGCGTGGCTCATAGATTTTGTGGTATTTTTTTTTATAGTAGTATAAAAATATCAGTTAAAGGAGGAAATTAAGG
The DNA here is from genome assembly GCA_037177395.1 of Alpinia galanga. Taxonomy (NCBI): domain Eukaryota; kingdom Viridiplantae; phylum Streptophyta; class Magnoliopsida; order Zingiberales; family Zingiberaceae; genus Alpinia; species Alpinia galanga. The sequence continues at coordinate 514,334 of JBAMHZ010000112.1, read as the reverse complement.
AGTTGCTACGTGCAATTTTGTCAAAAAAAAAAAAAATAGATTTGAAAAATTAGGCTAATCCGTACAAAAGATGCATGTGCATGGAAGTGAGGATTGTCTCCTTCACTTGCTTGTCCATGCGTCAAAGCCAGCCGTAAAGTTGATGAAGTAGACAGGTACGGTCTCTCATTTGAGGGAGAGGACTAATCACAAATTGTTTCGACTAAAGAAAATGAAAATAAAATTTAATTACTGATTAATTTATGTGCTCCTCTGAAATTGCATCCTTTTGCCTTAAATATGAATTTGATCTTCAAGTTAACATCTATTAAATAATTGATTTATTTTTTCAAAAAAAAAAAAACAGAAAATACTAGCTAGAGATATCAAATGAATTAGCCATACTAAATCACAATTTGAGTTTCTTTATTGTTTAACAATGTATGTTCATAAATATTAACAATTAGAGATTCTAACGCATCTCACTTCATAAAATATATAGTGTTTCTGTATTGTTTAACAATGTATGTTTATAAATATTAACAATTAGAGATTCTAACGTATCTCACTTCATAAAATATATAGTGCAGCTCATGATATAATGCCTATCTCTAGTTTTCATCCCTATGTTTCATTTCTAAGGCTTTGTTTGATATGTCATAATGTAATAAAATATATAGTATAATATAATAGAATCAATATTATATTATTATATGTGATTAAAATTTATAAAATAATCTTTGATTACCAGAGTAATTACATTTTTTTTATTTGATATTCATTCTTACCACACACCATTGATCATCAATTAAGCGACCGGCAGCGACAAGCCAGCCAGAGACCTGTAGCCGTGATCGGTAATTTTTAGTCGGCATTAACTGTGTTGTTAACCTTGTAATGTAATCTGAATTATATGAATTTTAACCCGTAATTCAAATTACAAAAATTACCTTATATTTTATAATCCAGATTACGTTACATTACAATGTTAAAATTATACTAAACAAATAAATCAATCTTGTAATGTAATTTAAATTATATTATAAGACAAATTATAGTCTACCAAATACAACCTAAGTTCTTGGCAGCATGCAAAGTGGCAAAAAAAGGAACCAACTTCTCAGCCCTCGGGTTGGACCCAAAAGATTAATCAAGTTCCAAAAAACAAAAAACGTGCAACACGACTTAATGGCTGAATCATCATCATCATCTATTGAGGAGAGTAGCTTAGTAATTGCAAAAAGAGGAGAGAAAAAATGTGAATCATATTAACTGGATGACCACCAAACAAGTTCAAAATCCTACATGACCAAAAAACAAAAAAACAAACAAATGCACCATCTAACCCTTGGTATGTTGGTGTGGGGTTTGGACAGATCTCGGATCATCTTCAGCCTGGTTTTCAGGTGTGGTAGTAGTTGGCTGTTGTTGCTGCCCTCCATTTTCACTCGGTTCGGGATGAAAGTTAATGGGGAATTTTGTCACGCGAGGCTTGTCAGCCAAGATGTTCCGCTGAACTCTGTCGATTAAAATCCGTGGAGGCGGTTCCTCCCGAAGTTGCTCATCGTCGTAGTCATTGTTCACATAGTAGCCTACTCTGATGAATTCCTGCCCCACATAAGAGCAAGTCAACAGTAGCACAGTAACACCAATTATGTCTTCTTCACGGATCTTCGTTGGATCAGGTGGATCTGCCTGAAAGTTAGAAATAGGAGCATGTCACTCTCTGAAATCATGTCAAGGGCCATTTGAGAATCATGTATTCAGTTGACATTGCCTGGAAAATGAAGCGATAATTCCCAATATTGACAGGGCCAACAAGCACACTTTCGAGGAGTTGGTCATAAGTCTCATCTTCTGCTGATCCGACATATATAAGTTTCCACTCCAAATCTATAGAGAAAATTGATAGAACATATCAGCAATAATCATAAGAATTTAAAATCAAATTCTCTGTTAGGAGCAATGGAAACAAAAAAAAAAAAGATAACTTCTGAAATGCCCCTCACCTGTAGCATATCTAATATCAATTTCAAATTTCAAAGTAACAATAAATTTGCTATTCGTGTCAGTAAGGCAATTGATCAACAACAAAAACAGAGAATGCCTTGTGAACGTGAGCAAGCCAATTCTTCAATGCCATGGTGTTTAACCCCAAATCCATTACTGACATTCAAGTTCACAAATTGCAGATGGAAACAAAACTTGGCTGTTGTTACTTGTTGAACGGCTTAATTCAATTACAACAACAATGATACCCAGATATTGTTCATTAACAACAATTATCTTTGCATTCATTCATTCAACAGCTGAACTCAATGTAGAATTTAATCAGCATGTGGATAGTATCCTGTTAAAAGGAAAAAGGTATCTAAGTTCTAGTTCTTTCACAACCATGTTCGTTATTTACCATTAAGACAACTGTCAAGGAAATGAGTATCTTGCAAAAGGGTAATGAAAGGTTGTTTCAGATGGTGGGTGATCAACCCACTGCCGGCATCTAGGCATAGTAAGCCGGGACCTAACCAATTGATGTCAAAATTTCCAATCATAAGTAAACAAGGAATAATTAATAATCAAAAAATACATAACGATAATAAAAGATATCATATTTTAAATTGTAACCAGGAAAAAAACATAGAATTCAATAATTCATAATCATAAACAAAAATTATATTAAAAGAAACATAGCTGGTTTATAATAATTGTCATGCTTAAATATCAAACTATAGATAAGATAATTAATTTCAAATGATCCAAAAACTTATAAAATTTTTTCCTTAGACCCACTTGGATCACCTGGGCTGTCACGGTAAAGTGTTTTGGTTATTATCATATTTTTCTATAAGATATTTATATTTCATTACCTACATAGCTTTTTATGCCTTTTTATTTCATTATCTATATAAATTTATTTATGGTATATTTTAAAATTTCAAGTGAGTAGCATTACTTATTAAGTTACGAGAGGACCATATGTTTCTAATGCACAAACAAAAACATCAATGATTGTCAGTTGTCAACTATCTTCTACAGCATATGTTCATCTATCCCACACAGAAACATAAAGCAGAAGATGCATACTTGTTTCTTCGCATTTTGGTGCTCATTTCAAGGCTTAATAGATTTGAATCCACAGTGATATTGAGCACAAAATGACAAGGCATAAAAAATGAACGACTTTCCTTACCATGAAAAATCTCTCTATCCATCTACCTATCTATCTGTTTATCCACCTCTATCTTTGTCTCTATTTATCTATTTACACATACAAGTATGGGTATTAGACTGAGTGAATATAGGCACATACTATAGGTACTTGAAATAAAATTGATTAATCAATTTATTCACTTCAAAATTTACTAATTGACTTCAAATTGATAAAACAATGGTCTATTACAACTAGTCTGTTACAGTTTACTTGTAGAACACAAAATGAGAACAGTGATATTTTAATCATTTTCATTTCAACAAGGGTTTCTTGAAGTAGCTATATCTGAATATGTATATCAATTCAAGATTTATGAGGATTAAGCAATTTGCTTTCCTAAGAAAAGCTCCAGCTTCAATCACCCATAGTGCAAATGGATAGTGTTGAGAGCGGTTTTCAATTGATTTGGGTACAAGGAGAAACAGATTTCGGTCTAGTAACATGTGCAAATTAACTAACATTGATTTTAGGTTA
>JBAMHZ010000112.1:479981-496775 GCA_037177395.1 Alpinia galanga | reverse complement strand
TGAGATTTGATAAAATTTGAAGGGTAATTTTTTAAAAAAATATTTGTTAATCCCGAAATCAACAAAAACCTTACTCTCCCCAAGATAATGTGATTCCTCATTACATGTCCCTTTTGTTGATATGGTAAACATCCTTCATTACCTAAAAATAAATAACTAAGATTATTTACAGTAACCTTAAATCAAATGCATCCTTATCCTTAGGGAAGAAGAGAATGAGAAAAAATATTATAGGAAAAGAATTATGAAAAAAAAATTCTGACTTCCTTTTAAGGGAATGAAAGAGTTATACAAAAAAAAAAAAATCTGTTTGTTATATATAAAAATTGTTAATAAATAATTTTTAAAATGAAAATGATCTAAAAATTTTAGTGTCTATGAAAACACATTAACCATTAGCCATATTGCTATTGCATAGTTGAATCTTTGGTATTAAAGTAGGAAGAAAGTGTTATATTTTTTATTTCTAAAGAACTTTATATAAATTTTTTTATTTTTAGTTAAGTGTCATAGATCATGTGATAAAAAGTCAAAATAAAAATAAAAAAAATCCCTAAGCACATTAAACCCCAATGTTAACATTATTTTATTTTTATCTTGCATTTACTTCACTTAAGCCATTGCACACTCTGCTCGTCACAAACACTTAATTCTAATATTTTAATTTAATTGAATTTTTTTGCAACAATTTATAATAATAGATTTAATTAGGAAGTAAATCAATTGTGCCCCGTGTACGATTTTCTTCTAAAAGAAATTAAGAGCAAAGTGAAAGTTAAAAATCGAAGATGATTAGATACCAAAGCTGATGAATGAGGTTCAAAAAATTGAAACTTTCATCCACACTCAACATAATGTGAAAACAATTTCAAGTCTGAGCATCCTGAAAGCATAATCCAGTTGAATTACATTTGAATCATGTAAATCCGATCGCATTAATAATGTTCATCAGGATCTCATTTGAGAAAACTAAAAATATAAATGGTGGTAACACTGGTTCTTTTAGATAGGATATAACAAGAGTAAGTAGGTTATTGTAAGGGTCTATGCAGTTCACTCGAATAGTAATGAGACTGGTACCTGTTTCGTTAACCTGGAGTGTAAATAGAGATAACAAGGCAAAAAGTGCTGTACCAGTTCCCCAATCAATGTGGAGTGGATCACACACATTGTGGGGATCGATCAACAGGATCTGCTCAGCTGGTACAAGACATGAAATTACTTTCCCTAGAGTTAAAACAGAATTTTAGTGGTCACCGGCTTCCACTCTGAAACAACAAATTAGCCAAATCAAATTTCACAATCTAACTGATGCTACAAACTGCTGGCATGAAGAAGCCAATCTTTGTGGGCAGCCAAATCTCCTTCGATCAAGTGAATGATGAAAGTCCCTTACCTGCAAGGATCCATAAGTATCCAGAAAGGTCACAATTCGTTTTTCCAGTTCTCATTGATTGGTTTGGTTGCTTTTCTACCTAATAAGTTTGATAACTTGCACATGAATGAACAAGGCTTTTGCGGCAGGGATTCCGATTCAGGCTCCTTCATCTTAGCGGTGCAAACAGAATTGAAATCATGCACCAGATGAGGATTGACAATTTTTTCCTACACATGGTATCAACATGATTAAAAAATAGATAGAGGATATCAGAGCATAGTATCAACACCATAAAAGAACAAAAGAAGTGTGCTTGCAGGGAGAAATTGTAGAAAATAATCTTTGAAGTCATACCTTGAAAACCTCAAACTGACAAAAATCTTTCTGGCCACACCCCTGAAAGGAAAATGTGTCACTTAAAAGGAACAAAAAGAAAAGGAAGGTAGCATCAAGAAAATAAGATGTAAAGGGCATTGTGCAATTTCTTCATCCTATGCGTAAGTCTTGCAGTTGGAGTTGTACACAAAAAAATGATTGACGATGGACATTATAATGTATTGAACTCCTCTATTTCAAACAAGATTAGTTAGCATTAGTCACTCTGGTATGTGAATATAGTATGAGGATGTGGCAAGTAGAATCCGAGTGTGGATATTGGGCTTGGATTTTTTTTTTCTATCTACTTTTCTAAATAGAAAAGGAAAAAAAATACTGTGAAAAGTAGAGAATGACTGACAAAAACGCCAAATTTGTTTGTTTGTTTGTTATATGCCATATCAAAACCCTAATTAATTTGGTAAATCTACATATCAATATAAAAGGGTAGTCCAGTGGACAAAACTTCCGCCAATATAGGATCTCGGGAAGGTATCAAACTATATTAGATTTATTGTACGTAGTTTTATCCTACATTGCAAGAGACTATTTTCATAACTTAAACTTGTGACTACATAGTCACATGACAACAATTTACTGTTGCACCAAAGCTCTCCTTTAAATTTACAAATCAATATGATATAAAAGAAATGTACACACTCCAAAAAGTGGAAGATTCGACAAGATTTCTATAGCCTTGGAGTTGGCATTGTATTGCTGAATCCGATTTGTCATCTTCTCTGCTGAAACAACAGAGAATTACATTTATCACGCCTGCTTCGATTATACCCTGGTAACTCTATAGCTATCAAATTCATTATGAGTTCCTTGCTTTTTCTATGAAAGACAACATGATTACCCAAGTGTTTCAAGTGTCGTAAATGAGAAACTTCAAAAATAAAGGGCATAGTCAACAGTCAGCATCCTTATGTAGAACTTTCATAGCACCCACCCCAGCATATGCATGCATCATATCATTGCTAAGCAGTACAACATGGCACAATTTAATAGTTGATGAAAACACTTTGATATGGAGTTATGTAATCCATAATCAACGATCTAGTCATCCTATATATTTTTATGATCATTTATCAATCCATTAAGATTTTTCTCATTTCACCATGATGCCACCACCTTCATCAAACATTTTAATCCTATAAAAAATTATCAAGGAATATTAGGCCACCATCTTACACATTTCTTAAAAGTAACTTTCCAGAGAAAAAAATTGTGCTCGTTACTAATAAAAGACAGCTATCATTGTGCAGAACAAAATTCATACATCTAAGAATGAAAACCATATATGATATTCATTTGGTGTTTTTTTGTTATGAAGAAAAAGATCAAGGTATTTCTTACAGGCAAAGGAACAGGAATTTCATTGTGAAGGACTTGCACAAAGTACTCAGCCCTTCGATCTCCAGAGGACATTATATTCTTAGAAGTATTGCCTGAACACTTGTACAAGGCCAACATATTGTTCCCAGCAAAAGGTGCTATAACGCTGCCCTTCCAATTTCTTCTGTTGGGTGGCAATGGAGGAAGGCTTAATGGTTGCTCCCTCTGAATTTGTTTAAACTCTGCAAAATGGACAATATGAATTACTTTTGTACGCAAGCATGGAAATTTACATAAATTTAAAAAGTAAAATCAGATATAAAAAGTTCACCAGATTCTTCAAGAAATAGTCCAAGCAAACATGTGAAAGGAACTACTGTTTCTGCATGTGCAAAGCGTAGTCTTGCCTTCTCAGGAGACCCAGAAGCTATTTATGGAAATCAATTAAAAGATAATTAGTTAGTTAAATGTTGAAAAAATGTCTATGTTATCATCTAAAATGAAGTAGAAAGTGACATCATGGAATCACAAAAACAGAATTAAACATCTGAAGATGAGCCTAGTGGAAGAACCACGGGGACGTGAAGCAACCATATCAACCATGAAAAACAAAGAAGACTTAAAGATTCAGGGGCTTCAACATAAGTTCATAGCCAGGCATGAAAAGGAAGCAACCTTTCTTTTGCTCACTTCAAAAAGTGGAGGTGTGTGGCTCCTACCCCTCCCTCAAATCCTTTCTTAGATGTAGAAGGATTTTAAGAAATTGATATGGCTCTGAAAAGTCATTATGCAAAATATCCTTTTTTTGACAAGAAAGGATACTTTTATAGACTCTATACAAGGGTGCTAGCCACTCTTGAGGTGCCACATGGTATAGCATGTGGGATCCAGTGGGGTGCTAGGATGGCCCTTTATTCACATTACTTTTCATCTAGTAAACACACATGTGGCTCATCTAATGGTTTCAATCTTCTAAAAATCAGGCTGCAATATCATGTTGGAAAATGGCTTATTTTCATGTGACACCAGAATAGATTTTCAAGAGATGGGATCAGTATGCACCCTACCATTTCTAATGATAGATCTGGACACTTACTTTAGCTTGACTTCAATATCACATTTGGTAATTGCTATTGTAAATTGATACCACAATTTTGTTTACTGATGAAAGTAGTGATTGATCTAGTTGACAAAAATGTAAAACTCGACTATGTGAGTCAACTATATGCAATAGCAAAACATATTTAATTTCTTGCAACTAGGAACTGGAGGTTGTAGTATGTCTTAAGGATAACATAGCATTTTCCAATTGAGCAAGGTGAAGTGCAACAAATTAAATATCATCAATAGTTGAATTGTTGAACCCAGATACAAATTGATGTTGAAGCATCACAGAATAAAACCAATGACTGCAAGTGTTTCAAAAATTTCATGGTAATATGGAAAAAGCAAACTCCTATATGTGCTCTAGTTGTCAGGGGACTAGCTGGCTTGCTGCTTTCTTTTTTTATTTCAATTTTTGGAGAAGGTAAATAGAGGAGAAGAAAATGGTCATGAAAAGATATTTTAGGCTTCTTGGAGTTTCCGAGTATATGAATATATTCAAGGAGGTTTTCATAGTTGGAAATTGAATCTTGTTTATCTGAGACTCTTTGGACTCCCTCCACATTCTTGTTAGATTGGATACCTCTCTGAAGAGTTTTAGCATCACTAGCAAACTTGAATGATGGATCACCATTGAAGAAGACACCAAAACTGACAAAGCTATGAAAAGGCTGAAACATAATTAAAGATGAAGTGAGAAGAAAGGATATTGAGGGAAAGTCCCAAGAAACACATTTAAGGTAGTACGGATATGTACTTAGATGATTAATAAATGCTCCAGTTAGGCGATGTGAAATTATGACAAATACACACATCAAACGTGGAAGAGGAAGACCAAAAAAGGCTTGATTAGCAACAATAAAACAAGATAAAATTTATTTAAGTATAGATGATGATATAGTAAGAGATAAAGTTCAATGACACAGAAGGATCCATATAGCCGACCTCACATAGTGGGATAAGAGTTGATTGATTGTTGTTGTTGTTGAGAAAGGATATTATAGGTCAAGAGTGTCCAATACGTGACCCATGTTTTACAGAAACAAGTTGCTAATTCTGGTGAATGAATAAAAATAATAAGTGGCCAACAGGTAGAAATTGAAATGATAAGAGGCAAAGACATTGGAACAAGTGTCCAACAGACCAAGTAATCAATGGAGCAAAAGATAGGATTTCAAGCATCTGGTTTGCTCACTGCAAGCTTGCAATCAAAGAATTATCATTGTTGATGAACCAATGTTAATCACCCATGCACCAAGGCAACACATGCGAGATAGAAAAAAATTAGATTGAATCAAAAGTTTGCGACTATGTCAATTATTTTAATATTTAAGAAAATTGCACCTTAGTTAGAGTTGAACAGCAAACAAGGCCTTCGTAATTGTAAATTAAAGTTGCACTGGATGTAATAGACTTGGTACATTATAATTTCCTTTTTTTTAGAATTTTTATTTTCTTGATCAAATATCTTTACAATCAATTATGTAGCCTACACCTCAGACCCATGCATTACCTACAATCCTGAAGGGAAAATGAAACTAAAATGTCTGTGTACTAGTAGGATCCAGGCATCCAACATAGTGATGCACATTAATCTTGCTGGTGAGTTAATTATCTGTGAAAAACATATCCTTTGTCATCATATTAAAGATGAAAATTTACCTTCTTCAGAATTAATTGTTTTCTCCATTGAGTGAACAACATCTTGAAGCAGTGGTAATCCCATGCGATAATTCACAGATTCCCCATAACCCTTGAGCATAAATACCTCTAAGTCATCTGTCCACTCAAGTAAAGAAACCTGATCATGTAAAAAGTATATTAGTACCTGCAATCATGGGCTAAAATAACTATATGACTGAACCACAATGAAAGAATGATTGAGATCCAGATGATCTATTAGATCTACAAAATCAATGCAAACAAATAACAATCAAATAGTTCCTCAACAAAAGACATAGGATGATAGAATGTTTTCGAATATGATGCCTGTGATAAAGGCCTTTGTTTCAGCATATATCTATAGGCACATACAATGATGGTGCACATAACTACTATGTATTCTTCCTCCTTGCTCTTCTCTTCTCATCTTCAAGTTTGCTCAATCTATTGTTGCTACAAATTAGATCTCCCTCTGCTCATAGTCACATCCACCATATCAGCACCACAGAGACAATCCAATCACTGCATCCTCTACTGCTCACTAAATCTCATGTGAGCATGAAGGAATCGTCAATAAGTATTGTCCCCATATATTTTCATCTATATCAAAATTAATTCATTCACAATTGAACTCAATTCAACTAAAAAATAACTCAACCCAAGCTAGGATCTCAGAATGAGCCAATTCGAGCACAAAATGAATCCTAGTCAATAAAAACGAAATACCGCCCATGAAAAAAACTTGTCTTACACTCCAATGAACCCAATTAAGTCATGTTCCTCATCAACTTAATCCAAACCCAAGCAATAACTCAATAAAAAATGAATTTTGGTTAACTAAAGGCTATAGATCTACAAATAACTATATAATATAAATATGAAATTATATGACTATCATGTTGAGTAATAATGACCTTTTTCCAATTTATTTCTAATAATATTAAGTCAATTGATCCTGTTAAGTGATTTTGGCTAGGTTGAATCCAATTATAGGTCGAGGGTTTGGGATCTTCTTATGGCATATGGTGGTCTACACTCCACGTGAGTGTCTCTTTCTTGGATGCTAGTGATTTTGGGTTTTGTGGACAGATGTTGTCCAGGTACCCTCTTTTGGCCTAGTATTAAGTCTGTGAGTCCACCAATCTTACTAGAAACTCTCTCACTGATTGGCTTTCCTTTTACTTAATTTTTTCCCCTCTCTCATAAATTACCATGGATTAAAATGTTGAGTCATACAACAGATACTACTAAGATTTACCATTCCACTTGCACTGAGACATAGAACTGCACAGACACAATGAGATCCTTCCTCAATGCAATTTTTCCTCATGATCCTTCCTCACAAATATTTCTCAACACAATCCTTCTGCAGGATCTTTCGTTGGTGCAATGCTTCCTTGCAATCCTTCCTCAAAATCTTTCCTCAACTTGAGACTCACAACTTACGATATCTAGAAGGCAAAAGCCTATTTCTAGCGATGTGAGGTAAAATGACAAGGAGATATCAAGACTGCATCAACATCATGAGAACTTTCTCTAGATAAGCTTCCTCCTCCCTTTCCTCTTCTTCCTCATCAATATGATCAACGCCATCTCTTTTCTTCATCATTTACCTCATCAGTGCAACCAAAATCATATGTCGATACAGGCAAAAGAATATGCAATTGTACCATTCTGAAAGGAGATCATAATCTTGACTAGATTGAGATTTTAAACCTTCTAACTTAGCCTATTTACAATTGCAAATGGGAGGCAAGCTTTTGGCTTTCCTTTTCTTAAAAATCTATGAAATAGATATTTCTTTGCTAGTTAATTAGTCTATATAACTAGTTCTTGTAACTGGCTAGTATAAATAGTATCTATACTCCAACTTGATGTAGTGTTGAAGCAAGTAGGTGTATTAGGTATTAATGTAGTGGGTCTAGTACCACATTAATGCAATGTAATATTTCTTTCCCAAGCTTTACAAATCCAAAATAAACACATATAACTACCCATGGATTACAATCTCCTGGACATACTTCTACTAGTATGAAGATATTGATTATTTGAGTTATTGATCGCTGATTCAACTATTTTTCATGGCAACAGTCTTTTACAATGCAGGATAAGACTGTATATCCTACATTGATAGAAAACTTCATGCACCAAGTCATTTAGAAAGCAATTATGATAACTACAAAATATCATCATCATAATGATAATAGAAATTCTTTTTTAGAGTAAATTAGTATTCGTCACAGTTATCTAGAAAGCAGTTATGATAAATACAAATGATGAATCGAAATGTTTTTGTCTTCACTATTTGTAGCCTACTAAACTAGGCCTAACTACTAAATGTTTGAATGTGCAAGGATATATAGGATCTGCCAAAGTTGGCATGGGCCTGCTTAACGACTAGTCCCACAATGTATTAGTATTTTGAATCTTCATCCCTGTGAAAACCACAACAACTCATCCTTCCTCTATCCTACCCAACCTTCTAATAATTTTTTCCCTCATATTTTCCACCATAATGAAACCTCATTCTATTGCAAGATTCAACAGCACTAACTGGAAACCTTGGCCCTCTATCTTTTCAATAAACCATCATACTTCATAACCTGTATATCTACAAGAACATTATCATGCGAAACAAAAATTCACTTTGTTTTTCAACAGCTCAGAAGAACTTTGCTACCTAGTAACCAAATAGGGCATACCTCTGAAGGATTAAAAAGGCTGCAAGCTTGGTTGGTGATGTCCAGTAGAGATGCTTCCTGCAAATCAAAAAGGAATATCAGCTAATAGGAATGAGAAGCTCGAAGCATCTAGCAAGAACTAACGATAATGAACATCTATTACCTGCTTACAGAGAAACCAGAGAGATTTAACATCCTGATTTGTAAAATTTAATTGATAGCGATCAATCAATGAAGAGACAATTTGATGTATAACAGGATCCTTCATCTTTTCAACTTCAGGCTCCTTATTTTTCCTAAATTCCTGAAAAGAAAGAGCATGAGAAACTTATTCCTCACAACCCATGAATCAAGGAAGCTTACAAACTTACTGTTTATCACATGTACTATGCCATGGATTGCATGTTAAACAGAAAACAGAAGGAAAAAAGGTACATGCATTTATTTCAAAATTATTATAATATTAAATAATATAGTAATAACAAATATAGTGTTCTAACTGATAAAATTTCTCATTCATATGCAGAAAAACTTTGAATTGTTTATTTGTCAAATTTACCCAAAACTCATAGAACATGCATACAGAATGTAGCAAAAAGAGCCATCATCAGGTACCTGTTTGTGCACAGAAGCAGGTAATATCCGTAGTTCTATGTGGTTCTGTTCATGCTCATATAAACTCACATGAATTACATATGCATGCAAACATATAGATACTTCTCAGTCAATTGTTGACAATGAAACCATGATCCGAAAAAAGAGAAAAAGAGCCACATCAGGTACCTGTTTGTGCACAGAAGCAGGCAATATCCGTAGTTCTATATTGTTATGTTCATGCTCATATAAACTCACATGAATTATATATGCATGCAAACATATAGATAGTTCTCAGTCAATTGTTGACAATGAAACCGAGATCCAAATGAAAAGAGAAAACGAGAAAGAAGTAAGCTGGATAGGCTATTTACTGAACTAGTGAAGTTATGCTGCCATTAGTAGGAAAAGGAAGGTTCATGATATGAGAACAAGCTTGAAAACAAAGATCAACCATCCATCTAGTAACAGGGCCATCATCACCGTCCAAATACACCAAAGGTTAGTTGTGTTATGTGAATACCAGATAGCATATTTCATCCAAATATATTTGCAACCTAGGGAGAATTTTAACAATATCATCATGTCCTATTTATAGCTTGTAGAGATTTAACAAAACACATGGTTTCTTCTTGAAGCAAGATTAATTATTTTATACATGACAATAGATGTAGTAAGATCTATTGCACCTTGTATGTTTCACAAGTATCATAAAACCGTAGATGCAAATCACTAGCACGACTCTCACTGATAACAGAAAAGGCCCGATGTTGCCCAGGTCCTAGGCTGCCTTTCCCAGAAAATATCCCCATGCCAAATGCCACAGCACTAGCTGATGCTCGAGGGACCTGTTTCATTGGGGAAATTTGTCAAATTGAACAGCATATAACATAAACATACTTTACAAGAATCAACAGTCAATACAGCTCGTGATAAAATATAAGTTGGATATATCTATGCCAAATTGTTGGAAAGCAGGGAAAAAAATATATCATGGCATTGAAATAGGAACTTATAAACTTGTTTCATTTGTTGCACAATGTTGTTCAAGTCACATGAATGGTATTCATAAGAACCAATAACTCCCTATAACAGAAAAGTATATAACATGCACATTTGAATCCAATGCTTTAAAATTTATTCCATGCCAATTTGCACGCGGGCTAAAAACTTCCTTATGATTAGCAAAGCAAAAAACCCACACGACCACTGTGACCATCGCAACAACATCAGAGCTTTCACATGAGGCTTCTGTGACGATGGCAATGGCCACAACAACATTAGAACCTTCAAGCAACACTTTAAAAAGGTTTGCAATCCCCGCGACGGCCATGACAATGTTGGAGTTTTAGCACAAGGTTTCCACAAGAAACATGTAGCGACCACAACAAGGACTAGGGTTAAGTACCCCCTCTTCTCTTCTTCTTTCTCCAATTTTCTTAATCTTCTCCTCCTCAAATCATTATTCCTCCTTGGCATCTTCGGCACCACATATTGGTACGCTTAGCAAGGCACCAAAACATCTTATTCCGATTGAGGATTAAAACACCTACTTGCAATGAGATTTCAACACTCATTTGGACTTATTCTGTAGCTAAGGAAACTTATGGATTACCTTTAATATGAGCCTTAAGCAATTGATTTTACTAATTTAACTTGTTGCTCTTAAGCAAGTTGCTAATAACCTATTCAACACACCCATTGCTTTAATCAAGGGAGTGGAAGTCTTATTGAAATTTAAAGCATTTTTTTTTCTGGCTCTTGAACTATTATTACAGTCTCTCTCTATGGTTGTAAAACTTTTGAGGACATAATTTAACCAACAATTTTTTTGCTTTGGATGACTATTAATGCATCTTATTGAAGTGTTAGTCGGATGGATAGTGATTCAGCCTATCCTACCTAGAATTTGTACAGATATTATGTATAGTACATGTTAAACCCTTTTCAATGGTGTGCCTCACCTTTGTAATACCAAAGTTTTCTTATGTTAATATCCATCTTGTTAAGTTATTTTGAGGATGGGAAAAATACTTCACTATTCACCTATACATCAATAAATCTTCATCATTAAATTGTATTGGTGCTAACTATTTTTAGTTGGTTACATGAGTTTTATTCCTCGGTTGTATGCAAAGATATATTACTAATAATATTTAAATTCAATAAATAAATTCTTTTGCATTCATTAATATTTTTTGGTCTCCTACCGTTTACAACTTCCATTCTAATAGACTTAGCACTTCTAATTATCAAATATATTGGTCAACTTTGATAATAAATTACAATCTATTTTTTCATTTTATCATCTACTGAAACTGCACCTAATTGCTCTCAAATATATATTTTTATTTTATTTTTAGTAACTCAATAAAAGGGGAATCCTGGTGTAATGGTAAAGTTGCTGCCATGTGATCTGGTGGTCACAGGTTTGAATCACTGAAATAGTTCTTGCAATGCAGGATAAGACTATATACAATAGATATTTTCTCAGAACCTCGCATTGGCAAGAGATTCGTGTACCGAACTACATTTTTAGCCAACCTCACCTAGTAGAATACGGCTTAGTTGTTGTTGTTGTAACTCAATACATCAACTTTAGTATACATTAACTTTGCTTCCTAATAGCCTAATCTTATAGTATAGTAGTCCATACAACAATCTTCTAAAAGTTCCTTTTAGCCAAAGAGAAACAAGATAGTCATACAAGGCTCTAGAAGTTCCTCTCGTTTTGGATCTCTCACTCTTTATCCTATTAACAGTATCTTCATCAATATTTCCTACTTCTTGAATGATATGTTCAAAATATGTAAAACTCATTCATAGGAATTTTATATGTATCAACCTTCACTATTTTCATTGATTTATTTTTTGTTACTAAAAGTACATTTTATTTACAAATCTTTTGTTCTACTTATCTTAAAATCTTTAGTTTCTAAAGGTTTTTTCCATATTTCAAGCTTCAAATTTAATCTAATTATATTTTCATATAAACAATATTAGTTGCAAATAGCATATACCAAGGAGGTTTATCTTGAATGTGATTCGTTAGCTCATCTAATATTAGTGTGAAATGATGAGAACATAAGAAAAATGTATCAATTTAAATACAAATAAAAAAGCCACTTTATGTTTGATGTTTTCTAGAGGATAAAACACCATAACTAGAGATCACAATTTGTGAATAATCAACAGACTTATCACCACCCTTAACACAAGCTTTTGTAATATTAAAACAGGAAAGGAAGCATCATGTAAGTCAGGAAGATGATACAAAGTGAATAAATAGATGACCTGGGTTGCTCTTATGTGGTAAGTATCAGGATGATACTCTTCCCCAAAAAGTGTCGGAAATCTGTCTCTTATACGGACTCCTAGCTGATACAGTTCAACTTCCCCCTTGCTAATTAGTTCTCCGCCTTTTCCTCGACCTTTCCATGGAGATTGCCATCCCAATAACCAGGGTGGAATTTTTTGCAAAGCATCCTCTTCTAATATTTGCTTAGCATCAGTGACAAGGGCTTCCAAACGAATTGCCAATCGGTCCAACTCTTTTATTCGCTTCTTGGTAGGCGCACGGGTTCCATGCCTTGCCTATTGATTACAAATATCAAGCAAAATGCTAATTTCAACTTTAAAAAGCTTCAATTCTCAACAAAATAGCATGCTATATTTTTCAGTAACATTCAACACTTAAAATTTATCGAGAAAAAAGTTTGTTTTGAGGTCCCTTAGATTGGATAAGGTGGCAAAGTAAACATTTTCCAACATACAACATGATGGTTTAATTCCCTACAAGAAAGATCAACTTATTGTGATGAATTAGCCACCAAAAAATTATTTAGCCACTTTAAACTTTTACAAGTTATTACATTTATAAAGTGACAATAACTTCAACAAGTCAGAGATAACAACTACATCTAACTGAGCCATACACAACCATTCCCACAACAGATACATATGCCAAACACTACAATTAGAGAACCTGTATTGCAATGAGGAAGAAACAAATAATGGAAAATAGAAAACTAATATTAGAAGTTTTACATTGAAGGAAAGATCGAAGAGAATTGAATACATATGGCACTGGCCTTGACCTCTTTGTCAAAGAACATGGTATCATTTTCGGTAGCAAATTCATCTATAACACTTGAATCACTTGAACAGAAATAACCAACAGGTTTCAGCCTTGTTGAAAATACTGAGTTAATTAGATATCATAGTCCCACATTGATATATTTAGCATTTTTTCATGAGTCTATGTATACCCATGTACATGATTATTTCATTAAGCAATATAGTACTTTCCTATCCCTAAATTCTACGTCATACTAGAGCCAATCTTTAAGAATTGGGATTTTTTTTTTCCAAAGGCATCCTATTGAGGGGAGATCATTGTTGCCATATGCCCGCAATACAAAGAAATCTAAGCCTCAATCCCTCCTCCACATGACCATAATGCCATAGTATCGTATGCAGTTTCAGTTGGAAATCCCTGAAATGGATGTGGCCATTTTTAAATTACAATGGCATCGTATGGAAAACCTAAGGAGCAAACTTAGGCATTAGAAATCCACATGTCAACTCCTATTGCGCTCATTCTAGCGTAGATGAGTTGGGGTTAGTGATTTAAGAAAGCTTTTAGGGATGAGGGTGATGTTGCATTGTTCTCATGGTGCACATCAACTCCTACATCATTCATTCTAGTGTAGATGAGTTGGGGTTAGTGATTGTAAAAAAGCTTGTAGGGATGAGGGAGATGTTGCATAGTTCTCATGGTTTGGGAAGTGTGCTAAATTCCTATTGTCTAGTGGCTCATCAAGAATGTAACTCTACCTCCCATCATCACTCATCCGAGGAAGTATTTTCCTAATCCCAAATTTTGTCCATTGTGATTGAAATCTACTTCTTGTGCATTTTGTTCCAGTAGATATATCTTCTATGTCAACCTTTCAGCTCCTCCACATCTATCCTTCTACTATCTGCACTTATCTTCTTTGGGTCATGTCATAATGGGGTATCAGTATTATTTAGGCATGTCTTCCTCTTCCTTAGCCAATTCCCAACCAACCTTTTATGTTGTTCTTCCTTCAAAAAAAAATCCTATTCTATCCTATTTACGTGATACATGTGCACCATTTAAAATCCTGTTAAGGCCTGATAGATGGTATAAATGTTTATGTTGCAGCTTGAAGGGGATCATTGAAGATGTTAGGTTAACTAGATATTAGACGTGGTCAATTCAGTTCAATACTACTTTTAGGTTTAAGATTTTACAATGAATCTGCATATACCCATGTAATGTAATGGTTATTTCATTAAACAGTATAATATTATTTCTATTCCCAAATTTTACAACCTTATCTGATTTAATAGCAATTCATGGAGCTAATATCTATCTACTAATGATGTCCTACTAAACAGGTCAGCAAAGGAGCGTTCATATCTAGTGAAACATTGTACTTTGACAAATAGAACATGGTTATCATATATACATTGGGGATATGAACCATTCACATTTCTTTGTTCTAACTCTTGCTACAAGAATAGAACATAATACATGCCTACTTTGGCAGGCGTTAAACCTGTTTTATTACAAATTGTGGGGGTAATATTTCTAATTTAACTAGCAAAACATCCAACACGATAACAATAAGCCAACTTATGCATAACATTACCACAAGATTCAAGTGGACTGGTTCACATCCATCGGGTATAGCAGAGGATGAAACACCCACATCGCTAGCCTCTCTTGCAATCTCATATCTGCAATTAGAAAACTTTCAATTAGCATTAAAAGATAAACTAATCCTAGTTGTTTGAGTTCTTTCAAAGTCACTGACTTTATCATTTCTGGTCCGTTCATTGGCATCTGCACAAACTATAGGACATAATAGGGATATTGAATCGCTAGAAAAAGTTCATGACAAAAAACAATACTACAGTCCACGTCTCGCGTTATTTGCAATTCCAAAATCTGATAGTTTTCCTGACTTTTCAGAGTTCATTGGTTTTAACGAATGGTCACAAGGGCAATAAAATAGTACAAGGAAAGCTAGAAATGTAGGGGAAGCATGACTGCCCTCTGCAAATAAGATCCACGTTGCAAAATAAAGTTGTCGTAGCCATCTTAGAAGATAGTTATAGTAGTCTCAAGATCATGCAAGCACTTCTCCCGAATGAATGCAGATTTTGAGATTTATACCTAAAGATACAATAATTTTCCAGTTACCTTAACCACTCGCGAATGACGATTTTAGCTAATTCCTTATCGAATATCAGGCGTTTGGGGACTGATTTCTATGGTTCAATAGATCAGGAAATGTCACTCGATCTTATGATCTTATGAAGATTCCATCGATTGAAATGCCACGCATCGGATAGTTAGTCAAACGATTCTTAAAACATCTACATTAAAGGGCAATAAATGATGAAATTAGGCTTAGATCCCATCCAGAGAGTAGGGACCTGGTGACGGTGGAGAGATGGCGGCGGACGTCGAAGTTTTCATCGGCCAGCGAGGTCGGACGGAGGAGGCTGCAAGAGAGGAGGAGGGCGAGGAGGGCGCGTGAAGAGAACGCCATCGAACGTCGTCGGCGAGAATTCTTTTCGCCGGACCTTTTAAAGCGGTCGCCCAGTTGTGACAGAATCCGGATCCGTTATATATAACAAAAATATTTAATATTAATAAATACATCCAAAATGTCACGTAATACATACAATTGTAATATTTATACATCCGTGTTAAAATCCAAAAGGATAAGGGATCAATTTCTAAGTTTCACCATTAGACTACTAATAACTTTGTATTTCTACATTAGCCACCCTAGATTTCTGATTTATTCCCTCCATATGTAGGGGCAACGATAAGGAATCGTTAATGTGACAGTTCCATTTTTTTTTTTTATATTTATACATCATACACCTCGCTTTAAAAATTATTAAAATAACGTCTCATATATAATATATAATTTTCTTTCTAAAAACATTCTTTATTTTCAGTTGATTTAATTATAAAAATATGAATTGCTGCACATTTTAGAGTTTTTTTTTACATAAAACAGCCACAAGATTAGAACCATTTTAATCAAAGAAGTTTCAAAACTAAGCTACTTCGATTAAAACAACTACTTCGATTAAGTGGAGTAAATTTGATAAGAAAATTAGAGATGGGATGCTTTTTGATATTTTTTTCCTCGAATTCGCTAAAAGGTTATCTATTCATTTTAAATTCGTAGAATTTCACCTACAAAGTTCTATTGAGTTAGCTAAGCTTAGAGAATATGATCTTCGATCCTTACCTATAATTTAATTTGTTTATAGAAAAAATACTCACAATGAGCATATAAATAAAAAATGAAAATTATAGAGATGAAGATATTAAGATGGATATATTAATACAACCGAATAAAAAAACCATTAGAGAGAAAATTAAACGTCCCTAGAACTAATTTTGTTGGTAAATATATATGAATTTATCTGTAGTAGATAGGGATTAATTCTTAAAGATAAATTCATATATATTTTCTGTACACTTTTTCAATTGGATTTTTGATTAACTAATCCTTATTATTAATAGGAGCAATTAAGAGCATCCACAATAACCCCACATATTTCATCCAAATATTTGTGGCCCCCACTTCCACATCACCATTCCAATAT
>JBAMHZ010000112.1:449671-459866 GCA_037177395.1 Alpinia galanga | reverse complement strand
GCTTTGGATGGCTAGGAAGGTGTGGAATGCACCAATATATCCCCTTCAAGATCTCTAAGAACCAACATTAAAATTATTCCCCAAAGTCTCCTTTTATAAGTTTCATATCAGCTACTTACAACCTCCAACAGTTGACTGGGCCCTTCACTAGCCAACTGCTCCACATCAATCGACTGATAGAATATCCGCTGTAAGACAACGGATTTCCAACGGATAGTCCATGTTGGATAAGTTATCCATGTTGGATCTATTAACAGTCAACTAGTAACACTGCCATTCGACTGATGGGTATCAGTCGACTGACCAAGCTTCTATGCTCTGGCCAAACTTCTATGCTCTAACTAGTTGATTGGCCAACTAGTCGACTGCTCCACATCAGTTGACTAGCCTACCATGTCAGTTGACTGCTTGAGCACAACTTGCCCAAACACCTTTAGCAATCGAGTCCAACTCAATTAGCTATTGCCAGTCGACTAGTAAACTCCACTAGTTGACTGGTAAACCTCAAATTTGAGGTTTACACCCCTAAGTGTGATCCTTTCACACTTGCAACTCCCTTTAACCTAGACCTCAGTCTTTAAGTCACTTCCATCAGCCTCATGCCTCCTTACACTAGCCTTCAAGTGCTTCCATCAACTTAGTTATGCTAAGCGCCAAGAGGTGGATGTATTTAAGAGGTGTCCTAAGGCAATCACCTTAGAAGTTTAATTAATAAATTAACTATTTAGGTGTGTATTTATTTATGTATTTGATATTATCTTAAACTCATCTACTGAATGTCAACAATACAATGCATAGCATGAGAGAAATTATGATTATATCACAATAGTGAATATCTCATCATATACAATTATGTAAGTATTGAAACTATCCCTAGTTAATGAATTGATAAGACTGAACATCATCAATTCTATGAGACTAGCACATGTTATGCTCCTTGGTTTATCCAAGCATTTAGTACTCACTGAATGGAAGCATAGGGATGCTGAGAGTTACATGTGAATGCTAGTTAGGGTAACTAGTCCATTGGAGTGACCTACTATGAAACTTTATATGGTTCTTTATGTCGATAAAGATTTCATTGCAGCTCGAGTGCAAGCTTCCTTAAACTTGAGGTGTTCAAGTCATCTTGGTCATATATACTTTGACTGCTTCGTAATCATCTCCATAGGAGGTGTCATTATGGTTGATTGGGTATAAGTCAAAGTGATCGATGATGTTTGAATAGTCCATAGAGGATTCACCACTCCTATTAAAACATATATATACCCTAGGCCTCTTATCAAGATTATTACTCAGAAGTCTTTGGCCAAAGCACATATGTCAAGAAGATGGTCTTCTTGGACACATGTAAGGAGTAACTTGAATCCACAGGACAAGGAACTAACTTGGGCTAGGTGTAACATAGTCAGCTTAGTGGGGATGAGTACATAGACTATGTCCTAAACTAAGTGGGTATAAGATGAGTGAAAGGAATAAGACATGCAACAACTGTAGTTGTTGAAAGGTTTAGAAATGTTCTGAAGTCAATCTAGACTTTCTGGTCAATTGAGGGTCATGATGTACTATTAAGTGTCACTCATGATCTATTCAAAACTAATGGTTAGTTATGAATAACTAACATAGCTGGGAACCTATTAGGTCACATGCATAATGGTGTCTCAAAAGATGTAAAATAAGTTAGAGAATAAGATTTTCAAAGAGAGAGGATGTCTGATTGAACCAGGCTAAAAGAGGCATGAAATGGAGGCTATGGAACCCCCCCATGGTCATGCTAGGGCTTAGCATGGCCGTGCCACACTCTGTGGTGATGAAATGGATATTACAGAACCTAATACGACCATATCGGAGCATAGCACCACCGTGCCACATGCAAACGAACTAAAACTGGCGATACATAGCCAAACACGGCCATGCTGGAGATGGTACGGTTGTTCCATATTCTGCCCTCATGAGCATAGCCATACTTGGCCAACACATCCCGACACAGGCCATGGCAGAGGGCTCCATGGCCTAGCCATGGAGCCCACCACAACCGCGGAGCCAGACACGGGCAGACTGTGGAAGCTAACATGGCTGTGCCGCAAGGGTGTCATTTTGGGATTTGTGAGTTAGGTTATTTTACTAGAATTATATGATAGATTTGGCAAGTATTAATAGTACATTAATGCCCTAAAACAAGAGGAATATGAATAGGTTGCATTCTTTGTGACCTAGGGGTGGTTTAGAGATTTGTGACACTTGGTTGCTCTCGTGTCGTCCCCTCTTCTTCTCATCGCTTCTTCTCCATGCTCAGCTAGCATCGATCAGAGAGGAAGGCTTGTGGCCTTTGAAAGGTTGTCTCAAGAAGATCCAACGTGGATGCTAATAGAGGCAAGACTTGTGAGTCTTGCTCGTGATTTCTATAGATTCGAAAGAATCATGAAGGTATGATTTTTCTAACTCCTTATTTGATGATTTATGGTCAAAGATAAGAGATCCTGGCCATGGGATCTTTGGGATGCATGATAAAAATTTTGTTTTATCTACATTCCACTGCGCTTGCATTCCGAAGATTCCAACATCATCCACTTCCATGTTTGTTGCAAGAATAGCACATGGAGCATTATGGTTAAACTTGTTTATGGGTTGCATAGCGTCATTGCTCGAAGACCACTATAGGTGTCCCTTACTGAGCTAGTGGATGACATTGAGGGGTCTTGGATTATGATTAGAGAAGTCAATGCATTGATGACCACCCAAGACAAAGAGGGAGGCATGCCGATGACGCATTCTGAAACTAGTGACCTTGAGATGACAGTGCAAACATATAACTTGGTGGATTTATGATCAATTGGCTGTCAACTAACATGGACAAATGTCTTAGTTTACAGTAAGCTAGATCGGGCCTAGGCTAACATGCAATGGTTATTGTGGATTACCAAAGCTTTGTGGAATTCCTCCCACCTAGTTGTCTTTTAGATCACTCCTACTGCGTGGTTTCATTGCTGCAAGGTGAGTGACCCAAATAGCAGCCCTTCAAGTTTCACAACATGTGGACACTACATGAGGGCTTCCACAGATTGATTAAGGAATCATGGGAGCTATTTACTACTGAGATAGCTCAATTCTGGCTCAAATAGAAGTTACAAGATTGAAACCACAATTGTAGACTCTCAATAAACAACACTTCCAACACATCTCCTAGAAGGCACAATGAGAAACGGATGCACTAGAAGCTACATAATAGTGAATACTCTTTGGAGAGGTTATATTGACTATGTGCACTTGTGGACCACAATGAATAGGTTGGCAGAGGAAGAGTAGTCCTTCTACCAACAATGGGCAAACTGTACATACCTAAAGCAAAGCGACATATGCAACAAATTCTTCCATTATTTGGTCAAGTATAACAACAAGCGTAACACATTAACGACCATCACCAAAGCCTCCAGTGAGCAAACCATGAGTCTCCCAAGAAGTCATTGATGTGTTTGTCTCACACTTTGAAAGGTTACTAGGTATGAAAGTAGATTGTATGCCCTTGGACAATAGTGTGCCTATAGAGGGGCCAGTCCTCACAGAGGCATAGTGGCAACAATTGATGACTCTAATTATCACTAAGGACATATGGGCTTCGACATTGGCAGTGATCTAGCACCAGGGAAAGATGGTTATGACTCTAATTTCTTCAAAATGGCTTGGACAATAGTCCACTTAGACATGTATGCTACTGTCCAAGAGTTGTTCACATCAAGCTGATTACTAAAACAATGGAACCACATAATGCTTGTGTTGATTCCAAAGTCTGATCACACTTCACACACTA
This sequence comes from Alpinia galanga, assembly GCA_037177395.1. Classification (NCBI taxonomy): domain Eukaryota; kingdom Viridiplantae; phylum Streptophyta; class Magnoliopsida; order Zingiberales; family Zingiberaceae; genus Alpinia; species Alpinia galanga. Next base: position 456,058 of record JBAMHZ010000112.1, on the reverse strand, counting down.
CTAGAAAAGTTATTTTTAATGATGGTATCAAATACTGTCATTATTAGTAGTTCAACAGTGACTAAATTTAGTTTCCATCGTTGATGTATATGCATCAAAGATAATATTTTGTCCGATCATTGATACTTTGTCATCAACGACTTTTTTTTCGGTCGTTACTATCATGCTTTAACGATGGTATTTTCTCCCATCATTATTGCAAGACCTTCAACAACGGATTTTTTCTCCCGTCGTTGTTACTTTTATGAATTTTTATTAAGTTGGGACTCTAAGATGACTTTTTTACTGGGTTGAAATATGATTTTTTTAAAAAATATAAAAAAACACAATCTTTAAATAAATTATGAAAATTTAATTTTATTTACATCTGTTTTCATGCTTTTTTCCATATTTATTTCATTAAAAAATATCTTAATTTTATTTATATCATTTTGTTTCTTTTCTTATATTTTTCCCTTATATCATTTAACTAATAATGACTTTTTAAAAATATTATGAGAATAAATTTTGATGCATTAAATAATTTTAAATTAATAAGAATGAAATGTTGATATTTAAAATTAATAAAGAAATTATTAATTAATGAGATATCACATTGTTTGTTTGTTTTTTGTATATATTTATAAGTATTATAGGTTAAATAAAAATATTTAATACTGTTACTTATTTTTTCCTTCACTTAATTAACCATTACCTAGGTTTTTTTTAATGTGCCTAATTTCTCCCTGTCGCCAAACTCAACGTCGTTGTTTCATCTTCACCTCCACCGCTGACACTGCTACCATTAATGCTCGTGTCGCATCTCCCTGTCGCAATTTCCTTCCTGTCATCACGTGTCACCTCTCCCTGTCACGATTGCCTCCCTGTTGTATGCCACCTCACCCTATCGTAGTATGCCGCCTCTCCCTGTTGCACCACCGTTTTATATTTACCTCCACCGCTGACACCACCGTCGTCAATGCCCACATTGCCTCTCCCTATCGCATACCACCTCTCCCTACCGTGAATGCCTCCCTGTTGCACACTGCCTCTCCCTGTCACGCCACTGTTTCATCTTCACCTCCACCATCAACACCACCGCCATCAATGCCCACGTCACCTCTCCCTGTCATGATTACCTCCCTATCGTGCATCGCCTCTCCCTGTCATGATTGTCTCCCTGTCGCACATCGCCTCTCCTTGTCATGATCATCGTCCTTAGCTTTGTAGTGTCTCTTCCATCGCCACTCTGACCATCCATCACCACTCCAGCCATCCACGATCGGGTAAGTACTAACTTCTTATTTAAACACTAAAGTAATGTTGCTACTCCAGCCATCCATAGCCATCTTGTTTCATTCTTTTCCTTTATATATTATTTCACTACTCTTAACCATTGGTGTCTAAGAAAAATTAATCATTGGGGTTAATTATATTAATTAGCTCTAGTCAAAAAGAAGCATTTGAAAATTTTAGATCTTGCTTGGATTTCATAACCATGAGTAATGTAAATGATGTAGTGTTGTGATTGATTTTTCTTGAGGAGTGTTGCCTGCTTAAAGTGAGATTTAATTTGATATTAGAATATTATATTATTTTATAATGGAAGAGCTAGCCTATTAATTTGATAGATTTCATGTAGCTTAATGACTCAATATACACTTGTCATTACTAATCAATATAAGTTAATGCTAAGATTATAAAATAGGCTTCAGTTAAATGGTACTAATTAAATAGACTATAGCATCTCCTTTTAGGTGTTGAGGAGGGTGGTCTTGATCTATTATACTATAGACTTATGGTTTTTGCTATCTCTACCCTAGTCATATGGACTTATAGTAGATATTCATATTATGATTCTAAAAAGTTTATTAGAGATATTGACCTTTCTTATGAAAAGATTGATGCATGTAAAAATTATTATATGTTATTCTGGAAAGACCGTAAGAACATAGATTTATGTGAAGTGTGTGGAATATCTAGATGGAAGGAGGAAAGACATAGTAGGGAAACTCTATTTAAAGCTAATGGAAATAAGATTCTGAAGAAGATATTATGTTATTTCCCACTAAAACCAAGGCTGCAAAGGTTATTCATGTGTTCAAAAATAGCTCCTTATATGAGATGGCACAATGATGCAAGGGTTGATGATGAAATTCTAAGGCATCCGGATGATTCTATGACATGGAAATCATTTTATGTAAAATATATAAGTTTCTCCTTAGAATCTCGCAATGTTAGACTTGGCCTCACAAGTGATGGGTTTTAACCATTCGCAAATGCAAAAACAACATATAGCATTTGACATGTGATTCCTATTCCTTATAATTTACCACCATCAATGTATATGAACTTATCTAACTTCATTTTATCCATATTAATTCTTAGTCCAATTGGATATGTAATTGATATCTATTTATAACTATTGATCGATGAATTGAGTGAGTTGTGGCACACTGGAATAGAAACATTTGATAAATCAACTTTTCAAAATTTTACTTTACATGCTACTTTGTTGTGGACAATTAATGAGTTTTCCGCATATGCAAATTTATCTAGATGGAATACAAAAGGGAAGTTACATAGGTCATCGATGCAATTTACATAAGGATACTTGCTCAATGAGATTGACACATGGTGGTAAAGAGTGCTACATAGGTCATCGATGTTATCTCCTATTGAACCACAAATGGCGCAAGGATAAGGATTCCTTTGATGGTACAGTTGAAATGAGATTGCTGCCTAAATCATTTTTGGGAAAAGATAATTTAAGTCAAGTTCAAGATTTGGAAGGCATAATCTTAAGGACACTACTAGAAAGACAAAAATATCTCATGAAAAAAGGGGTGATAATTGGAATAAGAAGAGTATATTCTTTGAGCTACCATATTGGAAAACATTATTATTGAGACATAATTTGGATGTGATGCATATTGAGAAAAATATTTGTGATAGTGTTCTTGGAACAATTATGGATATTAAAGGCAAGACTAAAGATAACCATAAAATGCGTCTTGATTTGCAACTCTTGAATATAAGACATGAATTACATTCTGTTGCTATAGGATATTATCTTGAGTTTCCTACCGCACCTTATACATTGTCCTTTGGTGAGAAACATCAGCTTTGTTTATTTCTTAAAGAATAAAAATGTCTGAAGGCTTTTGTTCAAATATTGTGGATTGTATAAATGTTAACGAGAATAAGATTTCAGGTTTAAAGAGTCATGATTGTTACATTTTACTAGAATATCTTATTCCTATTGCAACACGTGAATTACTTTCAGAATCAATGTATGAAGCTCTTGTTGAGCTATCAATGTTCTTTTCTAGTTTGTGTTCCAAATCACTAAAGATGAAAGATTTGAAGCAACTTGAAAGATAAATTCTTATCACACTTTGCAAGTTGGAAAAGATTTTTCCACTCTCATTTTTTGACATCATGATGCATTTGTCAATTCATTTAGCAATGGAAGCTATGTTTGAGAGGACCTATTCAATATTGGTGGATGTATCCAATAGAACAAAAGTTACGTACTTTTAAATCATATGTTTGAAATAAAACTCATCCAGAGGCTTCAATTGCTGAGGGTTATATTGCAAATGAGTGTATCAGTTTATGCTCAAGATATTTTGACACATCTGGTTGTGGATGTATGGAAAGTAATGATGATTTATCTATATTTTCATCCATTGAAGATTTATCGGTAGGGATAGCATGCAATTTGGATATTGTTGACCAAGAGCAAACTCACACCTACATATTAAAGAATTGTGAAGAAGTTCAATCATTTTATAAGTACGAAACTATAAACTTATTCTTTTATATAGCTGTTTCAATTATGATTAAACTCTAAATTTCCTTTGCAGTGACTACTTGTAAATCTGTACTTCTAGTCATTTGGTTTTATCTGATGAGGAATGGGATAAACAATTTATTAAGTAGTTCAGGGTCAGAGTAAGTGACATTTTATAATGTACATACATTTATTAAATGGAAAAAATAATTTTTTTGTTCAAATTATATAGTTTGAGAGGTTATATAAAAATGACAAAAATAAAAATATGGAAGATCTACTTTCTTTGCAAGTTAAAAAGTTTTACAAAATATTCCCAAGGAAATAGATAAACAAGATTGGAAATGTTTGACAATAGAATATTTTTTAAGTGAAAGTTTTCAGGTTATTCTTATCCCATCTTTTTTACGTTATAAATTACTTTTTTATTTTAAATGCCTATTTTTTGTAAAATTATATTAATATTAATACAATTATAGAAAATGAGTAAAACTAATATACAGAATAGATCCGTAAAATTTATGTCACATTGAACAGGTAGGAAGCCTTTTAGACGATTGGCATATGAAATGGTAAGACATGTATTATAAGGATTTTATATTAATTTAGACATAAAAATGTATCTTATTTAATATTTATAGGGAGGAAAAGATGGTCAACCTCCAGATTTTGCATTAATATTTTTTGAGACACGAAAAAAGGGAGATCATATTATTGAACTTGATACAAAGGAAAAATATGTGAGTATATAGTATTTTAATTCATTTTTACCTGATATTTGATTCATATTTCAAAATCTTTTGACTTATTAAAGGATGAGATTTGTGAGGTCGTTTGAGAAGATTCTTCCTTGTCAAGTATCTAACTTGTTGAGAAATATTTTGGACCTCAACGACATGTTCATATTTTTGGCCATGGAGGAGGAGTGAGGCCTAAAGATATGAAAGGACTTGTTGCTTCGAAGTAAGAAATTCATCATGAGAATATCACACTACGTGAGAAAATGAATAATATGAAATATGAATTTAAAGCTTTTATGGAGTTGATGCTGAAGAATTTACTGCCTAATGTGCAAGTGACTATATCGACTTCAGATATTATTAAAGGCTGAATTTGTTACTTTAAAATTTTAATTATTTCTGGTCTATTATTTGATAATGAGAATAAGTAGTTTTGTTCATTTTGAGTTGTCAATGCTTAATAGGCACACAAGCTATTAGTGAAAAATAATAGAATGAAGGCTCATCTCGGTGATTGACTGGTATTTTCTAAAACTTTTTTCTTGTTTTGTTGTAATGTTATTTAATATGTTATTATAATGTTAGACAACTATTGTTGTAATGTTGAAAAGTTGTTGAAATATTGATAATATGTTGCTATAATGTTAAACTAACTATTGTTATAATATTAAAAGTTGTTGAAATGTTGATAATATATTGCTATAATGTTAAACTAATTATTGTTGTGATGTTGGAAAGTTGTAGTACTACTAATAAGATGCTAAATGTTATTTAATATTTACTATTCATCTCTTGTTATTATTATTAGTACATTTGTTGAAATTAAATTGTAGGTTTAATATTTTGTATATCAAGATTTCTAAATTCTTTTAATGATCTTATTGTGATATTTAATTATTTTGTCAATTAATTATAGGTATTGGAGATTTACAGCAAAATGGATTTTTTTGAGCTTTTGAGAATATCAATATTTTGTATATGAACACTTTAGAGAAATATTCTCTTTTGGTGTAAATAGATGTTAATTTTACATCTCATTATCAACTACTGGATGATATTTATATATATACACACACAGAGTTTTGATTTTTAGTATATTGTGTTTTTGTATTAACATTTATTAATATATATTGTGAATTATGTATAGGTAATAATGATGAACTAACACCTATATAATGACCATCATTGGTATTATTAATGACAATTTGCTAAATCATCATTAAACAATTAAACGATATTAAATTACTAATAACAGTATATATATCTGTTATTATTGTTATTAGTGACGGTATATATAATCACCATTATTGTTATTAACGACGATACATATGATCGTCGTTATTGCCGATAGTGATGGTATATGAATCAGTCGTTACTATCAATAACGACGGTAGTGAATACCGTCATTAAATATTATTAACAATGGTACTTTTATCCCCGTCGTTAATCTTTTCCCTATGGAGCCTTTAACGACAACTTCGTATGATATTTAGTATCGTCGTTAAAACTCATCAACGATGGGAATTGACTGTTTAATGATAGAATCCTCTACCCCGATTAGAAATGTTCCAATCAACCATTGAGAAAAGCTAGAGAAGTTCATTGAGTTAAACTTCAAGTAGTGGTAGTAGAAGATGCTCTTCTACTTGACCACGGTAAATCTGGCTCAATTCTTGAGTGAGAGACGTCTCAAGCTAATTGAGGATGCATTTGATGTCCATACCATCATTATAATGAAGGAGTGGACTCATTCTGAGTTTCTATACAGAAATTACATTCTCAATTGTCATGTCAACTCGTGGAAGTCTCTAGACAAGAAGTACAAGATGGAGGATGCGGGGCCAAGAAGTTCATTGTGAGTCGATTTCTAGA
>JBAMHZ010000112.1:419282-436437 GCA_037177395.1 Alpinia galanga | reverse complement strand
AACAGAATCAGGCGAGGCGGGGCTCTTGGTGCCGCAGCGCCGTAGGAGACGGAAGATGCGGCCGATCGCGGGATCGGTGAGCTCGGAGGGTTGGGGCTCCAACTCCGCGAGGAGAGAGGCCTTGGAAGAGGGCAAGACGGCGGAGGTGCTGCAGACCTCGCATGCGAAGGCAGCGGTCGGATTGGCGAAGGTACAGGCACGGCACGACCATCGCGAGACATCGGAAAGGGTAGACGACCAAGATGATAACCAAGGAGCAGAGGCGACGGGGAAGGGAGAGAGGCAGACTTGGCAGGAGGAGGTGCGAGTTGGAGGGTTTAAGAAGGTGTAGCGGTTGCAAGCCCAAGACGAAGAAGAAGACGAGGAGACCGCCATTGCCCGGCGAAGAAGAGGAAGCATCTCGCAAGGAGAAATAAAACGCAGAGGTCCACTCGATTGTTCGCTTGTGGCCCAACATGTGATCATGTTTGAGCTTCTAATATTTTTTTATTTACATTTTTTTAAAAATAAAAAGATAGAAGAATATTATCATATATAATTTATCTATTTATCTATGAACACTTGTTAATATCTCTGTTATCTACCATTTAATCACTTGTATAGTATAGTTTAATCTTTAAATTTAAGAAAACCGAACGGTAAATAATGAAGGTACTCACAGAGGTTCATGAATAAGTTGTGTATAATAGTATTTCTATAAAAAGATAAATTTTAATTTGATTTAATTTCTTTAATTGTATATATATAGAGAGAGATGATATGTTGAGCGCTCGTCCCTTGCGCGTATGTACGTGCTGTGTATGATTCCGGCAATCAGTGGTCGTTCGGCAGCTGATTGCGTCGGCGTCGATGACAACAAAGCTATTGGCCAACCCCTAAATCTTATGAGAATGCCGGCACCATTGATCGCCGCTGAAATATGATCGAATCGCGGCTACCATCGCTGCGGTCGCTAGTGGCCGCGATTGGCTGGATTCCAACTGAATTGCACCCGGAATCAGGCCGCCGGTGGGCCAGACTCCGACCTTGGCCCGCCCGCGGCCACAACTCCAACCGGAATTCGATGGTGGAGCGTCGAAGGAAGGGGCTGTCATGACGATTACTGTGCATTCCCTTTGTCGCACATAGACGCGTAGGAAACTGACACTCAACATAACAATCTCATGTGTATGTGTATATATATATTGAGCAAGTCATCCGTGAGCACCTCCATTATCCACCGTCCGATCCCCTAGGGTTTAAGTATTGGGCTATAGTATTCATCCGATTAGACGGTGGACAATAGAGATGCTCACAAATGAGTTGTTCATCGTGTCAAAACTATATATATATATATACACAACTTACCCGTGAGCACCTCCATTATCCACTATCCGATTGCTTGCGCATTATAGTTTAATCTTTGAATCCAAGGGGATCAGATGATAGATAACGAAGATGTTATATATATAGTTTTGATATACTAGGCAATAAATCAGTGCGTGTCCGTGCGTGACTCAATCACGACTGTTGATTTCACGGAATGCACAGTATTAAGAAATGCATAGTACTCTCACCGCGTGATTGTCAAAGAAGATAAGCACTATATACCAACCTCTAAACCCTAGAGGTCATCACTGACATCGCTCCAGTCGAACCACGGTCGGATTTCGACCGAAATTTAGTTGGAATTCGGTTGAATTACTATCGGAGTCGGAATCTAGTCGAACCACGGTCGGATTCTGGCCGCCAAGGCTACAGCTGCTGGCAGCCCCAATTAGACCAGATTCTGATCGAAATCTGACCGAATTATGGCGGAAGGGGCAGCAGCAGAGGAAGATGTGCATGTAAAAATTATTGTGCATTCCTTTTTACTATGCGTGATGCACAGGGTGCGCAGGAAGAGGTACTTATATATATATATATATATAGTAATCCCTAACAAGGTAGGAGTTAATTTCTAAAAAAGTCATAACTTGGACTATTGATGACCCCTCCCATACGCTTAACACTTAGGTCCTAATTTACCCCTTGTCTCAATGGAGGTTTGGTTTTAATCAGTGCGTGCACAATATATCTAACTTTCGTATTTCTACATGATAGTATCTTATTTTCGTATTTATACACGACAGTATCTAGTTTTCATATTGCTATATGACAATCACGAGGGGATATTATTGTGTGGTTGGTTGGGTTATTAAATAAAATTTTATCATTTCCGTATATTATTTGTGTCCAACCTTATCTTTGAACGAGTGACGAAAACGACAGCGGTGGCAAATAATAAGCTTAAAGCCTTCTTTTATTTTATGTAGAAATAAATAAAATTATTTATACTCAAAAGTACGAGTGGTATTATATTTATCTTTTCAATTCCATTTCTATCAACACTTGATGGAACATGATGTAATATCATTTTGTTCTCCCTTCATGTCAAGCATTTTGTATTTTTTTCAAATATTTCTTTCATTTCAATTAAACATGACATTCTAACAAAGAAAAATAGAGAGAATTATAAACAATAATTTAATAAATCTTTTCCCCACAAATGACCAGTCCAGTCCTGGATAAAACTCCACTCGTAGATATCAATATTTCATTCAAAAAGAAATTAGTTCTCAGATTTTCTTGTCATCAGCAATCTCTACACAAGTACACATGCACAGAATGAGCATTATTGCGCCGCCAAATGCATCACCACAAAATTGAAAAAATCATTTTAGAATAATTAAAATCGTACTGGAAGATTTTTGAGATTACAAGCCATGCGCCAATGGAAGTTGCTGTGTGCCCAACGTCATGTGGATTCTCTATAAAGCTGTAGTCGTTTCAGTGAGTGTACAAAATACCACAATTGAGTGACCTCCAATTTACAGCATGTAAAACTGGAGATACAAAATGACCAACTTCAGTGCGTACACCAACCTGACAACAAAAGATCCGTGAAGACGGAAACTATCTGCAGCAACCTTGGATGACTTCATGAGTCTGTTGTACAACAAGGTGGTCACAAGCTGTTGAATTTTCTCCAACACGTCGGCCATGGAGCATTTAAGAACACACAAGGAGAAGATGGCGCCAGTTTACTTCCTGGACTCAGCAACGGTGGAGAGGAGCAGGATAGATGACTGGGGGTTGATAATTCAACTGTTTGTTTACTGGGAATGATCCATCCTGAAGGAGATAACAAAGGAATTATCTAATGGAACTTCACCCAAGGGAATGCTAGAAAGCCCTAGTCTCAGGTTGGCCAAAACAGTATCCTAATTCTTAATGCAAATTTACAAACATCAGGTTAACAAGGGTTTCCTAATGCAAAGAATCAAACTACTACCACGATAAAAGTAAATAGATGAACATAAAAAGTTGGATTTTCAAGTATGCCTGGACATAATTTTGATAGAAAACACTCCATATAAGAAAATTAGTTCTAGCTAGCAAGTTTATTATAGTTTCAATGGTTCACATTTTGGGTAAATATGCACCATAATATTTGTTGTTGAGAAAACATCTGTTGCTCGGTCAAAGAACTAGCATATTAGATCTTATCACACCCACAGTATTACAAGAAAAAAAATCTCAAGAATTACATCTAACTCAATTCCTCCAACAAATGAAGTATGAGAAATAATAAAATAAATAAATAAAGAGGTAGGAGCTTGCAAAGCAAATAATGGTTCCAAATTTTAAAAAATTTCATTTTCTTTGAAGAATAAGCCTCTCCTTCTAATAAGAACCCATGAGCCCAACAAACACAAGAAATCTCACACATCCTTGATCATGGAACATTTGATTGTTTTAAGAACTTGAATGAATTATGATGGAGAATGAACATAAAGATATAATTTTTAGTTAGGTCCAGAACTTGATTGAAAGGTTTCAAAATTTTGAACCGATAAGAGTATTATTTTATATTGCAAAGCTAAAAAAGTAGGAGAATTATTTATATGAATCACAATCCTTATTGTATGAGATGATTTGATTAAAATGTAAAATGGTAATTATATTTTATGAATCAAAATTTAAAAAAATTGTGATTATCTAAATTTGTCCTAGAGGAAGACCTAGTCAGACAGACACCATTGTGGGAGTGAGATAAGTAAAGACAATGCACTTTAAGATTTTTTATAACTAGGAGTTGAAAAGTTGTCATTCTGATACATCAACGGCCAAAATACTCAACAATGTTCCATTGTTCATTTCATTTCTAAATGAAACAATATAGTCCATAGTTTGTAATTTGATGAAAATGAGAAAAGATTTTTTTTGTATACATCTTGATCAGTACTCAAATTAGGTTGTTAAATAAGATATTACATTGCTAATAAAGTCTAAGGATGTAAATTTGATTTGTATATTTTATAATTTTAACTAACCAAAAGTTTTAAGAAAAACAGCACAATTAATCACAATATTAATGCAAATTTGACATCCTTAATAAGGACACGATTGATATAGGGACCAAACAACAATTTGACCTAACCTAATTGTTCAATCAGATTTTTTTCTAATTCATAAATTGTGAAAGAGGAAATGCAATAAAACCATCCTTTTCAATTGTACTCCAGGAAGGGAAAGTGAAGAATTTTGAGAACAGTAGATCCTAAACTAGTTGACTAAAAAGCATACGATTCAACAAAATAATCAAGAAATATCAAGTACAGATTGAATGTCACATGAAATGAAGCCTATGTCACATTTTGATCCGTAATAAGTCTTATCAGAGAAGCAGCAGAATAAGTACCTGCTCCAAGTTAACTTTAAAAGGTTTTGCCAGATCTTCAAACATTATTGGAGACATTTGCTTAATTCTGTCATCCACTTCCTGGAGAGAGACATGAATTAGATAATACCTTACCAAACTTTTTGACCAGATTTTTTTCTTTTCTTTAAGGAAAAAAAAGGAAAGAAACATGGGATAAGGAAAACCATCTGAAACCAATGATACAATAGATATGGTAATTAATTAAAGTTTGTTTATCCTAAGACAGTCTTCTGTAAACATCAAGTAAATATTGCACCGCAGCAGTAGTAGAAAAGAAATTGCTGGGCTTCTAATCTTAGATTAATGTCTCGTAGTAAATTATCAACATTCAACTTAATCTTTAATTTGGCATTGGAGATGTCCCCACCCTTCACCACCACCCACCTTCCTTTCCCTACCAAAACTTGTCCGGCATCCCTCCTGTGCATCCTTTCATTGCATCCTCGCTCATATTCATATCCTCCTTTTTTTATCCACACACATGTATCCTTCCTACCTCAATCAGCCATATCATTGTGTAGTTACAGCCACTGTCATTCTTGCTGATTCATCATCCCTCTCACATCTGCAGTGTTTCATCTAGCATCTACTGAGTTTTCACATAAAAAAATTCACAGCTTTCCTGATGACCTAAGCTATTTATTGTACTTGAAGAAACATAAAACATTCCCCAAAAGGATATGCTTTCAATAGAAAAACAAGGTGAAGAATTGCATAGTGAATTTATTCATGTCATTGAGGAAGACAAAAGTTTTAAATACCAAAGTACATTTTTTCTCAGAATTTCTTATACCAGTCCTGTTATCCTTGACTTTTCAAAGAGTTCACTGGCGATTGCATCAAGTATATGTCTATTCTGCAATAAACCTTCCATGGCAAGCTCTTCTGTTTCTTCTATATACTGTGTAAAGAAAGTTAAACTTCAAAGCTTTAGGAAACTGTCAGATTAATTTAGAATTATTGCACTATTTTTAAAAGCAAAAACAAAAAAATATTACTCTTGTAAGCTCTCGAGTGAAGAGTTCGGACAACTCAGGAGTCATGTCAGCAGGTATTACATAAGGATCATCCCACTAAAATCACGAAGACACATTAACAAAGACATAGCCAGACTATTACCCAAAGATTAAAACAAAAAATTAGAATACATGAGTCAAATTTAAGCACCTTATAATTAATTAATCCACTATCTGGATTATCTGGACGATCTCTGAATCCAACATTCTTGACGATGGTGGTCAGACCCAATCTTGAATTTCTAGGGCTGATCGCCATTTCTCTAGCAATCTGTGATATAATTTGTTATGGCCATGAAGGAAAGCATAAGGTACAGCAAGAGAACCTAAAATAACAATACATATCCCGAACATAAAGAAGAAAACATCAAAATATCAAACAGATGCAGTGTCTTGAGCAATAAAGAAATGCTGACCATCCTATGTAGAAGTAATTTTGCCTATCTATACCATTAAAAGACAAATTGAATATTCTCCTTCAACTTCCTAATGGGCAATTTCATTGCTCCAATTTATACCTGACCCATAATGAGTTGAGACACATCTCAAACAGTTGAACTCAACAACAACAACCAAGTCTTATCCCACTAGATGGAGTTGGCTATATGGATCCTGCTACGCCATTGAGCTCAAACAGTTGAACTCATCTACATCATTTCTTTTATCTAAAGCGTGTCTTTTTTACAAGGGAAGGAAACCCATATGAGAATTATCTAATAGAAAAATTATCACATTCCCCCATTTCCTTCGGCGAAAAAATTAGGCGAAAAGGAAAAGACTGGAAAAAATTTCTACAATTTTCCTCTATGTTGCTTGTGTCTGATTTAGGTGGAAATCTCTTTCACATGCTATGGAGCTCAAATCCTACTTTGAATTTTTAAAATGTTTTTTTTTCAAATCTATTTTTAATTTTTTTAACAAATAAAATTTTGAAATTTAAGTTTTTCAATTCTTTTAGCATGATTTATTTCCTAGTTCTTTCTCTTTTTCAAGCAATAGGGACTAAATCAAACACAAACTGAATTTCATTCTACTAACTGGAACATTACAGCTTATTCTTGTAGCAGTAATGTTTTGATGTAGCACAGAAGCAGATCAAACCTCAATCCGAGAATAGATACCAACTGATGCGAGATAAACAAAAATGACTCGAATAGAAAATGAAAGCTCATAAATGAGGAATATTATTATGCCAAAGATTGTAACACGAGAGAGAAATTGAGGTTCTTTTGGTTTTTTAAGACACCACCAAACAAAAATGGAAATAAATTTCTTTCAAGAAAAGAGGTAACTCCATACCTGAAAGGACAACCTCAATAAAATTAAACTACATTCAAGAAAAGAGATAATCCTATACCTAAAAGAATTCGATCTAGAAAATAAATCAAATTGCAAACTAGGAAAGGGACCAAAAATTAAATTGGAGTTCTACCAAAACTTTCCTACAGTTCTAGAATAATAGCACAAATCAGAAAACATAAAGAATAATAGTTTCTAGAATTAAAGAAAATTTTCCATACTCTGGTTATTTTTTCAAGGTCATCCCTTCCTCCATCAGTGAAGTCATCTCCAAAAACAATTTGCTCAGCACACCGCCCTCCATGTGCAACTACCATTTGCATCTTCATATACCCAAACGTGGTATATCCTTGATCTACCATCTCTTCTCTAGGATAAAATACAGATAGTGCAGTCTCCTGGTAATAGAGGGCATTAATGGGGAGACAAAACCTTCATAACAAAACAGTTGGGCATGATATACTATTCACAATTCTAGTAAATAATTATAATGATCATAACAAGAATGAATTGTCATGAATGCCAGATATTTGGGTCCACTACATGGACCTTTTTTTTTCATCAAGCTCTTTTTTAAGGCCATAATTAGGCCATCAAATATTTTTAACTATGTTCAGTAAACTTTCTCTCTTTTATTTCTCTAATATTCTCATCTCTAATTGATTCAATTTGTCTAACTATGAAATTTAACATTTTCTATGAAAAAAACAACTAAATTACTTCATAATTTATATCATTTTATTATCTATCATTCAAAGCTAGACGTAATTGCTCATGAATAATTGCATATTTATTTTATTAGGTCAATAACTTCACATATTTATCATAATATTTTCATCTGCTATCTCAACATTTTAATTTGTTGTTTATTGATTGCCCAACACTCAGATTAGTAAAGAATGAATAACTGTGTTATAGAATTTGTATGTTAATAACGTCCTGTTCAAAACTACTACATTTTAGTCATCAATTATACCTTCATCTATTTTGGTTGCATAATAAATCTAAAATACCTAAATTGTAGTTTGACCAAAAATTGATAGCCAATATTCATACCTCACCACCAGGAAGTAACTGAGAGAATGCATGCCAATCAAAGCGAGGGAATAAATGAGCTAGCAATATATGACCAGCTTCATGCACAGCTAGAAGCCTCCTTGTCTCAACGGAGACCTATCATGATAAGGTAAATGACCAAACAGACAAATAATTAACGGTCAAATTTTAAGAAATACAAGTACATACACTAGCTTCGCACTTTTGTTGCTCCTCTTCAGTTAGCAGTACTCCCATGCCCTCTAACAATTGTTTATCTAGCACATCAATTATGTCTTTCTGAGTGATCATAGAGTGACCTTTTCTTACCTGAAAGCGCAAGAATTTGTATTGATGGTATGTAGAGATAAATTCAACAAGATTAGTTGACTAAACATAGAAAACAAACAAAATTAAGGTCCCATTTCACCTAGGATAAAACTTTTCAAGGGACAAAAAAATAAAAGCAGTACTTGCAACAACCAAAATCATGACTAACACCAAATTTAAGCCAGGCAGAATACATAAGAACAAAGAAACTTAGCACCAAAAAAAGTATTAGTGGAAACCAAAATCCTCACTAACAAGTTTTTGAACAGTCACAGGAAGCTGAGAACAAAATTAAGCTTCGTCCTAAACTCCTGACTTATTCAACTGAAGTAAAGGATGTTGAGCATAAGGCAATCAGTTTTTTTTGTGAACCTTGTAGATTCCATAAACTGTGTGAAAACAGCAGCAATGTCCATGACAAAGTGAGATTTGATTAACCTGTTCCAGATATAATGATTCTAACATTGTAACTCTTTAAAATGTATCAGTTGAAGCAAGACATGTATGATATGACTCAGTAGAATCAGGATTTTTTTTTTTAATTTAGATTTGCGAGGGTTTATTTTTGTAGATCCCCTTATTAAGGAGAATAACTCTTTTAAAGGAAGTGTTTAAACAGGCAATTGTCTTATTAGGAGATTGGTATAGTTTTGGTAGCAGTTTAATTTAATTTGGTTTTTTTCTAGTTAGAAATTTGTTTATCTTCTAGTTGTTTGGGTTGGAGTATTTGAAAGGGGTACAATTCGCTAAAGTTAACTATCTTTTGTATAATAATAGTTTGTTTTAGCAAATTGGATTGCATCAATTGATATAAGAGCCACGGTTCTTTCTCAGCATCCACTCTATCCTTCTCCCTACTGCCATTCTTTTTGCCAAACGCTCAAGCCACCTCCTTGCAACCAATGACCTCTGCTGTCCCTAACAGCCCAACACTATCCCTCCAGCAACCACAATCCCCTTTAATCAGTAGTGAATCCTTCTCCATTATCTGTGATCTATCACCTCTCTGCAAGCCAGCAATACCACCTGATCCTCATCACCTCCTCCATTGCATGCAGAGGATGTGTCTACCTCCACCATAGCAGTGACAGCTGAGGGTTGACAACACCGATACTTTGACCCCTCTCTCATTTGTGACAATATCCGTACTTGGACACACCGTTCCAGGAGTCCCCGGATGACTAGCCTTTGGTGGTCCACACCTCAAGACCTGCATCTCAATTCTGAGATCAATAGTCTAAAGTCTAATCATTCTGTCAAAATATAAATATTTGAGGTGATTTCCTACATTGCAAAGTGTTGTATCATAGATTTGTTTCAACGATAAATTTTAAATTAAAAATTCTATTTCTCTAGGTTCAATAAAGGTTTAAAATATCATTCTAGTGTTCTAGTGTCACACGTTCCACTGATTGGTTGGGGCGTTTCCATTTTGGAGAGAAGTTTCAATAGAGTTCTGAGCTGGAGTCATAATCTCAACTTCTAACTGGAAACGTGCTAGATAGAGCAATATTTTAAACCTTGGATGAGCCCATAGTGCCTTTTCATAGTTGATCAATCAATTAAAATTCAAATTTAGAAGTGTTATAATCGACATAAGGAAACAACTTAGGATCATGGAATGTTGCAAACTACTTTTCTCTGCCAGCTTATTCAAACATCATTAAGAAAAAAAAACATTCATTTTGCTGAGAACATAAAATTTATATTTCACTTACTGACATAATTGCTGCTTCATTGACAAGATTCCGAATATCAGCTCCAGAATAGCCAACAGTCCGGAAAACAAGCTAGGCATCACCATATATGAAGCACCATAATCAGTTCATGTAATCAAAAATTGGTTAAGCAATAACCAAAACTTTACAATATAATTTTGTGCTTTAGAAATACAAAAATATATATGTGAAGAGAAAATTTTGTACAGATTCAGAGTTTGGAAGTAATAATTTTCACAAACGGAAACCTTTTAGATGGGTTTGCTGTGTGTAAATATCAAAAATAAATTGATTTTAACCACAGCCAGAGTAGCATGAGTTGGCTATTTACAATCAGTGGTGTTTCCTGCAAAATCTACTTTGCAGGTAAAATGTTGGTTCATCAATAGCATGGTTTATTGACATTGAATGTCTAGGTCCCATATCCTGGAAACTAAACAGACATACACGCTCATCTTGTATCTGAAAATCTACCATAATCAGCATGGAGTAATGTCATAAAGGAAGATTTAATAGAATTAACAATGGAAAAAGGCAAATTGAAAAAAAAAAACATTTAAATTTTAAAACAGAAACAAGTAATATTCAGCCTGCCAACTCTATGGAAGGAATCCTAGTTACCAGACAAGAAATAGGAAAGTAGATTCTTGAGTGGAAAATACCATAATTATTCTGGCTGGCCACAGTATGTATAAAAATTAGCTACAAAAAACAAGGATAAGAAACAAGAGCAAAAATTAACAATCGAGAGACAGTCAGACCGGCCTACTTATTTCAACAAACTGCTTTAGCTCTTACCTACACAAAACAAGGTTTTTTTTGTTTTTCTTGGGCAATGGATAGAACAAGTGACAATAGTAGCTTAAAAATTCATAATAACAGTATAACAAATGAAAAATGAATGCAGTGGAGTGTAGACTCACCTTTTCAAAGTCAACATCTTGAGCAAGCTTCATTCCACTACTATGTACACCAAATATTTGAACTCGTTGCTTTGCATCAGGTAACCCGATATATAGCCTCCGGTCAATCCGCCCTGGGCGAACAAACTCATCATCCAACTCATCTGGCCGATTAGTTGCACAGATAAAAATTACAGCTTGTCTTAGAGAAAATCGATCCAGTCCAGTTGTCGCTTGCCTGTAATTCACGGTAAGTAAGAAACTATTTAACAGATGAAATGAAACTAAACATCATATTAATCTTACTGTTCTTATTTATCTGCATCAGCGTTTTTAAGAACCTCTATGTGGGCCACTTATGAGATTGTATAGGCTCATGTACTAAATAGCTATATTGAATAAGGATTACACAGGCTAAACGAATTCCTAGCTTTTAAAAACTCAACTGATGCACAAGTTTCTATCAATTTACCTAAAAATTTGCCAAATGGATAAATAACTTGTCAAATAGATAAACGAAGAGCATGTCCTATCTGCATAGTTCAACATTATATTTGGTTTGTGAAGATGGGTTATCATGCAGTGGTATATATTGTGTCAGGTCTTGCATTACAAACATTGTTTAGATTGATGTAAAAAAAAAACCTTACATAGATTTATAGTAGGATGATTGATTTTATACTTGCTAAATTATGGCATAAGTTTAGTGAATATTGATTGCTAAGCTTGATTAACTTGATTGACTATGTACTAGAAATAACTCGTGTTGTTTGACACGTCAAGTTATGCATTATTACCAATGTAACTGCAAAAAAAATATGGGTTTGCATTAGATAGGCTGGGTTTGGCATTACTTTGCATTTCAACAGTGCATTTAGGAAAGTATGTTATGATCAATAGAATTATCGAAAAGCAGTTTAGTAAATGTTAATCTAATTCTCAAAGTTCCTTGCAAAAAATTTTACAATCTACAAAATTTGGCAAAAGCATATTCAGAGTTTTCTTAGTGTCAATTAATCATAGTGTAACAATTAATTAGATTAATACTTACTATTAATTATTTATTATTTTAACATATTTGAAGAATAAAAGTAACAATTGCTTAATTATACCTAAAATTACTTCAATTGTTTATCTTATACTACTAAATATTGAACATCATAATTTATAAATCAATACTTAAAATATTTTTATAATTTAATATGATTTATCCACCATTGACATAAAAGTAATATTTCATATTTATTTATTTGTGTTCATAAATACTGAAATATTATATTTCTAGATATTATGTTACAAAGGGCATCTCAGTGTATCAGACATCAGCAACTGCATGTCTGCATGGGACCCAGTATTTGACTATTTGCAACAGTCAATTGTCACCTGAAAGGATATACTCCTAGTCTACAACCACGTCACCTAGGATAATAGAGCATCACCAATTAATTAAGGCTCAGCATCTACCCTGCAGTTGCACCTGTATACCATATATCCCATTAGTCCATAGGTCTATTGCAAAGGTGACCTTGAATAATGACTACCCAATAATGCTTTGCATTTACACTCTGTATTGTTATTTTAAGTATATGGTCCAACAATAGCACACATTGCATCTCCTTTAGTTACAGTCCAAATTCCAAACATGTCTACGAGGATAAAGAACATTCCAATCACCCTTGCATAACAACATATATAGTTCATGTTTAACAAGATTTGTAGGACTAAGAACATTCTAAACAAGATTTGTACATGCAAACCAATCATCGGCAATGTCTTTCAGGTTGAACAAATGTATTTTAAGACCCAAAACTTCACAACTAAGAAGTCACTATAGTTGTTTATTACAATTAGTAGGAATTAATCTGCCAAGTCCCTCTGCAACAGTTTTAAACATAGGGTTCATCAAACTCCCTCCAATGCAGGATATTAAGAAGGTTAATTTGAGTTTTGAATTTTCTAAGATTCTCTTGCAGTCAATAACAAGCCTCAGATGAAGAACCTCCTCAGCAAAGGGAGAAGAATCATGCAATAACAGCTGTATTTAACTTTGAATTATCAGCACATATAGAATCATCCTTTGAAACATAAGCTTGCCTTTTCTACAAGAAGCAAGATAAGCAAAACTAAAAAAAGGCATTAACAGCTAATTTTTCACTGTGTGTGGGAGATAGTAGAACTAGAACATAGTTTAGGAATACCCCAACTCTCATGGGTGATATGTTCTTTCAGTCTTTACTAAAAAGAATCTATACATTCCAGATTAGTCAACCATGGCATGAGAGAAAATAAGCAACTCCAATAAAGAAATTAGTCTATCCAAGTTCATGAGTTTTCATGTTGAAGTTTCCCCCTTTTATCATTATGATTTACTGATTGAACTGGTGAAAAAGAAGATTCACAACTATCTAAACAATTTGTATGTTTTAAGCAACAACATTTGTGCATATTTTAAGCAATAGAAAAAAAAACATATTAGACAATTAAAAGAATCACTTGCTTCATGAAATACCCTATGCATGTTCTGTTATTAACAACACAGAATCAAAATCAAGCGTAAATGGTTGCTTCCACAGAAGAGGATCCATTTGTTCTTGTTTACTTCAAATTAGCTTATAAATGCACCAACTTGCTTTTGAAGAATATTAAACTAATAGCATAAATTATTATCGAACACAGAAATACAGATGTATATTTATGAAAATTGACCAGTGAGTTGGACAGGAAAAGCCAGAAACTAAAAGCTCCATTAATCACATATTGGAATTACAGAAAATTTAGATTGAACCAGTTGAACAATTCAATTGCGTGAAAGAAAAAAAAAACTGAATGACCTAACCAGGTGGCAAAGTGTCAGGCCATTTTTGCTAAAAATTGACCAAAGTTCAAAATGCACTTCAGTGTAAGGAATAATGCAAGGAAAATGTAGATGGCAAACTTGTCTTCATCTTTTGCTTGACAGATTAATGATGTTGTGTACTTTGGTTTGGTGTATAGTGATAGTGTGATGATGCCATATTTATTTGTATCTAATAGCCATTCTACTAGATTTGTACTTGCTGGATTTTAGTTGGACTGTTAACTTAACATCATGTCATATGTTTATTCTACCGGTTTTGGTTTTATAATATGAATCTTGTTGTGTTTGTTATTTAAATTTTGGTTGGCATGAGGACATTAATTTACTAATAAAATATTTCTTTCAAATATTTAGCAGATATTTTTTGATAAATATGCAATTCAACTGATTCATTAAAGTCAGTCCAACTAGTGATCTCATCTGGGTCAATTCTCTGGTCAACATGAAGATTGACCCATGAATCCACTGGTATAACAAATGAAAGTAACCATAAGCTCAGTCAGGTCATCTGATTTTTAACTAACTAAGGAGGAAACAACTCACTCTCCATCAAGTTGTGCAATCAGAGCATTAAATGTTGCACATCTTCGTGGATCTTTCCTTGCATGACGACCAGCAATGGCATCAATCTCATCCACAAACACAAAAGATGGAGCCTAAAAGAAAAGAATAACAAAACAAGAAACAAAGATTATAATCATAATGATCCTGTACCTCTATCAAAAGAATGATTAATTCTGAAACATGTACAAAAGCTAAATCAGTGTATGTTTGAAAAAACCTCCACAAGAATAGTGAATCTGTAAAATATTTATCATGGATGTTATTTCAAACATTGAACACGCCAACCACCAAAAGTTTGTGTAACACTAGATTATTTTTGAGATGACAAGATGAAAAAAGTAACAAAAATAGTGGTGTTGACCCACTCCTTTATCAAGGAGAGACGTAGGCAACATAGTGAATGGGTATCTCTTCCCTGAAAATAACCCATGATGTACATTTATATGTAAATCGTGTGCTTAAGAAAGTATGCTTGACGACTTTGGAAGGATGAGAGACAAAGACAGGTAACAGCTTGCATTCTTGGTGAGACTAAAGCGTAGATGATGACCAAGAGGTGGCAAAATCCAAGAGTCTTCTAATATCTGTATTGTCACTGAAAAATTATTTCCTCATGAATGTAGACACAGGTCTAAGGTCGAACCATTTAAAATTTGGTATGTCTTGTTTTACTTTTCTGTTTTGCTGCATTGACCTGTGAAAGTTACCTGTTGATTCTTTTTCCTAAGCATGGAAACCGCCAGTCACCCATAATTCTTGTAAAATTTTATAACCATTAAAGCACTTTAAATACATAACTGATACATACATAAATATTATAATAGAAATATTCACTGAAATAAATATTTGCCAGCAAGCATATAGACTCTGGGCTCTGACATTTAAAATCCCTTCTCTAAGAGCATAATATTCTAGGACCAGATTATTTTATGAAAAGCATGTAGGCTAGCCATTTCCTTCTATTCTCCTCAAGTTTCCTTAAATCAAAGGTGATGGCTAAAGACATCTAGTCAAAACAAGTTAAAATACCACATACAAAAATTAAAAAGAAAAAAAATGTCCTAGGGTGAAGAAATTTAAAACAAAATTTCAATACATGAGTATTAAATTCACTTATAAATCAACTCGTCCAATTAAACCTCCAAGTGCACACTTTGGGCATCTAATAGTCTAGATCAAGGACAACATAGTTTATTATTAGTCTTACAAGAAATAATTGATTGTATCACGATAATGAATTTTGATGGTCATCATGATTTATTATATTACAGCGAAACCACCAATACGTTGTATGTACATAATAATTGGAGAGTGGTCACTTTGTCTTGAGAAGTTGGCAAGTAACAAGACAAACTGATGGAACCAAGAATTCTACAATGCTCATTCTAATTAATCACAACTTAACTGATCCATACAAACTTGATGCACTAAAAGTTGTAAAAGAACACTACCTTAATATCAGGAGAGATAATATATCGTACAAATAAGACAGAGAGAACAGATAATACATACATTTCTTCTGGCAATAGAGAAAAGTTGATTAATTCTAGCAGCGCCACTTTTTTCACTATCAGTGAATTCGGCACCAGAGGCGAATACAAAAGGCATTCCACTCTCCTTTGAGAGGGTTCTTGCAAAAAGTGTTTTACCAGTCCCAGGAGGTCCTGAAAGAAGTATACCCTAAGCAAGCACATATTATGAAGTATAAGAATCACAATTAGGAATCAGAAAACTAACAAATATTTATGTAAAATGTGTAAGAAAAGCTTAAATTCATAATAGACAGAAGAGTGTATTATACATAAAATTACCCGAACAAATGCAACTTGTTTTTCATAATATTCCATTGGATTGTTCATGTAAATCATTATCTCATCCAAAAGATCCCAAACATCACCACCTAAAACTACTTTGTACATTGATCTGGTATCATCAAAACTTGTCACTGGCTGTTACATATGCATGAGATTATTAGATGGCCATTTGAGAAACAACATTAATAGTTAAAAAGACTAGAAGTGAAGATCTAGCATATAATCAAAAAGCTCACCAGTATGAAGTTTTCTGCATATCCCATGTCATTAAGTTGATTATACTTCTTATATAGAAATCGTTTATTTGTAACATGCAAAAGCATAACAGATTCTCTGATAAGATACAAAATAAGTAACCCTGGTAGTAATGCAAAAACAACTTTGAAGAAATAATAGCTTTGCCGCTTTTGAAGGAGATCAACTTCGACACCAGAACTAGAGATGCTCTCGAACAAATATGGATCAAGTGGAATATCAACCTACACAAAATAAATATTCACTGAGAATAAATTTGGCTGCCAAACATATACTAATAAAGTACTCATTACATCCAAGGTTTAAAATCTCGACCCGTATCGAGGTTTTAGTCCGCAATCAGAACGATACAGTTTCAATATTGTATTGTGTCGTATCAATAAAGTTAGATAATTTTTAAATATAAAATACATGAATTAAAAATAGAAATTTTAACTTAAATATTAAAAATAAACAAAATAATTATGGAAATAAAAATATCAAAAAATTAATTATAATAGTAGAATTAATTTAAATAGGATTAAAAAATAAAATAAATTTTAACAATAATAAAATTATTATTCATAATATATAAATTAATAAAATAAATTTTAAAATAATTTATGAAATATTTTTAAATTA
>JBAMHZ010000112.1:387177-405114 GCA_037177395.1 Alpinia galanga | reverse complement strand
TAAACGGGGCATTAGTACACGAGTTAAGAAAAACAAAATTCCATACGTAACCAACAAAAAAAAAAACAACAATATAATGTCAATTGAAAAAATCTACTAGATTTGGATGGAAATAGGATAAACATCTTTGATATTATATCATTGGCAAAATCAAAGGGAAGATTAGCAGTGAAATTGTCTTCCCACTGCTGCTATGAAATGCAACGCAACCTCGACCAAAATTTCAGTTCGACGTCAACTTTGATTTGGATGGAAGCAGCATACATAAGTTAAATTGGAAGGCCAGAGTCAATTATTCACCTGCAGGTACAGGGCGATCAACGTACATCCTGCAGAAAGACAGGCACTTCTCAGATTATCTTATCTGAGGAAGCTTCAGTGACATGATTATAGTCCTATCAATTAAGACAAACAATGGTGGGATAAACACTTTGATAATTCAGCCTAGAAGCAGAAATTGAGATCAGAAAGATCGGCTCAACCTGTAGGGATGATAAGAAAATCAGACAGAAAATATGGATATCGTCTAATTGCTTGGAATATTGAAAGGTAATAAATCAAGTTTCAAATCACTTCTAACGCCATGCATTAAAAGAACATCATATCAATTCCATAGCTAATTACTTTAATTAAGCAAATTCCATTAATGCAACTGCAACTTCAAGGATCCGTAACACATGAATATTTCTGACAAGAATATGAGAAACATTGAAGAATATTAAGTCAATTAATGACGAACTTGATGCATCAACCCTGAAACTAATAATGGCAATAAGGGTTTAAAGCTGATTTTTTGGTTAAGCTGTGTAAAAGGTTAACCAAGGAAAAGGAAGATAAGTGCCCTGTGAGGTTGAGGGTGGTAAAAGAAATAGATTACATGCACAACTCAATGCAAAATGAATCATATATATATAATCTAGGTCTTAGAATTTTAGCCTACTGAGATGGAGGTTTACCTTTCGAGATATTCATTCCATGTGATTTAAATTTTGATCGTCTTATTATTTGCCATTGCACCATGTCCATAAGAGCACCCAAATTCATTTTTAAATATATGTTCTCTGAAAGCTTTGCCATTGCACCAAGTCCATGAGAGCGCCTGAATTCATTTTTAAATGTATGTCAGAAGGACTCATGGACCACGATCCCTTTGCTAATTCACCTGCAAGCATGCCCTCAAACCTAAAAGCATATGCAAATCAACTAGGCCCATTTGAAATTTGGATCGGTTGATTCATGTGACATGATCAAGCTGTTCTAATTGATCAACTCGTATGAACGAGAGCTGCAAGTGAAAGAAGAGAAACTTATGGATATAAATATAGGGCCGACAGAAAATGAGCAGTTTGTAATTGGCAAAAACATTGAGAAACGGACAGTTTTCTATGCCAGAACTGGGAAAAATAATCCTGAATACATTTTTATGTAAGGATATGGCGTCTCCTTTCTAAGCAAACATCAAGAAAATGCAAGCTGAAAGGGATGATAATACGTCGACTTATTTCTCAACAACAAACGGCTCCCATTATTTGAAATTGGGCGACGTAGATTTCTCTAAAAAAAGATTAATGATTCAGATTCTTTTTCAAGGTAACGGAACAGGTTTGATGTCCCAGATTGCCTTTGCATACTCGTGAATCGTCCGGTCGCTGCTAAACTTGGAGGAGCCGGCTGTGTTCAAGATCGACATTCTTGTCCATCTCTGAAAAAAAAAGGAAACAGCTTAGAAGTATTAGAAAAACAGATATCATCTCGGGCAAGTCCTGTATATAATCTACATGCTCGTATAAGTTAAGCGGGTTTTTTAAGGTATAATTTAATGCACTTTCAAAAACAATTAATTATGCATTCTTGCACAATTAATTGTGCAAAGAAAGAAGAGAAGAAAGAACAGAAGAAATTTTCAGCAAAACAGGCGAACATATTATGTGGGCTACGCGTTGAGAATTGTTAGATTGATGATTAATTACCTTTTGATCAAGGTATGCTTCGTCAACTTTCTCTTGGCATTCAAGGTAACTTGGAAAATCCTTGCCAACAAGAAAATAATCTGCACGACCAAATCCTTCATTCCCTTCCAAGGATCCCATAAGCTCGTCGTAGTTATATATTCCAAATACACCACTGCGGACAAATTTCTTTACCTCCTCAAATCGTCGATCTGGTATAAACTATAAGCAGGATAGGGCCAATAAACTTATTCAATTAGTCAAGTATGGAAACATTTTAGTAGTTTACTAAAACAAAGAAGGCAAAATGCAAGGCAACCCGTATTTAGACAAATATGGGGGATGACACTTTAAACTTTATATTTATCCTTTTTTTATAATTCCAAATATGCATATAAGTAATAAAAAAATTCATTTTTTTTGTTTTTTGAAAACCCAAATTCAGTTTTATAATATATTTTTGTATAGTAGATTTTATAAATCTTAATTTAATTTATGAAAACCAAATTTATAGAAACATATACTAAAAAAAGGCTATAGGGATGTGTGTGAGCCCTTTGAGAATTTTCAAAAAAAGAGTGCCCCTTTGATATAAATGAAAACGATGGGGCATTTTTTTTTTTTTTTTGAATTTTCCCAATGAAGAAGATACTAATACCTTTCCCTCTGCTCTTTCCTTCCGTAAACCGGCGATTTCATGAGCACGAGCACCAAAGAGGAAGAAGTTATCTTCTCCGACTTCTTCCCTTATCTCGACATTGGCTCCATCCAGAGTTCCAATTAGAATGCAGCCATTCATTGCAAACTTCATGTTGCTAGTTCCACTTGCTTCCATGCCAGCCGTGCTATGAAACAGGAAATATGGTTGTGCCCAATCGAGTTCAAAAAAATAGACAAAATTGAATAATAGCCAAATCAGTGCCAAGCATAATCACTCATTATTGCAAATGAGATTAAAAAATCTTCTATATAATGGTTTGGAGTTCGAGGCAAGAGTAGAAAGACTATAGATCACAACATGAAGCTTATTTACCAAATATAGTGCACATATCACGAAGAAAACTGGATCATGGGAATAGAACTACCTGATATGTTGAGATAATTCACTGGCTGGTATGAGCATCTCGGCAACGCTGACATTGTAGTCAGGAACAAAGACAACCTGGAAATAAAAACAGGGTATATTTTCCCCACAGTATGGAATTAATGGCAAAGGGAGATGTCAGGATTCAATCGACTTTTGGCTAAACATACCTTCAGTAAATCTCCAATATCTGGATCGTGATTTATTGTGAACGCAACATCTGTGATGAACTTCACTATTCTCTTAGCTTGAACATATGTAGCAAAAGCTTTCCCACCAAATATACAGACCCTAGGCACGAAACTGGATAATCTCTCTTTTGCTCTCATTTCTTTCATTTTCTTATAACGGTAGACAATTCCTAGGATATTCAATAGTTGACGCTTATATTCATGAATCCGCTTCACCTGATAAAAAATAAAGCAAAGCCTTGTTATCTAAGGATTCAAAAAAAAAAATGAAATTACAGAATTTTTTTTTTGGGCATATGTACAACCTGAATATCAAACATAGAATTTGGGCTGACTATATATCCTGTTTTCTCTTTTATAAATGAAGCTACTTTCATTTTGTTGTTTCTCTTAACCTCTCTCCATTCCAAATGGAGGTCCTCATTGTCAGCAAACTGTCAAGATTTGTATACCTATGTTAGAGAATGCAAAGAAAATGATAATGATAGTTAAAAAAGTTAAAGTAGGGGCCTGGAAATAAGACAAAAATATGTTGGATCATTTCTTAATTTGCTATAATCCACCATATGAATAAAAAAAACTAAGTATTTTCCTAAGCATTAATGATCGATGAATTTGTCCAAATAGCTTGATATTAAAATGTAAAACAAGAACAAAGACAGATATGAGGGTTTGCACTCTGCATAACATGACAAGTTACCAAGAAGGGAACAGAAGGTTGAAGCAACAAGGTTACAATAAGTACAGGTTGACTATAGTCTATAGGTATTTTAGTTGATCATGCAACTGTACTATTGCCATTTACCAGGAGGAAAAATAGATCCTAACAGTAAAGATGATGCACATGAGTATTTTTTTTTCTACGAAACAGATGAGCATGACAATATAGATATAGTCTAGTTAACTTCTCCAGCTGTCTCCAATTCAAAATAGTTAACTGATGGTTGATTCGATACAATAGTTTGGTATAAGCATGGAAAATACATGTCTAGTTTGCAATGAATCATCACAAAAACAGTGGAGGGTCAAATAAAATGAAGCTAAATTTTAGAGAAGCCAGACCATTAGTTACCTTCCTAAGTTCTGCTAGCTTCTCTGTGTTGAGAACCCATTCATCTGTACCAATCCACTTAGTTAATATGCCACTCAATTCAGGATTGCAAAAACGAATCCAGCGACGAGGAGTTACACCATTTGTCTTATTCTGAAATTTTTCTGGCCATAACTGCAACATGATAATACTCATTATGCAATCACTTGCATGCACATTAGATAGCTGATTTTGCATCATGTATGAACTAATATAATATTTACCTTGTAGAAATTCTGGAACACATCCTGCTTAACTATGTCACTGTGTATTTCAGCAACTCCATTCACTGCATGGCCACCCACAACACAGAGATTTGCCATGCGAACCATTTTAGGTAACTTTGGATTAGATTTCAAAAAGGTTTCTTCTTCTTCTTCTTCTTCTACTTCTTCGTCTTCAGGAATTTCTTCCTCTGATTCGATTTTTTTAGACAAATTTGCTTTTTTCTGAGCTTTAGCAGAAAGTTTTTCACCTGATTCTACTTTATTATCCAGAACACTGGAAGGTTTTAAATTTTCCACTATAAGCTTTTTTTCAGATTGAAGGGGAGCAGGAGCTTCTACCAAGGTCTTTTTCAGGCTCCCTTTTCTGGTTTCTTTCTTTGGTTTTTCGAACAATTTCTGAACTGAATCTGGAAAGTCAACATTGTCCAAAATTCTCATATCTTTGAGTTTCTTCTCCAAAAGCTCAAGATCCTCCTTTCCATTATCCAAAATTATGTCATTAAGCAACTGTTTATATCAATGAAAAAATGATTAAATGGGGATTATCTACTGCTAAATTACATGTCAAATTATAGGCAAACCAAAGTGTACCTCATTATCTATCTTCTCTATGATCTCCACATGTCGCGGAAGTAGCTTCTGCATCAACTCCAAACTCCACTTCTCTAAAGCTTCTGGAAGAACTGTATGGTTTGTATATGCAACAGTTCTAGAAAATGCACGTGGAAATCAGAATGCAAATTTTTTTTTTAAAAAAAAAGGCTTAGCAAGCAATAATTAGCATCACATGATAGTGGAAGCAAGATATATCAGCAATTAACTCTAGTATCTGAATCAAAAATTAATCTAGCTGAAAAATTGACTTTTACAGAAGGCTTTTTAGGTGACAAGAAAAAGAACCTTAGGAAGAAACATGACTTACTAAAGAGTTATTTCAAGAGAAGGTAACAAAGGAGTTCAAAACTGAGCAAAAATGACTTTGCCTTCCTTTTAGCACGTAGAACAAGTTACTACAAACGAGTTTTGAAATTCCAGTCCATACTTATACTCCAAACAGGGCAAGCACAATTTTAAAACCATACTGTGCTGGCCAACTGTATGGGCTGGTACAAATTGGAACAGCCAGTTAGGTATCAAACAATTTGGAACAGATCTAATCCCTTGCCTTAACGGATATGTGATCAGTTGAAACTAAAAAACAACCAAAGTCAGAACTTTTGATTTGGTTTAATCTTTATTAATAAAAAAGTTTGGTTCATTTCTTGAAAATTTTTTAGAGGCAGAGAGATTTTATGATATCCTGAAAATACCTCTGAGTGATTTTCCAGGCCCGATCCCAGCTTAATGCTTTCACATCAATCAGTATCCTCATTAACTCTGGGATGCATAGAGTAGGGTGAGTATCATTCATTTGGACTGCAACCTTATCAGGAAATTCTTCCCAATTAACGGAACTCCCAGATCTCCTCTCAAACCGCACAATAATATCTTGAAGAGAGGCTGAACAAAGTGTGTATTGTTGTTTCAACCGAAGAATTTTACCCTCTATAGAATCGTCTCCAGGATACAATATAAAGCATATCTGCATCAAGCAGATTATTGATCAGTGGATATTTGTTCAATGTATTAGGCATCATTTAAAAATATTTATTAAAATATAAAAAGAAGGATAGGAACACAAACAATAGCTGAATAACACTTCCTTTTAATATCGAGAATCGTTATCTTCAAAAATCATGCATCAGAAACCTGTATGCTAACAAAGAGGCATCTTGACAAATATCTCCCAGAAGGTAATCATTAGCATGCGGACTCCTCAAAATAAAATATATGCACCTGTGCTTCATCATGCTTTAATTAACAAAAAAAAAAATAGTAAACTAAAAATTGATCCTCTACAAGACATTTCTTTGTGATTAAAATGCTAATATTAACAAATACTGAACTCAGATCAAGTGGAGAAAGTATGTAAACAAGGACATAGAAGCCCTTCAGGAAGCTAATTGAGTAGTCTTAAAAATAAATATCATGAATACATGGTTCAAGAAAAGTTCACCTTCTTCATTTGCAAACAATAAGCATCCAAGGACTACTTAAATAGTATCCTAAACTTGATCATTATGCATGGAAAATTGTTAAATCAATAGCAATTTAGACATCTAGAGATCTGTTAATGATATGATAGAGAAGAAACCTTTTCTGCATTCGCATGTGCCTCAGATGCTTTGGCATGTTCTCCACAATTAAAAGCCTCCAAATCAAAGTGTTCTGATGGTGCTTTTGCTGACCAGAGACGTAAGTTGATTGTGGTTTTAGTCTTGTATCCAGGGATTGGTACATCATGGGCAATAACTTCAATATTCTCGCCACCAATCCAATGCTTCTTTCCATCTGAGCCAATAACCACCTTCCCGTAGAACTTTACAGGATATGAGACATCATATCGAACAATTTCCCAGGGATTTCCCATCTGTAGCAAAAAAATTTTATCAGTGGAAAAATCACTAGGATTAATAACAAATTATAGAATGAAATCAAGTGACAACAATAATGAACAGGAAATGAATCAGATGACATAAGAGCAAGTTTAAAAGGCATACCTCAAGCCAGTTTTCTGGGACTTCCTCCTGTCCATCTTTTGTGATATTCTGTTTGAACAAGCCATATCTGTAACGAAGCCCATATCCCCAGGCAGGATAATTCAAAGTTGCCAAGGAATCCAAAAAGCACGAGGCTAGACGTCCTAGACCGCCATTCCCAAGTGCAGCATCTGGTTCCTGAATAAGATTATTGAAAGGAACCAAGAAGTCGTGAAATTATAATGTACGGAAAGAAGAGAGACTCAAGACACATTTAATGTAAAGAGAGTAAACATAGCCCCTTGAAATCAGCTCCCATGGCAACAATATGTATAATAGAGAAAAACACACAATGAGCCAATATGAAGTTAATGAGAAAATACAGGCCTTAAAACGTGAATAATGAAATCGCTTGTAGGACTACTGTGATTTATTTCGAAAAAAAAAAGAAAGAAGATTAGAGAATTTCGCCTGACCTTCTCGGCAACATTCTCAAGATCGTGCCCTAGCTGCCTCAATGCTTCCGCATATTGGCCGGTTAGCTCCAAATTTCCGATGGCATTTAGTAGTGCTCTTCCCTAAAGTTATCAATAAAGGATAACAAGAATCAATAGCATGGAAATATAAGTTGAAGTTTTTACAACACTAGCTATGAAACCATTGAACCTGAAGAAATTCCATCGAAAGATAGTAAGCCTGTTTCACATTCATCTTTTCATAGTACTCATAAGTCGCGTTCCAGTTTATTATTAATGCATCACGAACACTTTGCGCTGTAGCAAAGTAAGCCTTGGAGAGATCAAAACTCTCCGGAGAGAATGAGGTAGTGAAATCGGCATGATACTTTACACTTTGCGCTATAGCTGAGGAATCATCTGCATTTGATTTCGTGAAAGATGGGGCACCTACAAGAATCTTCAACGTTTCATAAAGCTCACATAACAAAACAACAAATCAAAGCAATGTCGTAGTACAAGATGTAAAACAGA
Organism: Alpinia galanga; assembly: GCA_037177395.1. Lineage (NCBI taxonomy): Eukaryota > Viridiplantae > Streptophyta > Magnoliopsida > Zingiberales > Zingiberaceae > Alpinia > Alpinia galanga. The sequence continues at coordinate 397,005 of JBAMHZ010000112.1, read as the reverse complement.
AAGGAAAAAGAAAACAGAAAAGCTAATCGGAACTAGTAGATCGAAGGCCGGAGAAAATATTTTACCACCATCAGTGACAGAATGCTTGGCCTCCCGGTCGCTGGAGACGCTCCTCACGGAAATAGGTCTGCCGAGGCAACGGCTGCCTTCGAAGCCTCTACCGATCCTGCCGGAGAAGACGACCGGGACGACGATGCTAGTGGATGAAAGGAAAAATGGCGATCTCGGAATGCATCCTACCCGAGTGAAGGAAGCAGATCGAGAAGGGATCGACGAAGACGCCATATCGCCCGACGAGAAGACGGTCGCTCTTCGGAGAAGGGAAGAATGAACGAGACGCGAGGGAGGGAGCAATCAAAATATCATCTGGTCCTCTCGCTTTCTCTGGCTCCGTGATAGTTTTGTTTTGTAGCGGAATGGCCGTTTCGGTGGCTTAAATAGTTGAGGTCTTGAGGAATTCAAATTTCCATAATACTCCTTATCGTTTACCGGATTTGCACATAAAGGCGCTTTCCACCGCACACGTTACCATCTTCATTGATTGCCTACACGGGCAGGAAAGTGCACTTCACTGACGGCAGACAGAGGTGACACGTGGATCGTTCGAGGACCCACGGCCCGGGATGGCGACCGTTTTGCAATATGTCTTGTAGGCTTTAATCGAAAGATGAGTGCTTCACTTTTGTCGTCTGCTGAAACATGGATTCCGTGCTGATCCGGTCCAACGGCCAGGCGCAACTGCACGCATCATTCTTGGGGAAGGATCTATTTGAACCGTTCATTTCCAGGTCTCTTGACCAAGTATTCACCACAGCCACCTCCCTTTTTCTAAGATATTTTATTTTTATTTATAGTTTTTTGTGGATATTTTACTGAATTCCAGGTGGTTTACTTAATTATTATATATTGTTAAAATTTTCTAAACAAAATTTTGACAATGCACTTTTTATTATTCATGTGAGGATCTTACATATACTTTCTGTAATCCATGAACACTGTGCAATTTTAAGTTGAAAACTGCAAGTTCATAAACTACAGGCTTGAGCTTCAAAGTTGGGGAAGACCACAAATGCAATAGACAAAGGATCAACATCTACAGGGGAGTTGGCCGGAGTATAAACAGGATCCAGTTGTGGAATTTCTCCATCCACAAGCTCCAAGGGATCACCATTCAACAACACAGTTTGGCTCAAACAATTTCCATCTTTTCCAGTTAAATGATACTCCTCTCTCTGCAATGATTCATCTGATGCTTTCCTCCCAATCCAGGAGACTGTTCTCTTTAGAGTATGGATGAAGGCATTGTTCCGCTGAATGCCTCCTCCCTCAGCAAGAAGGATGTTGAGATCATTTCGAACGGTCACACTGAACTTGGTGGATGTGCTTAGGTTGATCAGGAGCAGAGTTATGCCTGTCTGTATGAATCAACAAGATATGGATTAGAATCACATGAAGAAACACATCACATTTTGCAAACTGCTAATTTTCAGAGTTTAAAAAAAGGGAACAATCATCTTCATACTATTGTGCATTTTAGCTACTAAGTACAAACATTGGTCTGTTTCATCATCTGTTAAACGTATGTAGTCAATATTGAACTTGGGCAGCTGTTGCTTTGAACTTACAGAAAGCAGTCGAGCAAAGTTATCAATTTTGATGTGCATACCTTTTGTTTCGTGCAATGCGCATAGGCTCGCAAATATGATGAGCCACTCATATCAATAGAAAGAACTCCCTTCCCCATTAGCCGGTGCCACAACAATGCACTGTGAAAATGGGAGGATTAGTATGGCAATTTGTGAGAGTAGGACAACTTAGTTTGTAACTTCTGTTTGGATGTCTTGCCTGTAGTAATCAGGATTTGGGATGAAAGTGTTTGTGTCAAGGAGCCCATAGTTTCCGCCGATCAAGGTCTGTCTACAATAAACCTTGGTGTTGTACTTTGATGCCATACCAAGTTGATCCAAGTACCTGAGTTTCATCAAACCAATTTCAGTCTAAAATACAATTGAGATTCGATATCAAAGAAAGATACACACTACCAAAAGCTATTGAGAAATTTGTTCGATACACGATGATTTCCACTGTTGTATGCGCCACCTGCTTCACCAACCCAAGCAGTGGACCATGGTCCATGCCTTTCTATTGTTATTTGGAGGTTTCGGAATTTATCGGTTGTCTGACTCAAGTACGCGGGGTTCAATATTTTGCTTACAATATGGAAGTCATCACCTGCAGACACAATCAAAGTGATTGTAAACAATAGTGAGGATCTTTAAGCACCAGTTGCTTTTACTGTCTGGTTTGTCAATTTATTTCCACACTCACCTCCACCGAGATTGTATACATGATGTGTCAAGGCATCGACAACTCTTGAACCTGAATCCTGAAGAAGCTGAGCATACCACTGCTGATCAAAGAATCCTCCAGGAGCAACAAGAATTGGCTTTGTATGCAAATCTCGATATAGCTCCTTAAGAAGGGCTTTAAGCACAATCACATCTCGTGCATATTGTTCAGCACTGACCCTTGCTCCAACACCTCTCCCACTCAATTCATTCCCTGATGCATCAAGCATGTTATGTTCCTGGTTTAGTAGATGAATCTTCATCCTAGAAAGATAGAGCAACAAGAAGACCTACCGAATTCCCATGAATCAACCCGATATCCTTTCGAAATTGTGTACTCGATGAACTCATGAGAATTTGTGGAGTTCCAATTGCCTACCCACGTTCCATTGTTGAGATGACCCCTTCCATTTAGTGCGTTCAAGCCAAATGTGATAATTACACTGCAATCAAAAGGATCAATAACCACACTATTTGTGATGAAATTTTTATGAATGTTTACTGTTATCTATCTTAAATATTAGCACGGAGAAACTAAAACTTACTCTCCTTTCTCAAATAGAAGATTTAGCTCATCCCACCTTGCAAGGCTCAAGCACCCTTGAGAAAAACCAAACAAACCAGTCGACTTCGAAAAAGGAAGACATGGAGACTCTAAACTAGGAACTCCATACACCACTTTGTCTTGCAATGAGCCTCCAATGCGTATTCGCAAAGGAGCAAAAGCTGATTTTGTTAACAAACAAACACAATAACTAGGCAAACTAATATCAACCTGAAAAAGGCTAATCAGTGGGGAGAAGAAAGCTCTTGCCTTGGATGGCTTTAGCTAGGAGTGGATGAGTCAAGTTCTGAGGAGAGAAGCATGAAAAAGAGAGGGGGGAAAAAAAAGCTCACTTGTTACCTAAGAGAAAAGTTGTTATTGCTAAGTAGAGCTGTGTTTCTGAAAGGATATTTACCAGATTGAGAACTGAAGCTTGTCCCCAAGGGCACTGATTATAATTGCATTTCTCAGGAGGCCACCAATCAAGAGTCGCACACACAAAACTGTCATCAACCTCAGCTTCTAAATCAGATCCCCTAACTATTACTGTAACATATGGGGATTCATCAGCTGAGGTGCCAGTGATGAGGAAGAGGACATATAACAGAAACTGAAGAATCATTCTTCCACCTTCAAGCCACACTGCTTCGACTGATAATCTACAACCAAAAGCATGGACGACAGGTAGATAATTTACCACCAAAAAGGGAAAGCAGCAGACATGAATGAACAATCGAAGAAAAATTGTTCTTTTAATCAAATTGCAGTCTTTTAGTCGAGACCAGTTCATACCAGAAGAAAAATGAAAGGAAACGGAGTAGATCTGACGTCAACTGAAGAACAAGATTCACGAATAAGCTAGAGTCAAAATATGATTTTGATGACTGTAGACTTCCATTATCGAAGAGCTAAAACAGAAAAAAAAAAAAATACACAGTTCGATCAAAAGGAAAGGTTTTGCATCAGACTTGCAATTGGTTTTGCATCATTGGGAACTCACTCCAGTTGCTCTCGCTTCATTCACTTGCAGCTTAACTCGCCTGGAACCCATTCTGTAAAGAAAAAAAAATTGATATTTATTACCGTAGAGATATCTAACCGGTCAACGAGGGAACGAAAAAAAAACTCGATGATATCCAGGCAACAGTACTGGATGAGGTGAGGGATGAAGGAAGGCACCACTTGCAATTCGCCAATGGTTAGAAGAAAGCAATATGCGCACCTTGAGATCTCTACTCTCTAGAAGGACGTCTGCTTTAGCAAGTGGCAAGACTAAGCCATGTTTGATGTGCTCCAGTCACGCTCTCTCCTTTTCTTTGAGAAGAAACGCAATGCTGTCGATTGGCAGCCGAAGAACATCAAGGGATCTAGATGACTTGTGGCTATTTTAATGTGGAATGGTCAAACAATTTTTTTTTCTCTAGACTTTTGAAAATGAATAAAAAATTAATGAAATTGACTCAGCTTCGGCAAAGACTAGTAGCCCTCTAGCATCCCAATACAAATCAAACTTCAAAATACTTAGCTCCAGGCGAGATCTTTAACAATTCAGTTTGATCCAGTCCAACCAATAATTTCTTTCTTAAAAAACAAATTCATCACAAATTTTTGTTTTGATAGAGAGAGAAATCTCAATGCTTGAACCCTGTCTATTTCATTGCATAATTTACAGACTGCAATTCAAGCAAGGAACCAATAGCAAATAAACTGACAAAGGAGTTCATGACAACTTGCCCTTTTCTTTAATCTTGAAAAATTGTTCAAATGCCATAATAAATTCTTTAAACAATAATATTTAGTGAAGAAATAAGCAGTAATGTGATGCCGATTGAGAGGCTACAAACAAAAGTAAATGGTTTCCATGTAAAATAAAAGCTGGCCTCCTCATGGAATGCCTTGAATTATAGTGCGAATTGTTTATTGCTCTAATGATTTAATAATCAATCCAAGTTCTCAACCATTGGCTATGAATAATTATCAGCTTTAGTGAGAGAGTTGACCAGAGTTATGTTGAGCATGATTTGATCTTTGTTTAGCATATTCATCCAGCTTGTTGGCATGCTCTTGTACCCAATTGAAAGGATATAATTGAGTTTACAAATTAGTTTGAAAATTTCTAATATGTTTTTGTAATCATATTTCAAAAGATTACCTTGATCTCCAATAAAAAAGAATGATGTGTTTGCTTTAGGAATTTGATAAGCATGCATAATTAATTATGATTTTGTGCTAAGGATTTTCTGTTTACTTGATTTGGTTTGTAACAGTTAGTACGGGTTTGAGTTGAGCCCAGTTGAGTGGAGCGAAATCGGATTGAGTTCGTGTTGACCGTGTCTTATATATTATTCAAAGTCAATGGGTTTGACTTGACTCCGGCAAGACTTTTAACGGGACGAGGGAAGGCTGAGTTCGACGATTGCATTCCCCTCGAGGATTTCAATTCCAACTGTCAATCTGCCATCGAGGAACGGAAGGGTTCCGGAATCGCAACTGTTAGACGACCACTTCGGTCGAAGAATTAAAGCCAGAAGGCAAGTTTTTTTTTCCCGCTCCGCCGCCACTGTGGAGCCCGGAGGAGGGGCGCAGCGGCCGAGGCCGCCACAGCCGCCTCGGCCGGCAGTGGCCCTCCCTTCGCGCTCCGCCATAGAGAGCCTCTTGCGCCCGGTGGACTTCAGTCCCGGCCTGTCGAGCCTCTTTGTGGAACCCGAGCTGGACTACGGCGCCACCTTCTCCCAGCTCCTCGCAGGCGCCGTGGGGCCCTCCGCGTCCGCGGCGGCGGCCGTGCCCAGAAGGGTGGGGGAGGAGGAGGATTCGACGAATGGGGAGGCAAGGAGAGGCGGAAAGGAGGTGGCTTTGAGCTTGGGGCGGAGCCGGCCGGCCAGTCTCATGGTGAACCAGACGCCGGCGATCACATTTCCGGCGGGAATCAGCCCGTCGAGTTTGTTCCAGTCGCCCCTCTCACTGTACTCGCAAAACCAGGTTTTGCCGATCGCTTCAAAATCCAATCCTTTTGTCTTCGCCATTATTGTGCTTTCAACTACTTTCCATATCTGCATGATGTTTAAGATTCACGTTAAAAAGAGATCCTTCGGTGCTTCCTGAAACAATCGTTGACTTTGGTGTTGGATGAGAAACAGCAAAGTCACTCAGATGACTTTTGACTTTTATGATTAGACTTCTATGCTTCTAATCTTGTCCGAAATATTCAAGCTACAAGATTGGAATAAAGAAAACAAAGCTCCAATCCTGTATGCTTGCTCTCGTGCAATCAGTAAGATCATTTGGTTTCTGATATTGTCAGAAGCATCAGCTCATGCTTTTGATTGAGTAGAACTTTTAAGGATACATCAGGAAGATCGATTCATTTGTATACTGTTGTCTTATCAAATTTGTGTTGTTTGTAAGGCTTAAACTATTGGAATAGTGAAGAAAACAATGTGGATGACTATTTCAATATGGTTTTTTTTCCCTATAATTATGCAGGGACAATTTGAACTGAATCATCGACACAGCGATGAGGCACAAACAGCAGTTCAAGGCTCACATCTTCAACCTTATCCTTATATTCCTTCAGAGTATCCATCTACTACCTCAACGACGACAATGATAACAACATCAATGACATCCTCCTTGAGACAATTGTGTGTGCCTCCATTCAACCTCTCTTCACTTCAGCAGATGCCATATCTGCCTCTGAGCACATACAATTCTTCTTCTCAACTTTCAAGCCTTCTTCTCGCTGACAAAAAACCACAAACTTCGAACCTCATTGTTGACAAACCCGCTGATGATGGCTACAACTGGAGAAAATATGGCCAGAAACAGGTGAAGGGTGGTGAGTACCCTCGAAGTTACTACAAATGTACTCATCCAAAGTGCCCAGTTAAGAAGAAGGTTGAGCGTTCTTTTGATGCACAAGTAACTGAAATAATTTACAAGGGACAGCACAATCACCAACCACCTCAGCCAATTAGGCATGGAAAGGAAGGTGGTGGATTGCCAAGTGATTTTAACCCTGAAATTTCTTTGCAAGGCTCAAGACAAAGTGAGGCTACATATAAGAGAGACCGAGAATCTGATTTTGGATCGATCGAACATCTATCAGACTCAAGTGACGATGAGCAAGATGGTGAGAGTTCAATGGGGAGAGATGAGATGGATGAAAATGAGTCGGATTCAAAAAGAATGTAAGATTTCTCTTGCTTTGTTGTTTTGTTTGTGCGCAATTCTCCATTTCAAACCAAGGCAACCTGTTAATGTATTTTGCAGACATATGAACACGAGGAACATCAAAACAACATCATACAAGACGATGACGGAGCCCAAAGTTATTGTTCAAACAACCAGTGAAGTTGATCTACTAGACGATGGTTATAGATGGAGAAAATATGGACAAAAGGTGGTCAAAGGAAATCCTCATCCCAGGTGATACTTCTTTTCTGAGTCAGTCACTTATGGTCTTGGTTATTGACAAGAAAATTTTATGATATCCCATCTTTATTTTATTGACTTATGAATAATCAAAAGATCGATATAACAAGCATAAGAAAAACAGATATTCAAACTCCAACGTTCACAGTATAACCACTTTAAAAGTTTGCTTCAGTGCACATCATGAATTCCTTTGGTATTTCAGTTTGTTTTGCTTGATGCTTCTCTTAGAGTTTATTTCTGCAAAACACATCTTTTAGGTAGAACTGTAAAACCTATTTTAACTTATCATAGACTAACTAAAATGTTGTTGAAAATGCAGGAGCTACTACAAGTGCACTAACGTTGGATGCAATGTTAGGAAACATGTCGAAAGAGCTTCGTCGGATCCTAAAGCTGTGATAACGACATACGAGGGAAAGCATAACCATGATGTGCCAGAAGCAAGAACTAGCAGTCACAGCGTGATGAATGCTGGCGTTTCTACTTCAAGCAACACTCCTCCAAGTGTTTTTCAGAACAATCCTCCTTCACTCAATAGACCAGATTTACGACATCATCTCGAGCAACCAACAGCACTTCAGCTGAAGAAAGAAGATGAAAGTGGCCATCTTTTTGACCTGAAGAAGTGAACACCTCTGCTAATCATTCAAATAGGATAGGAGTTTGAAGACCTGGAATTGTTGTCCTACTTGGTGGATTTGATAACATTGTCTGTGATTTTTGCAACCTGTAACTAAAAAGTTGATCTTTGCTTTGTTTGTGCCAAAGATTTCATAGCATATTCTTTCGAGTAATTTTCTTCTTTGCTTCCTCTTGCATTTCTTTTTTATAGATCCTGGACTACGATTCAAACTCTTGTTTACTAATGAGTTTGTGCATGCTATAGACAGGATGGAAATCAACTGTAGGTGAAGAACTTATCCAGAGAGTTTGAGATTTGCGAGGTCACTGAAAGATGTATTTTAATAGATTTTTCTCTCTTTTTCTTGGAAAAAAAAAGGAAGATATTTGAGGATGCTTGTGGATCAGTATAAATTTTTTTATATCAATCTCTTGCAATTAAAATTTATTGATACTTTGAGAAAGAAAATAAAACAAAGAATCAAACAACTTCCTCTATAATTTTTTACTCAAAATACTCCTTTACACTCTACTTAAAGAGTTGTTTTGTACAAAATAACATCAACTTTAGAGACTTTTCAATTTAAAGTAATATTACTTTTAAATTGTTTTTTGTAAAAAGTAGCACCATTTTGAAGTTGTTTTGTATCAAACATTATTTTGAAGAGGCTTTTGTAGTTCTAATGCGACATTCTTTTGACCAAAACTAAGTCAAAACAATTCGAAGGGGGAATAATTTTGAGCTAGGTCAAAATACTTTGAAAATATTTTAAATAAGCCTCGGGTCAAAATTGTTCTACCTTCAAATTGTTTTTGTGTATATGTATTTTTTAAAAAATATATTTTACAAATGGATAATAACATGAATTTAGTGTTGGAAAATGTGAATGGAAAAGAAGTGGAGGAAAGAGAGTCTTCATTATGTATGAGATTTTAGTCCCACATTGAAGGTTTTAGGCTTAATATTTGATTTATATTATTTCACAAATATGTATATTGTGAATAAATGTTTGGGAAGATGCTCTCTCTCACGTGTGCCCCTGCAGGAGGTATAGATCTAAGGCCCACATTGCACTAAATTTAGGTGACTCATGTGCGAACGCAACTTGCGTGCGTCGAATGTTGGACTGATCAGAATAAAATTTGCCTACGAAGATGAACCAACATTTTGCCATCTGAATTTTTACTCAATTGTAATGGATGCATTAATGGTGATTAATGAGATTCCTTTACTCATTCGAAACGTTTGATGTTTCACTACGGCGAGTAAGTTTGAAATGTTTGTCGTTTCACCACTGTGGTAAGTAAAAGTTATTAAATGACTTTTATTAAACCGGTCTGAGAAAGGAACCCTATAAAAGGGAGCCTTGGTCTTGAGCAAAATAAGAAGAAAAAGAAAAAAGTAAGATTGGTATTCATCCACCTGTGTACTCCTCTCGATCTTTTCTGTTCTTTCTCTTTGTCTGTCAAATTTTCTTTTGCTCGATAGAATTCAGTGATAACACTTAGGTGCATTTCAGTTCGCCGCGACTATCTGTGCTTAGTAGAGCTCGTGGTCTTACCATTGTATCCTGGAAAACAGATGTCCTGTGTTCTAAACACCGTGGAGGTGGGATGAATCTATTTTAAGGAATCTACGTTTAACGTAGCCTCGGTTCTTCAGTCTTTGGGCAGTTTGGCTCAGCTTGGCAATTTAGATCGGTACTCTACAACTCGGCTGACAGTTTAGCTCGGCACTTGCCAGTTTTGCTCGGCACTCGGCAGCTTGGCTCGGCACTCTACAGCTCGACTCGGCAATTTAGCTCGACACTCTGTAGATCAGTTCGACAATTTAGCTTGACACTTTGCAGTTCGGCTCGGCAGTTTGGCTGGGCATTCTAC
>JBAMHZ010000112.1:362858-380766 GCA_037177395.1 Alpinia galanga | reverse complement strand
CGTACCCGCCTGCTGGGCCGCCGTATCCAGCGCCCCACCCGCCGCCGATGCCCGGGATGCTGAACCCGCCGCCGTTTCCAGGGCCGAAGAGCCCTCCGACGTCGGACCCGAAGCCAGGGACGCCGCCGGCACCGGCGCTGCCACCGTGGCCCTTTCTCTTGGCCTCGGTGAGCTCGGCCTGGAAATCGCGGGCAGCGAAGGAGCCGGCGGCGGCGAGGAGGAGGGAGAAGAGGAGGAGGGCGGGAGCGCTCATCGTCCGACGAGGATAAGCTCTAGCCTGTGCTGGTAAATCAAGGAGAATTTAAAGTGGAAGAAGAGTGAAGAGGGGAGGGGCAGTTGAGGAAGTGGCAGGCAGGGAAGGCAGCAATAAAGAAGGCGTTCGGTTTCCAGCTGCCTCCGACTCCAGTTGAGAATCTCTTAATCACATCACAGAATCTTCGACGTAATCAAATTAAACCACAAAAGAAAAGAGAGGGATCCAATCTTAATTCTGCTTTAATTTTCTTTTATTGCATGAGTTGCAGGCTGTTCTCCACTCTTCCTCGGTGTAAACAACTATCCCTTCCTCTGTAGAAGCTTTTAAAGCCTCTCACTGATGCATTCAACTGTGCATAATATATAAAAGCAGGAATAGAGCAGTCGAACTGGTTAATTGATGATGGGTGGGTCAATTCGTCTTAAATATAATATTTAATGGATAAAGATGAGCCGAGCTTTCATTCTAAAATAAATTCAATCCAATCTAGAGTATATTGTGAATTAGATGATTGGTATTCTAATTTTATTATATATTTATTTTTTTATTCTCATTAAAATTAAATTATAATCATTTGATCTGAAAAAATAAGTCATTCTAATACTCTCTACTTTTTCAATAGTACAGAACGTATTACATATTTGATATTTTTTTTCTTTTCTTCGAATCTCTAACTACTTACTTTTTAATAATAAAAGCTCTCAATCTCTCTTTTTTATTAATTTTCTCTCACTCTCTTTAATTGAATTCGAAGTGTATATGAAATATTTAAAGATTTTATTTTTTCATATATTTATTTTTAATAATAATCATGATAAAAAACTGTATGTCTTTTCTTAAGCACATAATAACTCTGTTTTGGACTTGGTATATTGTTATATTTATATCTTATTTAAAAAATAAGATTTTTAATTTTTCAACACATGGGTTAAACCAAGTCTTGGTTGGCCTATCTTAATCCATAGCTCATATAGATTGATTTATTTAGATTTACAATGAACTTAAATTGATAAATTTTAATTTAATCCATTTAAATTATTTAATGACGTGGATCAATCCAACCTAACCAAAATTGACAGACACGAGTCACTGAGAAGCACATGGCATGGCGTTCAAAAGGTCAAAGGAAGATTTACAGTGAGGATGGATTTTGATTTATATAGAGGGCGAGGACGACCATATAAATACTCGTGTCAGAAGTAGGACCGTGAACTTTTTAAATTGTTTGAAAAATGATTAAGTCGAATTAAATTAAATTTAAAATTAATTGTTATTAAAAAATTATTCAAATTTGATTTGATTTTTTTTTAAATTGAGTATTATTCAAATTAAATTGATTTTTTAAAATTTAAATTATTATTTATAAATGAATATAAATAAATTTATAAATAAGTATAATCATTCATCAGTATTATTTACAAATACTGTTTGTGAATATTAATTATAAATATTAATAAGTCAAATATATACATGTTTAAGTTATTCATTTAATTTATTAAATTTTTAAGCTTATTTATTAATTGATATTGATATTATTAAATGAACATAAATGAATTTACTGAATTAAATATTAAATTTATTCATGAATACTTTATTAATTTAGGGCCGTAACAGGTTTTTAGGTTTCATCAGTAAATTTGATGCTTAATTCGATAATATATATAAAAGATAAATTAAATAAAAAATATATATTCGATTTATTAAATACGCATTATAAATTATTCATAAATGCGTTACCCACCCACTCCCGGAAGCAAAACCACGAGCCGGCCGGGGAGCAGAGATGGAGCTCGCATCACCGTCGTCGTCTCCGTCCACCTGACGCCTTGGGTCATCCGTCCGTCACCTTCGTCGACTCCCGAAGTTGCGGGAGGGTGAAGCTTTGCGTCGGTGGAATTTCCTCGGACATGAGGGCGGAGATCCTAGGAACGCACCTCGGGAAGTTCGGCTTCGTCGAAGCGACGGTGACGAAAGACCGTCTCATGGGGAAGGGAATCGGGTTCGGCCTCGTCCAGCTTGCGGATCCGGAGGCCGCCGAACGCGCGCTCAAAGATACCAACCCTGTCATCGACGGACGCATGGTCGGTGATTCCTCATATATCCTAATTGTTGCCAAAGGTAAGTTTTAGTATTGCTTCCTTTAATGAAATCATAACCCGAATTGATTTTAAGCGTTTTGTATATCTCTTATTCCTAATTCTGATGATTAGTTCTGCACATGTTCATCGAATAATTCATTGTATCTGGTATGTAGTGTCTTCTTTTGCAATTTTGCCATGGTCACTATCTCGGTCAAATTTAATGAGAAAGTTAGCCCATTAACTTCAAACTATTGAGCCAAATAAACAAAGTAGTGAAGCGTTAATTGATGGTGGTGTGGAATCTCTCATTCCTTAATCACCAATATGCCCATAATTTGGGTTCAAATGCCCCCTTCTTTAGGAGTTTATCTATTCATGATGACCTAAGGTCCCTATATATCTTCAAAATTGTTTTTGGTTGGTGAGATTGCTCCACAATCTCGTTTAAAGTTTTTGTTTTTCAATCTTCTCACCAAAGTTAGGAATATATTTGTCTGAACTTGGAGAAGTCGACAGTGAGATCGTTAGTATTGAATTACTAGCTCAAGTTACAAGCACTTAGAACTTACAAACTCCCAATCAATAGTCCACAACTTCCTACCTTGGATTAAAATGGAGTGCCCCTCTCCATCTGAGACTGATTCCCCTTGCTCTTAGGGGCCAGTCTGGGAGGTGAAATAAGCTAGGGAAGAAAAGTAGGAGGAAAAGGATAGGAAAAGATTTTTCTAGTTTGTGATACCTTTGAAAGAAAAAAAGATGTTTAATTTTCTAAAATTGTTCATTTAAAAACATAAAAAACTGTTTATTTACATAGACTATTATTTTTTTTATGTTTTATTTTGGCTGAACTTCCTTGCCAATTGCATGAACGATAATGCTACTGCTCGATTTCAGCAGATGCATTGTGTAAAGACGCTAAACAAACATTACTCCATCCTCTTCCTTCCCTTCCTCTGCTTTGATCCTAGAAAATGGCTGGGAATGACGCCTAGGGAAGCTTTTCTCAAGACATGCTTTCTTTCATTTCCTCCTCCACAGGAAGTTGGCCCTCAGACACAAATGCACTTTCTAACATATTCATCATAATTATTTCTTTGAAGAAAAACGAACCCTGCTTAGTTAAGGCAATGAATATCCAATCAAATTTGAATACTGTGAGAGTTGTTGATCTATGGAGTCAATGAATTTTGTATATTTTATCTGAACCAAACATTTGATTTGGTTTGCAGGTTAGTAGAGATGATTATTATTCCCAATGATGGGAGAGATTCATTTTAAACTCCGTCCTTAAAGAGTCCAATATTGAATTATCATGACTGTCATTTTTATCTGTTGAGCTATCATTAGGTCTTGAAACATGTAATCAATAGAATTTTGCATTTTCTAATTGTAATCTTTACTTTCAGTGGTAGTATGGGCTATTTACGTACTTGTGTTGGCAGGAAATAGTCTTACTGTCACTACGGACAAATTGCAATGAGTCTTATCCACAGTTTAGTTAACTGGTCTAAAGAAAACATCAAATTAAATAAATTTCTAGACTGAAACAAACTCAATTTAGTTCAATTTAAACAAGATTCAGGGATAGTGTATTTATAAAATTTGTTTGGAATCTGACCTGAATGTTGAAATGCTAAGAAAATTCTCTTGACAGTGACATATTGAATATGTAATTCCTAGATGATGCAAAAATATGCATAATTTATCTGAACAAGTATTAAGAATAGATGGTAGAAATTGACTATCCAAAAACAAATAAAAAGAACATTAGTAAAAGTTATCGAAATAATGAATCATAAATGGAGTCCGGGTTCGAATTCCATAGGCAACAGAAACAAATATGCATGGTCTTTCTTATAATGATGGAGAAATTAAAAAAGACTATTCGTGAATTCATGTACTTGATATTTATTTATTTATTTTTAAAAAAGAAGGATTGGTTGAACTTGAAAATTCACTTCAATCTTATGGATTGAATGAGACCTACCTAAGATTCTCCCAATTTGTTCAGTTAAGTGGCTTATTGTGGACCGGACCTTGGTGCCAATCCAAAATGAAAATTTCTCTTATTCAAAACCGAATCAATGCAGTGAACACTCAATTTGTTGTAGTCTAGTTTGATTGTAGGTTTCAGTTTGATGCCCACCCCAACTGCAATTTGCTACTGTATCTTGTTGGCCCCTATATCTCCTTAACAATTGTAAGTTCTTGTTATTAAAAATGCACTTCCTACCAGAAAAAATTCCATGCATGCATTTTAAATGTTTATTGGTTGTTTTAGAATCAGTTCTGTTGTTGCTCTACTTTTGATTGGGTTCGGTGGATCCATTGAATTTGGTTATTCCATATCATTTAATTGTTGACATATAACATGAAAAACGTAACAGAAAGTTTCTCTCACAAATTCTGCCTTATCTTTGTTCAAGTAACTGTCATCAAAATGGTGGGAAATTTTGTTGACACAGCTATCCACAACAAGTAGCTATTAATTAAACAATCCCAGGCAACAAATCCAACTGATCTCAATTTGTTTTCTACATTCTAGCAAACCATCTCTATTTCATGCAAACTGTTTCAAATTGGCAAATGATGCAATGAGGCCAAATTAAAAAGTTCAATTTTGATAAAAGTGATGCAATGATTAACTTTGCCAGTGCTTGAATGGAAAACTGCTCTAACCACCCCGCTACCTTCACGTACTTGAAGTGTGAAGATGATTTTAGAAGTAAAATGGATATTCTACTATATTAAAATCAAAGACAAAAGATATTCTTTAAATGAATAATGGGATTAGGCTATGGATTTAAGATGTCGGTTTTTTACCAGAGTAAAAAGAGCAGCCCGGTGTACGAAGCTCCCGCCATGTGCGGTCCCGGAAAGGATCCATTATACGTAGTCTACCCTGTTTTTTTTATCAGAGTAAATGAAATAAAATTGCAAAGACTTGAAGAACTACTTTTGTTGACACAAATGAGTTTTGCTATTGGGAATCCTTGCCATTGGTCAGCATGACTCATCTTATTTTTCCAATTTCTTTTTGAAATTTCTCCAATCTTATTTTCCAATTTTTATTGGGAATTTCTTTCTCCTCACTGTTCGTTCTAACACGGTAACTGATTTATTTGAAGCTGAAGTAATAATTTTTAGCCAAACAGTTTTTGCTAGTGCTCCATTGTATTTAGTTTCATCCTTTATTGACATCAACGGATGCTAACTGATAGATGGACATCTGGTGCAACAAATCTCCTTTGCAGCTGCAAATCATGCTGAAGCCAATTCTTGATCGTATCCATTTGCCATTCAATTGAACAAAATCCTACCTCTTTTCCATTTTTTTTTTGTACATATATGTCACTGTAAATTTTCTTACACACTGGTATTGCGCTTATTCAAATTGTGTATTTATTTATTCTTTCAATAGTTATTATGCTACCTTGACAATGGTGGTTCATGCTTACTATTGATTGTGTTATATGGTATTGGTCACATGGGAATTCTAAGAGTAACAAAACCTTACCTGGTTCTTGAAGTAGTACATTGTGCGCCACACACGAGTAATGATGTGCTTATGCGGCAGCATTAGAATGGCTATTTCTTCTTTCACGGGTGATTGTTGCTAGATTTCCTGTGCTTGAACTGAAAACTCTTTTAGTCATGTTTCCATAGCATGGACTCGAGTAACAGCTAATTTGCATGTTAGTTTCATTATTTGCAGATGATACAAATTGGGACTACATAACAAGAATAGAGCTCATTGTCTTGGGATTCTGGATTGACCCTAATTTCCTAGAAATCCTTTTTCAGTTTGTCTTGGGAGAGCTCATTGTTCGTGTCGTCTTCGCTCCATAAATTCAAACACGGACAGATGTGATGTGATGGACACGAAATATAGGTCTTCTCCATTTGTTTCTTTTATCCTATAATATATTTTGGCATCTCACATCCATGTCAATCCATCTCCATTAACCCATCAGTCATAAAGTTTCTGCCACAATGGAGTCCAATCCAAATCCAATGAAAAAAGATTTGTAAAGGAACGCATGGAATGACACTCTTCTCGTCCTCTCTTGTCTCATCCATGCATGAATGATCTGATAGCATGTTGGCTATAGAGGCTCAACATTTTTGCAACTCTCAAGATTATTTTGCTGCTATAATTGATTAAATCTGTCTAGACCAGAAGAATTCATCCAGGTTTAAGCTGATGTTTCTTTACATGAATCTTCTATAAAGAAACACCTATTAGTTCTTCTGAACTCAAATTTACGGCTTCCTGAAGAACATGGCATGATTTTGGCAAAACTTTTTTGCGCATGTTATTATCTTTGCAGGTCCTAAATCCATAGCTGTTTGCCTGTTGCTATGACAAAGAAAAAACAAAAAACAAAAAAGCAGAGCTCTCTGAAGAAGCTTTTTTGCGCTGATAGCTCTCTCTTTCTTCCCATGCCACTGCTAAATCTGATTACAGGACAGGCGAGAATGTTGCAGAGGCATGAACAAGCTTGAACTTTAGAGTGGACCCCCACCATGCAGTCTTCGAGCAGGTATTCTTTCATTAGGCTTGACATTCATGTTATCTCCTTTGGCTGTTTCTTCGTGCTGCTTTGGAAATTTAATATGCATCCTTAGTTGCTTTCTTATAAAGAGATTTGAGACACGTCTTAATCTGCACACACGACTGAACCGTCGTTGGATGTTGACTGCTCATGAACAGTGACAGATTGTTTTAGGGTGGTAAAAGCACTAACCGACATTTGATTGTGTACAGGGTTAGTTCAGAGGGAGAAAGGAGGAAGAATTAACTGAGACCTTTAATAGGGAGCAGAATGAGAGTTGGTATGCCATGTGACCTACAGGTCCTTCTTTCTCTCTCTGTCTCTCTACTGTTTTTTTGTATCTGTTTTGATGCTTGTTTAGTTCCCGTCGAGGGGCTCTTTACCCAGCTTTCTCTTTTAGGCCTTTGCACACTTTGTTTGGTAATTAGCTTGGATTTTGTTCGGATCTTGTGTTTCGTTCCCTCGTGAAAGATAGAACCAGCATTTAAGTCCTTTGCTACTGAGCCTCTGCATTGCTTCAGAAGGCTTGAATGGAATGAGCTTTTACTTTATTTCTCTTAAACTTTTTTCTTCCTTTTACCATGTCAGTCCATATACTGCAATGTTTATTTGCCTGTCGTGGTCTTTAGATTTTACTGTGGCGCAATAAGGCTGAAAGTAAAGGGATAAGGGGAAGATATCTGTCTCGCTACATGATCAGACCAAAATGCTAGATTTTCTTCTTTTTTTTCTTCCCTTCTTGTCTTTTCCTTTTAAGTTTGGAACTAGACAATTTTTTACACAACATACTAAGAACTTTTGCTTAACCACATATTAGTGACATTTTGCCAGGAGATGTGGTCTTGTTGGTCCAGGTCCAAGATATTTCTTGGGACTTGAGCATGAAAGGTACCATATGTGACAAAACACTTTATTTAGAGGCACTAATCCGAATTTAGATCTATATAAGGTCTTGTCCAATGAATTTTGCAAGCTATAGATGCCTCGTGCCTAGCACCTGAATTTTCTTTAACTTTTCTTCAATATACTCTCATCTATCTTGATTCTTTGACGTTTTAATTAGCAAAAAACATTTAGGTTATCAAATTTATTTTCTATTTGATCTCTGTTCAATTGCTGTTAGGTTGATACTATGGCGTTGAAACACTAGATCACCCTCTGAAACCACGACGTTGAGCTAAGGATAATTTGATAAGTGAACTTATATCCATTAACTTCCTTTTTTTTCTTTTTCTGTGGGACGGTCTGATCCCATTGAAATTTTTCATCGGTCACCAAGATAAATCCGGACAGCGTAGATGGAACCATCGGATGACCAGTGGTGCAAGTAATTTGCTCCCTCCAAAGGCTTAAACTCAAAAAATTCTAAGGAATGATCTCCAAAAGAAATCGAACTCTTACTCCTTGTGAAGTCAACCTACTGCTCTATCACTGCATTGTGACTTTGCCATGCAAGATAGTGGTTCATTTGGTCTTTTTTTTGTGTGTCTGTGTAATGTCCAACCTAGCTTATCTCTATTTACTCGTGTAGAAACTTGGCACATTCTACAGATTTAGTATGCATTATGAGATGGCCATTATAGAAAATTTTAATACATCTTCTCTCTGTTTTTGTTTTTGTTTTTATTTTTATTTTTATTTGTTGCATTGAAATTCAAATTCCATAAGCTACCTTTTCCTTCGCAAGTAGGAAAAATTTGTCGTTGTCATGAAAATTAGTATCCATGAGTTTGCTGATAATGACCTTTTTGTGGAAGTTCTTTAAAACAATTGCTCATCCGAGTGCTCCCCAAAGGACAGCACTTTGCATGTTTTTGCATTGATACATACTCACATGCCTTATATTGTAGCTGACCATAAGCAGACAAACTCGGCCCTTATTTAAGCATTTGGACTCTAGCAAGGGACAGCAAAATGCTCAGTTTGTCATTTTACAAAAAAAATTGTGTTAAATGAAATTTTGATTCTTGCAGAAAGAATTATTTACGAGGCATACAATTAAATCATCTGACATACTTATATTTGTGGATGATAACATAGCATATAGCATGAACTCTTCTTCCCTAGTGTATATTACATTGTGTCGATTGCTTAAGTTTCTCTCTGTCTCTTTTTATTTAGACCTAACTCTTTTTTTTTCTTTCTTTTGTCTTGACATGCAAAACAAGAGAGCTGGTGATACATTAAATGATAATGTCAAAGGTGGCAGTGTGGTGGGCCTGGGTCCTCATATCTCCATGCACACGTCTGATATTAATGCCATTTTTGCAGTAAGAACACCAACATATCTGCTCAGTATTAGAGGGGACAGATGAGCTCGACTTTCCCTTTCTCTCCTCTCTACACATCCTGACGCTATCACAATGTCTGCCAATTACGTTATGGTCTTGATGCTGCTGCTGCTGCTGCTACTGCTGCTCCTTGAGATCTTCTAGTGCTCGGAGAAGGCAGCAACACTGTTTGGTGCACCCTTTGGATATGCAATGCTTGAACTCACTGCAGCGTTAGGAATGACATGAGAGTTTCTTTTTTAGTATCTGAAGATTATTTAATTGGCCTGTCGCCTGTGCAGGATCTAAGCCCAATTTTGTAACATTTGTATCCATGTAAACATGGTAATAATCATAAGCAAGTCAAATTAGGGCGTGAAAGGAATTAGAGTTGGATTTGAATTAGATCATTGTGAAATCTGTAAGCATTGTTAAATTGTTAAATTGTACTTTAGGCCTCTAGAGGCCATTAAGACTGATCATATAAAAAAGATACATTTCTTATTCGCCCATGCATTTTAAATTTAACTTGTGCATTTGTTAAAGTACTATTTTTATATTTGCAATTACTATGTAGATCCACGCGCATTAGATAAAAAATGTAATTTCTATTCAAATTGAATGGTGTTATTTAAATTGTATTGTACATGCTTTCAAATTACATCTTACTATATCTTGTTACCAAATTATCAAATGAAAAATAGTATTTTTTTGAGATTTTTATGAGAGAAAATAAGATGAGATTTTTGTACGAGAGAAAAAAAGAGAATAAAAAGATGGAGAAATTTTGAGAGAAAAAACTTTTGATATCTCCTTGATGAACACCAGTGCACTAGACATTTAAAAGTAAATTAGTTGCTCGCATGACTATGATACAGTAGTAGAGTGTTCAGTTTGACTTTCAGGTATTCATAGTTCGATTCTCAATCATGGTGTATTTATAAGATTTTTTTTCAAATAAGATAATAAACTAAGGACGCTATCTGAGACTGTCGACACGAGCACTTCCTGATTTATTCTAATGATTGATGCATCGTATCTTGTTTAGAAGTTATTTAATGCCCCATTAAAGATTCTTAGAACATTATCGATCATTCTTAAAATTAATCAGGTGAAAATTGATATTTAATACTAATAAAAAAAGAAGCAAATTAGTTCAATAAATAAAAAAAATGTATAGAATCACCACATTAGTGGTTTCCCTTAGCCCTCCTTATCGAGGAGGGGGTAAATCAGGAACTCAGGTATGACAAGTACAAAGGAGTGAGTCGATTGATGGCCTAGAGTTATGACTTCTCTAGGAATTGATCTCTATCCACTTAAGAGTTACCCTTATATACTTACCAACCGAGCCAGTCCTGAAAATTTAGTTCAATAAAATAAGAGAACTTAGTGGCAAAGGATGTTTTTTTTTTTTCAAATTTTTTTCACCTACTAAGTAAATTTAAAATATAGTTTTTATACATTTAGAATTCATTCAATTTAAAATTCGAATTTTTCTGTCACTCTATTATATTATATTAAAGGCGCTTAAAAAAATAAAATATACTTTAGGATTACACATGCCATGCGACGTGAACGGGGGAATTCAAGGTCAGCCTTCTCCACGTGACAGGCCTGTTGTATCAAATGCGACAGATGGATCATTTCAAGCTCAGCTTTTACAATCCCACACATTGCTGGATTTCAATGATCAGCAACTGTGGATCGTTGACTTTCGAAGACCTTCAAGAATGTCGCACTGTACGCCGGCATAATGAGCATTAACTCAAACATTGAACAAGGGGGTGGAATCGTTTGACCCGATCGAACAACGGCAGAGGAAAAATATCAACCTAAATCGCAGCAAGTATGAGAGAAGTACGCGTGTGTAATAACAGCATGCATGGTCGCCCCCTGCGACGGAAAGAGACCAGTGAAAGGTAGAAGTGAAGCATCGCCTCGGAGCAGAAGAATGGGAATGTGGTGCCGAAGCATTCCAGAACAGAGCCATAACTCGGTCATCATTGCGCCAATCAATTTACTTCTCACACATACGCATGTATGCCGAAGTTCTTAGAGGGAGGGGAGTTTCGACTGTGATTATTTTACGATCGCAACCTGTGGACTAGATAGAACCAGAGAAGAGAGGCAGGAGGAGTTGGCTACATTTCCATTCTCTTTCTTCAATCGCCTCTTTGTCTGAGCAGATCTTTTGGCGATTTGCTGAGGTGCGGTGCGTAAAGGAGAAAAATCCTTTTTGATGTATGCACTTTGAATTCGCAAAATACTGGGCGTGTCCGCCATTAGATCCCTGAGTCAGCAAGCGTAGAGTAGCAGCAGTACACTGAGCTATAGAGCTGGGGCGAAGTGACAAGTTTTGAGTCCTTCCTGTCCGTCTCTCTCATGGCTACAGAACCAGAGGAAGAAGAGCGGCAAAAAAACAAACCCCAGTTTAATTTTCTCTGTTTCCCAAAGCTCGAACGGTTGGTAATAGTAATAGCGTAGCTTAGACATGGCAGACTCCACCCCAGAGATTTCAGCAGGGTGTTAAGAAAAAACGAGGAAAGAGAGAGAGAGAGGAAAAGGAAGAAAAGCTAAAGCAATCGTCCTCAGAACACAGATCCCCATGAGGAGCACCGGAATTTATCCAGCATTTGCTCGTTGGGCTCATTCTTTTTGCTTATTTTAAAAGCCTCCCTGCTGCCCCCTGCTATCACTTCCAGCTTCCTCCTCGGCTCCTCTTCCTCCTCCTCATTACTTGTTGTCTCGGCCATGGAGCTTAACTTAGCTTGAAGTTTGAATACATAAGCCCAAGCTCCGTAGTTGGTTACAGGAAGACGAGTAGAATGATTACACCGTGTACTTGTCAATGATTAAGTCACCTCGCCCTGGTGCAATCGAAGAAGATGAAGTCCATATACAACACGAACACCAGCAACAGCAGCAGTGCTTGGTTGGGCTTCTCTCTTTCCCCTCAAATGGAGGCAGCTGCTGCTGCTGACCAATCTAACCCGTCTCCTGGTAGCTACTTCATCTCTCCTACACTAACGAGCTCTGGTTTCATGTATGGCGTCAGCGAGAACGGAGGAGGACACGACTATTCTCAGTTAGCCTCCATTCAACTCAAGTCCAGTGGGTCGTTTTGCCTCATGGAAGCGCTCGCTAGATCACAACAAGGTCTGTCTCAAAATCTGCCTCCTATTTCTTTATTTAGCTTCATTCCACAAGGATCTGAAATGACGAGGTTTTGACCTTCCTTTTCATGGCTCGTTGCATTCATGCGAATGAAGCAATGGCGGCATCTCCGTCTCCCAAGCTCGAGGACTTCTTAGGCTGCGGTCCAGACATGGGGACCCATCAGTACGAGGGCAACAATGGCAGCGGCAGGGGGGTAGCAATGGCTTTAAGTTTGGACTGTGCCGCGTACCACCAGCACAAAGCAGAGGCAGACGGCAGCGGCGGAGGTCGTCACTCCCACACTCACCCTCCCTCAGACATCATCCACGGCCACTTGCCACCCTTCCAAGACGGCATCTTTTCTCTGCTCCCCAGCCATGAGATGTATCAGCCGCCGTTTGAATGCTCCGGCCAAGCTGTGAGAGCCGAGGAAGCCTCCGGCAGGTTCAAAGATTTGGTGCACGGCGTAGTAATGATGGGCGCCGGTGCTCCTGTTGCTGCCATGGGATACGGAGACTTGCAATCCTTGAGCTTGTCCATGAGCCCCATTTCGCAGTCAAGCTGCGTCACTGCTCCACAACATGCCTCTCCGGCCACTGCTGGCGAGTACGTGATCTCGGAGCCTTGTAAAAAGCGAGGGTCTAAAGGAGGCCTGAAGCAGCCTGTTCATCGCAAGTCGATCGACACATTTGGGCAGCGGACGTCCCAATACAGGGGCGTCACAAGGTCAGTGTCCAAGTTTTCATTCTACATTTGAACTCGCCATCATTCTTCGTCGTGATGCCTGATAAAGCTAACCAACTCCTTCTCGCTTCTTCTTGATATTCATGGCTATGAATGGTGAACTTGCCACAGGCACAGGTGGACTGGCAGATATGAAGCTCATCTCTGGGATAACAGTTGCAAGAAGGAAGGACAAACCAGGAAGGGGAGGCAAGGTCAGTTCTCACATCTGACGTGCAGGATTCAGTAAACCCCTTGTTATTTCGATTCCACATCTAACTGTTGATTTCTTGGTCGGGCATGCTTCCATTAATGGCGAACTCGTCGGAAGCAGTTTACTTGGGTAAGCTCCTATCATCACTCATTCAAGAGTGTAAATCTCTGCTTATCATTTCGATCCCATTGTATCGCAGGGGGTTACGATATGGAAGAGAAAGCTGCGAGAGCCTACGACTTGGCCGCGTTGAAGTACTGGGGAGGAAACACGCACATCAACTTCCAGGTAAGCCGTCGAAGATTCGTCCAAACAAACATGTTTCAGTATGATGACCGATCATCGATGGTTTGGAACAGCTGGAAGATTACCAAAACGAGCTTGAAGAAATGAAGAACATGACGAGGCAGGAATACGTTGCTCACCTGAGAAGGTCGAAACCATGTGTTATTCTCGCAGTTTCTTAATTTGAACTGCACAATTCATTCCGCCATTCATGATCTACAACGTGAACTTCTCTCCTTCACAGGAAAAGCAGTGGCTTTTCGCGAGGAGCATCGATGTACCGTGGCGTGACGAGGTCTGTTGTTTTTGAGCTCGATCGACTACCATTTAGCTCCACTCCTTGATCGTGTTTCTTTTTTAAAACTCGTGGAGATTTCTGCAGGCATCACCAGCATGGAAGGTGGCAAGCTCGAATCGGAAGGGTTTCAGGGAACAAGGATCTTTACCTTGGAACCTTCAGTAAGTTCATGAGCTCAGGCTTCCTTCCATTCATAATGCTGTTGTTGATTCATTCCTCCACCATTTTTCTGAGAAAGTCAAAAAAATGCTTTTGGGCTCAAGCATGCTCTCCCGAGTGAAGCTTTACTGCCTTTGGCAAGGCTGATGTTTCAGTAGCCCTCAATGGCTTTGTTTGACCGATCATCACCTTTAAATCGAAAAGTGGAAGCCAAAACTAACAAAGCATTCACCTCTAGAGATTTGCAAACTGTTTCTTGCTCTTTCTGACATTCAACGTGTATGCGATCTTAAGGTACCCAGGAGGAGGCAGCGGAAGCATATGACATTGCCGCCATCAAGTTCCGCGGTTTGAATGCCGTTACCAACTTCGACATCTCGAGGTATGATGTGGAGAAGATCTTGTCGAGCGGCGCCCTTCTGGCCGGCGAACTCGCGAAAAGAAACAAGAGCATCGAGCGCCGGAGTGTGGCGGCTCCGTTAGCTCAAAGCGGCGACCAAGAGCTCAATTTGAAAGCCGGAAACAACACGAGTAGCTCTGATTGCCGGACATCAGCGGCTTCCGAAGAACAAAACCAGAAACTGATAACTCTCAGCGCTGAGTACCAAAATGAGCCCTTTGCGAATCATCTTCGCAGCCTAGTTGGAGCCATGGACAGCAGCGCAATGCAAAGCATTGGCGATTCGGGGAATTCAGGCAATCTGAGCACTGTAATAGGAATGCATTCGCTGTCGCTGATTACCGACTTGAGCAACTCTCGAGAAGGGAGTCCTGATAGGGCCGACATTTCCATGTTCTTTGCCAAGACCCCGCCGAAGCTCAGTCCTAGCCCAGCGAACTCATGGATGCCACCAGCCCACCTAAGGCCGGGACTGCCCTTCGATCACCTCCCGATGTTTGCCGGCTGGACAGACGCCTGAACCCCCTTCCACGCTTTGCACGAGCATCATCAATAGCACCATTAGTTAGTAATCAAGCTTGTTTGTAGTTAAGGGAATGACATCATTCCCCGATACCTGGCCTCTGTTCTTCTCTTGTGGCTCACAAGTTTTTTTTTTTTTTTAAATCTATTTCTTTTGGGCCACTCGGGCAAGGATTTTGCACTGCAGGGGCTCTGGATCTGGTAGATGATTAGCTACTCTTCTTCTTTGCTCGTAATTTGGATGCTCATCTCTGTTTTTTTTTCCTTCGAAAGAAAAGCCTCTACTGTTCTAACTCTATTACTCAATCCTTTTACATTTTGTTTGCTATGTGGTTCTTCCAGATTTGTCTTCATCTTGTGTTCTTTCTTGACTCAAACCAATTGGAGGTGGCGGAGGTTAGACAAGGGAAAGCTGAAACAATCGATTGTCAAGCACATCGGCAAGTTGAGCCTGAAACTCAATGAGTTTGAGCAGCTAAAAGTAAACACAAGCGTGGCACCATTGTCAATTGTTGTTAGTTGCATTATACATCTAAAACCCTAAATCCTAAACCATTTCCATGTTCGACTATTGAGTTGAATCGCTTGTCAAGTTGCGTTGATCTCGTTAGTTCATAACAACTTATTGCAAATATATCAACTTTTACTCCATGTCGAGAGGATATAATTTTAAGGTAGGGAATCGACTACAAACAAATGTGAAAGTCAAATTTTGTCATCGGGCTACAAATGCTTCCTAGATTTATCCTCAACAGTGGATAGAGATTCACAAGAGATCCATGAAATTGAATTATATATATATACACACTGGATTGTTAGCCTGTGCCCCGCTTCTTGCTCGCCGCGTGCGTGACAACTCCACCGTCGGTGTATTTCTCCTCGGCACCGCCGGTGCCGGCCGCAATCCAGCCGAGGAATGGCCGGACGCCGTGCCCAGCCATTCCTAGGCCGATCGCTGACCGGATTGCTACCGGCGCCGGCCGCAATCGTAGCGTCAGTGGCCGCACCATTGGCAGCCTCGATTTCGACCGTTTCTGGTCGAATTTTGGTCGGAATTCGGCTGAGATCCCTCCGACACTGGCCCCCTAGGGTTCACCGACCCTATTGAGTTATAATTTGGCTTCGATGGCGACGAATTCCAGCAACAACGGCGGCAGGTAGGCGGCGGCGCTCACAAGCGCGTAGGAAGGGGTGCACAGTATAACTTTTTTCTCTCTCTATATATATATATATATATTATTCTACACAACTTATCTGTAAACACTTATAAATACCTCTGTTATTCACTGTTTAATTTTCTAAGATTCAAGAATTAAACTATAGTACTCACCCGATTAAGCAGTGAATAATGAAGATACTTATAAATGTTCACAGATAAATATATATAGTTGTTCTTTAAAAAATCTATCTCTTCTCCATCGTCATATAAAGTTATTGCTTAAATTCTCATGCTAATCAAGTGGTCGAAATTCAATTTGATTTCTAAAATTATTGCCGGAATGATTGGGAAAAATCTGAATTTAAAATTTTATCAAAACAAATTCAAGCTCATCTCTATCAAGATATATGGCTTATCGCACAACTAGGATGATTGAAGGATATCGTCGCTATTAAGAAGGCTGAAGAGTGAAAATTTCAACCGTCTAAGTGGCCAGAGTTCTTGAAAGCCCAACAAAGTGCCATGTCAAACTGCCAAATAGACCAAGTGCCTAGTGGCTTAAATGCCCGAGTGCCAAGTGGAACAAGTCAAATGCTCGAGTACACTAGTGACCTAAGTATTTTGATGCCCTAAGGGCATCCACAGCCCACTCTCATTATAATACCCTTCACCTCATTAAAAAGTATGAAGTCCACTGCTACATGCTCATTGGCCCACCCCACGTTTATTTAAGCACGTTCAAGTGAACACCCCTTCACAATGGTGTTAACACCCTATTAACGCATCTATTGTGGATATTTTAATTATCTGAGTGGTGCAAGGCCAAGTAATGAGTGACTGGAGTATTTTATGGTCCAGTACTTAGATGTCTGAATGCCTAAGTTGCTCATGTCTCAATGGCCCGAGAACTAAATCTAAGCCTCGAGAGATAGAGAAATAAGGCTGAGTGCTAAAGTGTCAAATAGCCCGAGAACTAAGCACCCGAGGGTTGATCAAATGTTGAGGCTGAGCATTAAGTGTTTGAGTTCAAGAGTCTAGCACCCCGAAAGTTGAGTCTTGAGTGTTGAGTATCGAGGCCGAGCATCGGAGTTTGAATGTCTTACACCTCAAGAATTGAATTTTCGAGTGTGAAGTGGTGGAGGAGTTGATTGATGACAATTAGTCACTCAATTATTGATTGAGAATATATGTAAGAGTCTTCCGACTGCCGAGTGGAAATGTGTGTCAAGCCTTGTCGAGGCTTGTGTTAAATAATCTCCTTAAAATCATCTCTTTTGAATATTTATTTCTCAATATACAATGACTTGACTACAATCGCAATAAAGCGTTGATTGTTCATATCAAACTAGCTAGACATGTACCCAAATAATATCATACTTGAGGTTGAGCAAACTGGACATGTATACAAATAATATCATACAATGACTCGACTACGAAAAATATATTCGTTGCAGATATTTATCACGAAATGAGTATTCATTACAAATATTTACAATGAAAAAAATATTCATCGCAGATATTTGCGACAAAAAATATATTCATTGTAAATATTTGTAACGAAAATATATGTTCGTCACAAATTTTGCGATGAAAATTTATGACAAAATTTGCAATGAAATATTTATTCGTCACAAATTTTGTGAAAAATTAATATTTTTCATCGCAAAATTTTATGGCGACTTATTTGCAATGAAAATATTTTCGTTGCAAATATTTTGTGGCTACTTATTTTGTGGAAGTCCTCTCTCAGATTTTTATTTCATTTTTTTCGATCGTGAGTTTTGAGTTTTGGGACTTGGCAGCTGTGGGACATCTCCGAGCTATAG
>JBAMHZ010000112.1:347167-357788 GCA_037177395.1 Alpinia galanga | reverse complement strand
TGATTAGATGTTTATAAAGTTTGATATGTGAATTATATTAATGTGTTTGTTGTTAAATTTGTATACACACGTAAAAATAGTAGGATTTATCATGTTTTTTCCTATATTTCCATATTTGTGACCAATTTGGTGATTCGTCGCAGATTTAGAGATGAAAAAAAAATTTTGTTACAAAATATGAAGTATCAGTCGACTGGTCTCTAGTACTAGTCGACTGATCATGGATAAGTCGACTGACCAGTCAATTAAAAATTATTCTGTGCCCTGTTACAGTATTTTCAGTCGACTAGGGTCTTCAACCAGTCAACTGATCATGACCAGTCGACTGACCAATTGACTAAAAACTATTCTGTGCCTTGCTATAGTATTACCAGCCGACTGGAGTCTTCCATTAGTCGACTACTCCTGACCAGTCGACTAAAAATCATTCTGTGCCTTGCTACACTATTACCAGTTGACTAGTGTCTTCCATCAGTCGACTAAAAACCATTATGTGCCCTGCTACAGTATTATCAGTCGACTGGTAAGCCTCCAGTCGACTGGTGATCCAGATTTTATAACAAAAATATTTTTCATCATCGATTTTGCGATGAAAAATATTTTCATTGCAAATTCCGGATTATCAGTCGACTAGTAGAAGCCTCCAGTCGACTTGTAATACTGTAACAGTGCAGGAATTTACAACGAAAACAAGATTTGGCAATGGAATTTTTTTTCATCGTAAAATTTTCTAAACTAGCTGCAAAACAAATTTACCATTTTTTGCGACGAAACTAATTTCCATCACAGATTTGGCGATGAAAAATATATTTTTCATAGTTATTTGCAAAGAAATAAATATTCATCGCAGATATTTGCGATGAAAAAAATATTCATTGTAGATATTTACGATGAAAAACATATTTGTCGCAAATATTTGCAAAGAAAATTTATGTTCATCGCAAATATTTGCGACAAATATGTTTTTCGTCACAAATATCTGCGATGAATATTTATTTCGTTGTAAATATCTGCGATGAATATTTTTTTATCATAAATTTGTGACAAAATTTGCGATGAAATATTTATTTGTCGCAAATTTTGCGAAGAATTGATATTTTTTATCGCAAAATTTTGCGGCGACTTACTTGTAACGAAAATATTTTCGTTGTAAATTTTGTTGCAAAAAAAATTTGCAACAAATTTTTATTCAAAATTCGTTGCAAATTTCATTGCAAATGAATACATTTTTTTTGTAGTGATACTATACAATTCATCCGTGAGCACTTTATTTTATTTACTGTCTGATCGCTTGTGCATTATAGTTCAATTATTGAACTTAAAAAATCAGACAGTAAATAATAAAGATGCTCATATACGAATTATATAAGACAACATTTCTATTAAATTATTGCCATAATTTAATGACCTTTGGTCTAAACTTCCTCTCACTCGTGCACAAGCTCCATCCTCCTCATCCACCGTCCCTCTTCGGTCCAATATGTGCCCTAATTCATATCTCGCGATGTGTTTGACTATACAAATTTGATTATTTGCCATATAAATAGATCCTATTAATTTATTTGAAATATATATTATAGAAGGTGCAATAGTTTAAGTGCATTTAAAGTTTTCTATTTAAAATCAACTAAAAAAAGTGCCAATTCAAATCTAAATGATTCACTAATCACCAAATTGTATTAACCCTAAAAAAAATCTAATTAGATATCTTTGGTGGAAGTCTAAAATGGTACATTTTCCCCTTATGGCAACTAATATATTTATTTATTTAGTATATTTCATCCATGGAAACTTACTTTTTGTTTTTTTGCGAGCTTGATATATCTACAAAATCTATATATTTAGTCAACTATTCATTGCATTGAGCATCCACGATTCAAGACATCGATCACTCGCAACAAAAATGGCTAGAAATGGTGCATCGAGCAAGGGAAGGAGGAAGATTGAGATGAAAAAAATACAAAGTGAGGATGCCCGCCATGTGTGCTTTTCCAAACGCAAGGCCGGTGTCTTTGCTAAGGCCAGTGACATCTCGACTTTATGTGGGGTTGATGTGGCTATTATGATGTATTCACCTGCAGGTAATCCTTATTCTTTTGGTAGTCCAACTGTCGATCAGGTTGTGGATCGATTCCTCCTAGGGAACTTGTTGCAGATTGATGCTGATGGAAGCTCGAATCAAAACCATATCATCCAGCAACTGAGCCAAGAGTTTATGGATCTGTCAAACTGTTTGAGGGTCGCAAAGGAGAGAAATGTTAACCTAAAGGAGCGAATTGCCAATGCCCAAACCCAAGAGTTTGATTGCGCTAGAGACATCAACGAGTTAAGCCTTGAGCAAGTTGACCTACTTAGGAATGGATACGAGCGACTAAAGGTAAAAGCTGAGATTAGGATCACCGAAATACTTAGCGGTGATGCTAACCCATTAATGGTTGGGGGAAGTCAATAGTGATGCTGCCTGATCATCTTCCCCAATCTTTAATTCAACATGTAACTTTGATAAATCAAATTCATCTTAGATAATTGGCTCGCAACATAAGCACTGCAATATATAGCTACATGAGCCACAATATTAGGTTATGTGTGTATCTTGATACCGATTAAATAAAGAATTGGTGCACTTTATTGTGTTCATGTTGATTCAACTGTTCAAATTCTCGAGATCAATAAGTAATAACCTGTTATTTGCATTTATCGTCAAGTATGCAAGTTACAGATATTGGTGCATTTTAAGTTCTTGAACTCATGCTCGAAATTCAAATTTGACTAGGATTTAGGGTTTTGTGCTAGCAAAAAAGCTTTCTTTTTAAAATTATGCCCATGCAAAATCTGAAAACAGTTGCCTGACTGACCACCATTCTGAACTGTGTGCACTGGTAGTACAAGGAAAGGCATGGGCCGGCATGGCATGCATTGAATGGAGAACGGGAGCTCTGTCCATTGCATGCATAGCTTAATTATTTTATGTATTAATAATTAATCAATTCCATCACCTGTATGTCGATCTCGTTGCCTTCGTCCAATACCTCAGACTTTGACGATGACATGACCGGCAACGAACGCTTTGTTTCCGGCCAGCCATGCCCCACTGCACTACGCAAGAAATATCAGTTATGAGCAAATAAACTGATCCACGGTGAACTGTGCCATTGGAGAGGAGAGAAGGGAAGAAAGAGGAGGTTTGATGGATGAGAGGACAAGTCAATGAGGCTGAGCCCGCGAGATTCTCGCCATGGAAAATGGAGATGTCAGAGAAAGCAATGACTACAACTGTTCCTTCCACACTCGATGATGGCTCCTTTAATTTGATTAAGACGAGCTAATTAAATTATATATCCAATATTGCAAGTGTTTATAACTATGTATTATCGTGTTAATTAAAATTATTGATCGATCATGGTTAACTTCTGTCATGCATTCACTCATTTACTTCTTCGACTTAATCAGCTGCTCGCTTTCTCATTCTTAGCATGCATCCATTGCGACGTTGCAGTCTGTATTTTCTTTCTTTTTAATTTTTTTTTCCTTAGAATCTTTCTTGTTTCTGGACGTGATCAAATAATATTAAAGAAGAAGGAGAAGAAGATGTCATGTAGTGAGATATTATATATAATTATTGTATTGCATCAAGCTTGACTTGACTGGAATGAAATTGAACTGCAAACAATTATAAACGAGAGGTGGCCTGGTCGGACAACAAAGCACGCCGACGGTTTGCCGGCGCTCCGCCGACCGGTTCATGCTCGCACCGCACCACGTCCAAGTTCCCAGTTCATTTCCACCGCTAAGTGTGTGGATTAGGTTTTAATTACGAGCACAGTGAGCAGGGGTAGCCACTGAAGCACACATCACCTCCGTCTCCTTGATTTGACGTCGGAAAAGAAAGCCACCAAACTTTGCTTTCCCTTCTCTGTCCGCCTCTGCACTGCCCTTTCCTGCTGCTGGATTAAACTAAACTACTCGATTCCATTGCGAGGTCCTGTTACTTTGTTGTTTTTTTCCCCCTCCGATCATCCTTCTTCTTGTTCTTCTTCTTCTTCAGACTCTCTCAATTATTCGTGGAATAGTTGTTCTTCACGCCGTCATCCTTTCAAATCTTAAAAAAATATCATCCTATCGTGGCGGGATGGAGGAGCTGTCTCAGCAGATGGGCGGCGGTATCGGCTCAGCGGCTGCCGGTAGCAATTTCCTCTACCTCTCCTCCTCCACCGCCTCGTCGCCGTTGGCCGCCGAGGCCTTCTACGGGCGCGTAGGGGACCATGACCATGGTTACTACCCCCACCAAGCCTACGTCGTGCCCCCGCCGCCGTCTCAGGGGGAGGTACCGGCTGCCGAGGACGGAATGAAGGCCAAGATCATGTCGCACCCGCAGTGCTCGACTCTTATCGCCGCTTTCATCGAGTGCCAAAAGGCATCAATATTTAGTTCTATTGCTCATTTATTCATCGGCTTAAATACTCTTCATGTATGATTTATGTAGGTGGGAGCGCCGCCGGACGCGGCAGCGCGGCTCTCGGAGTTGTCCCGGGAACTCGAGTCGCGGTTGAGTCGCCGCCGTCAAGTAGCCTCCGGCGACCCCGAGCTCGACCAATTTATGGCATGCAATTAATTACTCTCCACACCTCTCCCTATGCATAAACATCTGCACGACTATAAAATCTAAGACACAATAAAACAGGAAGCCTACTGCGACATCCTGGCGAAGTACCGGGACGAGCTAAGCCGGCCGCTGCAAGAAGCCACGGAGTTCCTCAACAGCGTGGAGTCGCAGCTCAACGCGCTCACCAACGCCTCCTCCTCCACCACCTCCCGACTCTTCTCTTACTCTGGTAATCAATTCAATATATATATATAGATATACATATATGAATATATATATATATTACAACAGTAACCGAGTTCATAGGCTGCTTTTTACTGTTCATCTTTCCCTTGAAACGAAGATGAGTGAGAAGGTGGAACTGTTGTTCCTCTGCCGTGTTTTCTCTGACTCCTCTTCTCCTCCAGGCAACATGCATTTATGCTCACAACCACAGCCGATGTAGTTCAGCGGATGTGTGAAAACTACAAGGAGAGGGAGGCTAGCCTCCCCCTCCCTTTCCTCTGATTGCCATTTGTCCACTAGAGTTGACTGATTGCAGAAAAAGTAGGACGAGAAGGCTCTCCTTTTCCACAATTAATGTTTGTTTCTGAGTCTTTTCTTTTAGTTTATCAACAAGCTAAAGTCCTCTGCTAGTCTATCAACTGTCTCTCTATGTCTCACTCCATATCTTCATCAGAGGCACTGCCACTGTATCATGTATGATGGTGCATGTTGCGTCTTCTTCCTCTTTTCTAGTTCTTCTTCCCTTTATTTTGTTTTGAGTTGTTACAGTTCTGTTTGCACTTTTAAGAGAAATGGTTATCAAGTTTCGAAAATGGATTAAATTGAATTATTTCTGACATGTAGTTTTGGCATCAACTACGTACGTATTTATGATTTGTTTTTGTCGTCTTAGTGGAGTAGATGGATTTGTGTATATATGTACAAGTTGTCGTGTTGAAATTTCTTGGATAATTTATGTATGTCTTAGTTCATATAATTCTACCATATGAAAAACAAATGATGATGCATACATGCCTCGATTTAGATCTTAGATAAATTTACTATAGATGTTGAGGTAACCCTCTACTTCTTCTCCATGTTTCAAAGACTCTTTTGAAAACTTTTATTTTGAAAAAAAAAAAGCAAATTGAAGCATTTGACCATAGTTTTTCTATAATTTATGTAGCTAGATTAGATCACATAAACATTGGGCAAGTTCTATATTTTGAAGCATTTGGCAAGTTCTTCATGGGATGATGATTACTTAATTTTGGCATTCCTTTATTAGATGGTTAATGTCAAGTTATCATGAATCGAGCCGAAGTTCCTTCCTTCGTTGAAATAAACTAGTCCTTTGCACTTCATTTCTTGCTTTGCACCAAACTTTATAATATAAATATTGATATAAACCCTAGGGATGTAGCTAGATTAGAGCACATAAACATTGGCCAAATTAAAATATCATGGTATGGTAGGATTTACACTAAGGTTCAATGTGCTTTTATGATTGATTTGGCTTGGAGCACTTAATGAGATCATAGTTGGAGGAATACAACTTGATGAGTTCCTTTAAGGCCAAAAAAATGTGGTTGATTAAATTTGTTTGAGGTGGACATGGCTTGGCCAAGGTGAATTGAGATAGGTATTCCTTGCTATGGTGGTTGTGATTATGCAAAGGTGGACATGGCATAGCTGAGGTGAATATAGTGATAATATTTTTAGCAAAGACAAACACACAATAGTTAAAGCATAAGTAAATATAAGCATATATGCACATACCGAGAGACACGATGATTTATATGGTTTACAATCCTAGATTATTAGTCCATCACTAAAGTTTTGTTCGACTGGATGATCTTTTTGGTTGTCAAGGACTTTGACTCAAGTTTATTGAAACCGAGTTTGCCTAAGCTAAGGACTATTCTTGGCCGAATTACAAGTTCACTCAACTCGTCTCATAACAGATTACCTATGCGACCTTTCACATAGCTTCCCGCCTCTTGGAAGCATCGAACTCTTTGACTTGCTTCCTATGTTTCCTTCTCATTTCGTTGGTGTATTTTTTCGTCAAGCCTTTTGTCCCTCGGATGCATTGAGCATGTAGGCTTCTTTCCTGTGTCATCATTCTTGCATGTTTGTGTCTTCTACTATAGATGTATACTCTTCACCTTTTGATCCTTCGGATATCTCATACCATCTTTCATTGTACTTTATTTCAAAAGGCCCCTGAGGCCTGAGTCATCGGATGATCAAATGATCTTGTGTGCATTCCTAATTCTTTGCACACTTAGATGCACACATTAGATAACAATGCGAGTCAACTTAAATCTTTTTTATCCAAACATCAAAACCCTGGTCAAACCATTCCTGATATTAACATATGGGTTGTTCGGAGTGGATGATTTCGAGCTAAGTTTTGCTTGACATGGTGGACCTATGGAGGGAAAGTTTAATAGCACATGCCTCATTTTGCCTTTCGCTCTTTTGGGGATTTCATGGGCCACTCAAAAAAATGCCGTTAGATGTGGCAATAACATCCCCCAGGGCTAGCTTTGTTGGTAAGTCCATGGGAATTTGTTTGTAGTGGGCAAGGGTCAATTCTCGGAGAATTCATCATCTAGGACTATTAAAGATTACTTCCTATGTACTTCCCAGTTGAGTTCTTGATTTACTCCCCTCCTCAGTATGGCAACTGAGGGGGGCTACTAATGTGGCGGTTCCACATTTTTGTTAGATGTAACAACAACAATAGGTCTTTAAAAAGTTGTCAAAAGTCCCTCTTCTTGGTACTGTATAGGCCTACTTGTAGATTGTGGCAAGAGGTGCTAACCCTATCGTGAACTTCCGCGGCAAGCCAGTTCAACCGACTAACCATCGGTCCAATCCAAACTGAATTTCACCGAACCTGGCTCACAGTCAAGATAGTCCAAATCGAGTTCGAATGGAATCTTATTTACTAAAACCTACATGAACCTTACTTGAGTCCACATCTAACTAATTCAAACCTAGAGCCAGTTAGTTAAATCCAATTCAACTCATTAGACTGATCAAATCTCAATTGAAAACTAGGAAATGGATTTTGTTTATTTTTATCAAAAGAATGTTTGTAGAAGAGCTTGCCATCAGTAACATCTGATCTGCATTGATTTACTGCCATTTTGTATAGAGGTGGTTTTGTTGATTCTTCTTCTACTTAAAAGATGCAGAGGAGAAAGAAGAAGAAGGCGCTGCATCATCCGAAGAGGACCTCGATCCAAGCGGCAGAGAAGCTCATCTCCTGAAGATTGATCTGCACGCCGACGACAAAGAGCTGAAACTCCACCTTCTGAAGAAATACAGTGGCTACTTGAGCAGCCTTAGGCAAGAGCTCTCCAAGAAGAAGAAGAAAGGAAAGCTGCCAAAGGAAGCCCGGCAAAAGCTACTCAAATGGTGGGAGTTGCACAACAAATGGCCATATCCTTCGGTACGAGTTCAACGCGATGTCTTCTTAATTTCTGAAAGATTATATTGTTTGCTAGAAGAATTCAGGCGAGCTTATCGTAATTAAGCAAGGAAGACATTGTTTGCAGTACTGCAGAGTTTCATTGTTGTGATTTGTTAAATGCAGGAATCTGAGAAGATTGCCCTCGCCGAATCTACCGGCCTGGACCAGAAGCAAATCAACAACTGGTTTATAAACCAAAGGAAGCGGCATTGGAAGCCATCAGAGGACATGCAATTCATGGTGATGGATGGCTTTCATGCATACAATGCTGCTGCTGCATTGTACATGGAAGGGCAATTCATGGGAGGTGATGGACTTTATCACCTCGGTCCCTAATTCATTGATGCGTAAACACTGAAAACCAGCATCGGATTATATGTTTGAGTTCTACACTTTGTTGCTAATTTGGTCACCCTTGAAACCATTGTTAAGCAAGTTTGTATTATACCTAATAGTTTCAAAGTTCTTCAATACCACAAAATGTACATGCTGCACTGTCTTGAACTTCTGCTAACTTTGTATTGCAATAAATATGCACCTTTATATATTCTTTTTTTTCCCGGCTTTAATTAGGGAAATTGAAAAGACTGGTTGGTTTAGAAGATTGCAAGATGCATGGTAGTGGATGAAATCTGCCACTGTAAGGGCCCAAGCACAAGCGTCCGCCATGCATGCACCACGAGCTTGCAGAGTTGCAGAAAAAGATCGGGCATGCAATGCAACTGTTCGACCAAAAGCCAAAATGAAGACCGCATATATGGTGTATGGCAGTAGCCTTGTCTCATTCCCGGAATCAGAATCCCAACACACGTACCTGATCCCGCTCCTGCTTTTGTTGATCCTTTTTCACCTGCTTTCTTCTTCTGCAACATCAATCTTGCAGCTGAGTTGCGATTGCTCTTTTGACTCGATTACTTGTAAAGCCCTGCGCCAGCTTTTCTTGTCGCACTCCATCTTATCTCCCTTGCCCATCAATGCATTCAATACCTGGCTGGCTCCACTTGTTTGACCCTATCCTCCTCCTCTCCTTCATATTGGTGTCATAAATCTTACAGAAACAGCAGCGGAACACACTAATCAATCAGTTCCCCTGCTTCTCTTTCTCTCCTCGGCAGCTAGAAATGGGCCTTCTCCACTGGATCAGCTGCCTTCTCTTATTCATTCTTCTTTCCACTGCATTCAACAATTCAGTTAAAGGTAAGCTTTTTAACCTGTCATAATTCAGTCCCTTCCCTCTGTCTTTTTTCCTAATCATGAAGTTGTAAGCTCGCTCTGGTTTGCTTGCAGGGAGACCATTATTCAGGTTTCTGGAAATCCCAAGTGTGAGTCATCCTTGATTTACTCAGAAATTGCTAAGAACTTCATGTAACTGTAGTTGTTAATTAGCAGGAAAGAGGAGAGCAGAAGGCGAGAGTTCTGATCGGATCAAGGCCACCAATGTGTGAGAGGAGATGCATATCATGCGGCCACTGCGTGGCAGTGCAAGTGCCAGTGTTCCCACAAGCACTGAACGAGGATCGAAACAAGAAATCCCTGGCATTGTTCTCTGATTCGAGGGGTGACATTAGCTCCAATTACAAGCCCCTCAGTTGGAAATGCAAGTGCGGAAACTTGATATTCAACCGTTAATCCAATGCAAGATTACTGCGTTGTAGATAATAGACACTCCTTTATGATGCAGCAGTTTCATTCTCTTATCTTCTTCCCTTCTTCTTGTGTGAGCTTGGAGCTTACAGTAAAGCAAATTCGATATATTTTCCACGACGAAACTCGTGGTTTTTTCTTTCGAGTGAGAGTCTGAGCAGGCCATGAAAGACTGTGTTTGACAAAGCGTCCGTGAAGAGCCATGACCACAGTTTTACAGTTAAATGCGCAAACCGCACGCCATTCCTTCTCCGTGAAGGGCTATGTCACAGCACATTTCCCAACCAATCTATTGTTGACCCTAGTTTATTCTGAGAATGTTCGTCTGACTCTCATTTCAAACTTTTTTTTTTTTTTTTGTGGGAGTTAAATAGATAACTTATATGCTAAAGTGATATATTTTGATTGAGTCAACTAGTTGACTTTGTATTGAGTTGATTGATGAGTTGTCAAAGTGCTAAGCTAAGCTAAATGATCGAGTCATTCAAGAGACCAAATGATCAAGTTGCTTGAGAGATCGAATTAGTAAGTGGTTGATTTATCAAATAGTTTGAAAATCAAGCTACTGAGTGACTAGGTTGCTCAAGTGGTCGAACTACCGAGTCACATGAGTTGCTGAATGGTCGAGTCATTCAAGTGGCTAAGTGACCAAATCACTCAAAAGACTGACTCGTGGAGTGGCCCGAGTAATACTGCCAAGTGACTGAATTGCCCAAGCAATTAAATTGTCGAGTGACTTGAATCATTCGAGAGGTCGAGTTATCAAACAACTGAACTATTGAGTTGATGGATATAGCTAAGTGTCAAGCTGGCTAAACTACCTGAGTGACTGAGTTGGAAGAGATGCCAAGATATATTTTTTATATAATTTGTTAGTTCCTTATAAGATCTACATATATCT
Organism: Alpinia galanga; assembly: GCA_037177395.1. Taxonomy (NCBI): domain Eukaryota; kingdom Viridiplantae; phylum Streptophyta; class Magnoliopsida; order Zingiberales; family Zingiberaceae; genus Alpinia; species Alpinia galanga. The sequence continues at coordinate 347,171 of JBAMHZ010000112.1, read as the reverse complement.
CCAC
>JBAMHZ010000112.1:322244-335341 GCA_037177395.1 Alpinia galanga | reverse complement strand
TATTGGGCACGCGATGAAAAAGAAAAAGAATATTCCAACGTTGCTATAAACAAAAACAACGATTCAACTTTGTGAAAATATTGGTAGATTTGCATTTATTGAACTATCAAAATCGATCATATTCTCTAGTTTCTTTTTTCTTTTACCACTCGGGCAAAAAGAACTTTTCACTCAGCTAACAGTATTCTAAGTTCGACCCAAATTAGACCGATTATGAAATTTTAATGCTATGCAAGGTTTAGGGATATATGCTATCTCGACCTATAGATATGAGTTGTTGAAGTACTAGAAACTTTATATACTTGCATGGTAGTTTCGAGTTTCAATAGGCGATCATCTCTAAATTTGATCGTAATTGTTACTTTGCATATGGTCGTCACCTACGGAACCTCTGAAAACACAAATTTATTCTAAAGGGAGGGAAAGCATCACGGAGAAAGATCACGTACCACACGAAGCACTCCGCAGGCTTTCAACGCTCATGTGCAACGTATCGAGAAGGAACTGAGTGCTCCTTCATGGTTCTTAATAGAAGCAAAACTAATCATACAGCCACCCTACAATAACCTTTTAGCAGTCCCATAACCACCCTGCAAATACAACACCACTTTAGGATGCATCAGTGGACAATTCAAGTTGAACAAGATCTCCAATACAATTCATTTTCACCTCAGTTTAACACTCACTCTTGAGGATTTGAGGCATCTTGTTGAGGGAGAAGTTGGTGCTGAAATCCAACAGAAAATCATTTTCTAATTACTTATTGAGGTAAAAGCTATTTTTGACTTAGAGATCACCACACTTAGATGAAGTCAGACCCTGCTAAGAAAAAAGAGAAAATATCAGATTAATTGCACATGTATAAGAATAATTTTTGAGGAACTATTCTAAGATTTCATAGGGGATGGGACTATTTAATTTGTCTCGAGTGGCAGACACCAAATGAAGAATGAGCGAGAACAATAATCAAGCAAGGACGTCTCAGTGAGCCTGTATCAGTTACACATGGTTTCATCGAAGACCATGTAAGCGTCAAATAACACATGATTAACAGAATCAAGTAGCATGACAAAGTTGTACATATTTAATAGTGTTCTGATATAGCTGCGAGCACTGAGTTGACATGAAGCTAACTCGAATAGCATCGAGTTCCAGCTCGCCCTTTTGAAGATGTGATTTAATGTGCGCGTTCCCGAAGAACATCGAGTTCCAGCTCTGTTGTATCAGTAGCCTGAATTTCATAGTGAACACCATCCATTTCTCGCCTGAATCGATCTTTGGAGGCTGCATACAGCATCTTAGCCCTGATTCGAGAAACAGCTGGAGACCTGATGCCCAGAATAAATATAACAAATCAATTTGTATGAATCGGATAGACATTATGAAAGTTGAACAATTCATGAACGTAAAACCAGCATAGGCTGACCGGTCAAGTTCACATGGAAATGGAAATTTCTAAGGAACCAGTAATTCCCAGAATAGTGAAAATTTAGATAACTCAGTACTCAAATTCCGAACAAGTGTAGATCAAACTGTAGAACTCTTTTTTGAGATTGTCAGGAGTACCATCATAAATGATAGTGAATAACTTTGATGAAAAATCAATTTGATAGCAGTTATGAGAGTATGCACTGAAATCCAATATAAAATAGAGGTAATACTCTTATATGATTTACTTATCATTCAATTCAAAGACTTCTGTTGGCGAGATTTGTTGAAGTTTCTGTATGATCAACTATAGAAAAGTTCTATCACTTCCCAAAGGTAAGTGCTCAATATGATTGAATATAACTCTATTTACTAGATTAGAAACGATTTTGAATCTAACAGATTTTTCATGCTGGTATAATATCCATGTTAAAGATGAATAATGGCGAGGAGACTCACCAGGCAATGAAGAAAATCTTGCTTTTTTGACAATTCTCCTCGGTAACAAAGTCAAAATCATAGACAGCATAACGGCAATCATTTTCGGGCAGAGAAGCCATAAATTCTTCATAGCTCTCAGTAGCAGCCCCAATCTTTTCCACAATAACCTCTTTTCGCTTTTCATCAATTTTGAAAATTACATACCTATGCGTCTTCTTTCTCTGAAGCTCTAAGAAGATATTTTTGCAATCATCAGCAACACCCATCCCAGAGGAAGCATTTGACTGAAATCAATCAACAAGAGAAAATAACAAAATAGGTAATATGTTCACGAGAGGGAGAGAGAAGGTACTTCAACTTTAATGAGACATCTATCGCCCAATTGATTGTGGGCTTAATTTATCAAATCTACACAAACAAAGGTCTCATACAAAGCAAGCTATTCTTTAGTAAGTTGATGAGGATACATATACACATTATAAACCATAAAATTGTCTCACAATTTATAGCCAATTCACAAGAAAATTGAAGTTAAATATAATTGTATAATATGAAGTCCTTGCAACCAAGACTGGCTCTGGATAGATCTACCCTGATGTTAATTGCATATACACTTCAATTCCACAGCTAAGTTTAAACTTCCAAGTCATAAGAATATCAAGATTACCTTGGGACAGTCATCAAAAGGTCAAAAAAAAAAATGTATGCACTTCCCTCTTAGTTATAGCATTAAGAGGAAAATAAATAAAAAAAGGTGAATCAAGCAAAATTCTGCATGGAAAAATAGTAAATGATGGTGCATGACAATACATGACTCATAAAATGATAACATTGTAGTCTTTCAAGGTGAAGATAAGGATGGAGTTCTGGGTGTTATAGTGGCTAATATAGTAATTTTGTCATAACCCAGAAACAGATAGTAAGATACTAACTGGTTAACCTGATATATTTTAGATGCTGATCAGAAAAAAAAACAAAGAATTAATGGTAGTACTCCCCCATCTAGGCTTTATCCGCCTATAAACTACTACATTACTGATGGAGATAATTGAGATTATTTTGATCTCCCTCACTCAATGTTTCATGCCCTGTCAAAGTCCAATATCTAATTCAGTCCAGGATCCAATCCTAGTTGATTGCATGAGAGGTCCAGTTCCACTATGAAACTAGCCAGTTCCAACATAACCAAGGTTGGAGTAGCTCCACTCTCATGCCATGATAAGATAAGATTAACACCCATAGTTTAACAGAGTTTGTTGACAAATACAAGGCACTGCAGCCAGATTATTTTCCAATTATTCTCCAAGTCATTTCCTTTTCTGCATTATTGGTTTCCCTGTTTGTATTAGTTTCACTACAGGGTAAAATTTAGATTTTGACTTAGATAAGGGTGTCAAAGCTTAGGCAAAACAACAGGTCAAGATCAAGTGTACACACAATTCATGAAGAGGGGACAAGAGGATATGGTAGGAGATACCTTTTGCATCACCAACTAGGGGCTTCATTTTAGGGAATAAGTTAGATTTGAGCCTAGATAACTGCATCAAGACTTAAATGAGGCACAACAGGGTTTTTTACAAGCTCAAGTAAACTCATGTTGGACACAAGTCATACTGATCGTTTTGAATGCTAGTCTTTACAGCAAAGTTTTGAAATTTCAAGTTTGGGATTAGTTCTGAGTATTGTTAAGTGCATGCATGCTTGTCTCGAAGTTGCCTCTAGAACAAATACTTAGATAAGCATCTGCCAAACATTTGAAAAGTACCTTACTTGATTGTTTAGTTTCTTTTGAAATGAGAGTCTGTAATGACAAGAACCTTATTCTCAATTATACACAGGATATTCTTGTAACCATAATGAGAACTTCTGAACAATAAAAAGAATTATTTCCTTTGAAGGTGGATTTCATTGTGTATCTTAAAGATGTATTTCTTCATTGGTTTCCACAATTTCTCTTTTGTTGATGATTTCCTTGTAAGGAAAAGACTTGAGTACCTCTAATTGTCATCCCTCCTCACTTCTAATATCTATCCAACAACAATGAGGGAGATTATAGCACCACTAGTTCAGAGGATAGTTTGAGAGTTAATAAGACCAAATAAATGTATTAACATTAACATGGGATTTAGCATTTATAAAGTAGTCACCCCACCAAGTTATTAAGTTAATTCTCTCAATTCACATCAGAAAATGAGAATGAGGGTAATCCTAGGTTGCAAGAGAAGAAAAGACTATTTATCGCAGTTTTGGCACATTAAACACCTAACCTCACATAAGAATGCAATACTTTTGGGAATGAATCACTTTGAATCTTAAAATGGACAACAAGCTTATTAATTGTTTAGTAGGTTGAATCACTGGTCTACAATACCTAGTGCAAAGTTAGTAGCCTCATGTAGGATTTATATGCCAACACAACTAATTAATGATTTTCTAAATTGAATTGGAACCCATCATCTCCTTACCTCATCATTACAGACCAACGATTAGCTCACAGTAGTAAACAAATCAGTGGTGGCTCTGCCATTTATATAGCCATTCCCATCGAATTCCCTTGCAGAACCTAGAATTAGGTTAACTATTGGACCTCAAATCCACTATGATACCAATTGTCATGACCTAACCCAACATAATGAGAAAATTGGCCCAATACACTAGCTTGCCTAAACCGCATAACTGAAATGCTTAAGCTTAACTTAATAAAATAAATATCCGCTTTAGTATATACCAGCACTAGTAGCCCACATCCTTCTAAAACACTTAATATTCAGTATTAAGAATTATTTATCATAAACGAAGCTAAAAACGAATTGAAAGAGTTTTGAAGGACCTTCGGCATAAATTTCCGAAAAGTCAATCTTACATATCAACCCCAACTTATTGAAAAATAAAGAAAATCAAAGGGAAAAACATTTTGCATTCCCATGGACATGATCCAGCCAGGATGACAACAAACCAAAAGGTTTGCAAAACAGGGCAAATTTATGTCCAAACACAGATTCGCATGCAGGCCTTACTAGATTCCATGGGAAAATTCAAACACACACACAATTAACAAGTAAAAGTTATCAGATCCAGCGATTATAATCACGCGACTTGAAGGTTCCGGTAAGTGATACCTAATTACGAAACAACTAGCCGTTTCCACCAAAAAATACGACATCGATCATTACTTTTCGTCTCGTAAGCATTAAAAGATCAAAGGCCTAAACTATTACAACAAAGACATCGCAGCGAAGTTACAATTAAGCAACAATGGATCCGCGGTGATCAGCAGAGAAAAAACACTGTAGAACTGTACCAGATCTCCAAAAAAACAAAACAAAAAACACAAAAGAAAACAACAACAGATCGACCGTTCTTCAGAAGCAAAAGGGGTGGCAAATAAATCGAAGCAGGCACTCTGAGAACTTACAGAGGATCGGAGCAACGCCATGTCGACGGGAGAAGACTAAGGCGATCCGCCCTTGCCTGGTTGTCTATGCCGATCGTCGATTAGAAAAAGAGACGATCGGGAGAAAAGAAGTGGTGGTGGAAGCAGATGCTTTTCATCTGCCGGTTCAAAGGCTGCCTGCTACTTTTCTAGCCTACCAAACTGGTCGAGCGCAGACAAAAGCATATCTATTCTCTCTCATAGTTTACTCATTTTACCATTTCACCCCGCCCTATAATTTAAATTATTATATTTTATCAAAAAAAAAAATGAAACTCTCGTGTTTAAATTTTTTTTTTAGTGAATTCAAATTCGAAAAAAATTTAAAAAGTAATTTTAAAATTAAACCATGACTATATGGTTATCATCTCTAGATGTTTAATGTATATATTTTTTATGTTCGACGTAATTGAATGGGTATTTATATTTAAATAAAATTTTAAAAATGTACTTAAGATTTTGCCCACTTTCAAAATGCCCCTAAACTTTTATTATTTTCAGAAATTCCGTAAGGTTTGGCTATATTCTAAAAATGCTGGGAGTTGTAATATTTTTTATTATTTAAAATCAATTTGATTGCACCTTTGACGCATTATTTAAAATTAAAGGGGGCCATTCGAAAACTAAACACATATGGAGTGGGAATTAGTCAAAACTATAGATTAGGGACCTATTCGTTAAAATTGCCAAATATAAACAATCCAATGAGATGCAACAGGATTCGTTTTCACCTTCGTTTGCGTCGTCACCTCCAAAATGAGATTTTTGAGGGCAGGATTTAAATCGCCCTCCTTGATCTCTGCGTTCCGCTCCGATTTCTTTTTCAGGTTCTACAGATCTCTGTCGAGCTGCGCCGTCGAGTTCGTTGATTCCGAGTACGCGTCCCAAAGCGACGTCTGCTCTTGTTCACCAGCGCAGACAGTCGAAGAACTCACGGGCCGCCTATTCTCCATCCTCGGCACGTGCCGGGATCCTTCGCACCTCCCCAAAGGCCGCCAGATTCACGCCCAGGCCTTGGTTAATGGCGTGAGCGATTTCACTATGGGCACTAGGCTTTTGGGTATGTATGTTCTCTGCCAAAGCCTCATGGACGCCAAGGATTTGTTCTTTTCGCTCGACAAACGCTCGTCGTTGCCGTGGAATTGGATGATCAGAGGGTTTACCATGACGGGCTGCTTTGAATTAGCTCTGCTGTTCTATTTCAAAATGTGGTTCGTTGGTGCCTATCCTGATAGGCATACGTTCCCTTGTGTGATCAAGTCCGTTGCTTCCTTATCAGCTGTAGAGTTAGGTCGGTTGATTCATAGTACTGTATGTTCAATGGGTCTCGAAACTAATATATTCATTGGTAGTTCCTTGATCAAGATGTATGCGGACAATAATGAGATTGGGAGTGCAAGGCAGGTGTTTGATAGAATGACCGAAAAAGACTGCATTTTGTGGAATGTCATGATTGATGGATACATGAGAATCCATGATTATGTGCATGCTTTTTTTTTGTTTGATAGTATGAGGCTTGCAGATACCAAACCAAATTCTGTGACCTTCGCTTGCATCTTGTCTATCTGTGCCTCAAAAGGGATGCTGAAGCATGGAACTCAACTTCATGGGCTTGCAGTTAAGTTTGGTGTGGAGTTGGAACCTTCAGTGGCAAACACATTGCTGACATTGTACTCTAGATGTCGCTGCTTGATTGATGTGCAAAGATTGTTTGCTCTGATACCACAGACTGATTTGATCACTTGGAATGGGATGATCTCTGGGTATGTCCAGAGCGGGCTTGTTGATGAGGCTTTGGAACTGTTCTGCAAGATGCAAGCTGCAGGGATGAAGCCAGATTCTATTACACTGGCAAGTCTCCTTCCCAGCTTTTCTGGTACTGCAGGAATGAAGCAGGGCAAAGAAATTCATGCACACATAATTAGGAACAATGTCCCAATGGATGCCTTCTTAAAAAGTGCACTGATTGATGTATACTTTAAATGCAAGGATTCAGTGATGGCAATAAAAGTTTTTGGTGCTACAGGAACAATGGATGTGGTAATTGGCAGTGCAATGATATCTGGTTATGTGCTTAACGGGATGAGTGGTGATGCTTTGAATATGTTTCGCAAATTACTAAAAGCACAAATTAAGCCTAACCCAATCACCATAGCTAGCGTTTTACCAGCTTGCTCTTGCTTGTCTTTTTTAACTTTAGGGAAGGAGATACATGTTTACATTCTGAAGAATGCTTATGAAGGTCAGATTTATGTAGCAAGTGCATTGATTGACATGTATACCAAATGTGGCAGGGTTGATCTTGGTTATCAAGTTTTCACCAAAATGCCAATTAGGGATGTTGTTGCTTGGAACTCAATGATTGCAAGTTTTGCTCAAAATGGGCAACCAGAGGAAGCCATAACTCTCTTCTGTCAAATGGGAATAGAGGGAATGAGATATGATTCTGTGTCCATATCCTCAGCCTTATCAGCATCTGCGAGTATACCTGCATTACGCTATGGTAAAGAGATTCATGGTTATATGACGAGAAGCAATATTAGGTCAGACCTATTTGCTGAAAGTGCCTTGATAGATATGTATGCCAAGTGTGGGGATCTAAAAGTGGCTTGTCAAGTGTTTGATTCAATGACACATAAGAACGAAGTATCATGGAATAGTATAATTGCTGCTTATGGGGCACATGGTCTTTTTGAAGATGGTATGTGTTTGTTTCATCATATGCAGGAAGCAGGATTTCTACCAGATCATATAACATTCCTTGCTTTGATATCTGCATGTGGCCATGCTGGTCGAGTTGAAGAAGGGATTCAGCTATTTCATTCTATGCAAGAGCAATATGGAATCATACCTCGCATGGAGCACTATGCTTGTATGGTCGATCTATATGGGCGTGCTGGGCAGCTAAATAAAGCTCTAGAACTGATTAAGAGTATGCCATTTAAACCAGATGCTGGAATATGGGGCACAGTTCTTGGAGCTTGTAGGGTTAATGGAAATGTTGAACTAGCTGAGCTTGCTTCAGAGCAACTCTTTGAGTTGGATCCTGAGAATTCTGGTTATTATGTGCTCCTGTCAAACATACATGCTGTGGCTGGCAGGTGGAAGGGAGTAATTAAAGCTCGAAGCTTGATGAAGGAAAGAAAAGTACAGAAAGTGCCAGGTTATAGCTGGATAGAAATAAGCAATGTCAGTCACATATTTGTTGCCGCTGACAAATGCCATTCAGATTGTGAACTCATCTACTTTACATTGAAGAATCTCCTTCTAGTGCTTAGAGAAGAGGGTTATGTTCCTAGACCAGACATAAATTTCCACCAAACATGGATACCTCAAATAGGTAAATGCTTGCTGTTTATTCTACCCATTGAACTTCATCATAATTGGTCAAAGAAGACAGCAACAACAAATGCATATCCTCTCAAAATTGAAATGCATACACAGCACTTGTATATGTTGGCTATTGGCTGTGCTGCTATGTTGTCATTTTATTTAGAAAGATGATTATGACAATGAGAAAGAGGAAGACCACAGAAGTCTTAATTAGCAACAATAAAATAAAGATAAAATTTATTTAAATATGAATGATGATATAGTAGGATATAGAACTCAATGGTATAGAAGGATCTATATAGTGACCCCATCTGGTGGGATAAAACTTGATTATTATTGTTATTGTATGGTCTTGCCAAGTTGAGGATCAGTTTTTGCGTCACATATATTTCATGTCGTCCAGTCTTTATATCTTCTACCAACTTCAACTCTGAATATTTGAAGGTAATTTTTTAATTGCATTTTATGCTAGCAATAAACATTTAAGATTAATGATTTATATATAGATGGCTGCTGAAATAAGTGAGCTTCTGAGTAGCAAAAGACATGCTTATTAGACTATCTATTCTCATTTATAAATTGCTAATATTTTTCCTATTCACTTCTACATGAAGAGCATGTTTTATGACATTAGCACCAAACTACAACATTTCTTCATGCTTAAACCTAAACATACAACATGGGTTAATTAAGGCTTAGATTTGATGGCGACTATACAATGTAAAGCATAACTAGATAATATAAGTATTCTATTATTATAATAAGTAACCAATAAACCCATGACAGCTCATTTTAAACACATGCTTGAAGTTCATCACGCTCATATGTTTCCTACTGCTATGGTTTTGACATATCATATTATGATTAGTTAAGTCAGAGCTTCAGGACCTAATTTTATTTGTATTTTGTACCTTTGTCTATTCCAGTTTCGATTATGCTAGTATGATTTTGTATTGTCAACTGAGCTATATTGTTTTATACATGAATCAATTCAAATATCAAATTGTTCTTTGTGCAATATGTGAACTAGGTGAAGAAAAATGTGGAGTTAATCTCACTTAGATGCTACAAGGACATATGCTCTTGTCCAACGCAAGAAACTCATTCTAGAAAGAATAGAGACTCCTACTAACAACCAATAGCAGAGATATTCTTGCCAGCATGGTATGTTATAATTTGAAATGTTTTTCGATCATACTTCTTAAGTTGTTTATATGATGTTACAATTCAATTGACTAGAATGCTATTGTGTTCTTTTTTGTGGAAGTAAACAAATTTAAGACACAATAAATAAGGTGGGGCTAGTCCAAAACCATGTCGTCCCAGCCTAGACTGATACTCAATGCTGAGATGATAACAGATACTAAAATTGATTCAGATTTTGTAGCTTTAAACCTCGGTTAATTAAAACGCTAAGTTTGCTAATGAATTGATATCATATCCAAAGTTTGTACAATTGGTATTTACTTATATGGTCAATTACACAACTAAGTTATATAGTTACACCATAACCTTGGTCCACAATAATAATTAAATCAAAAAGCCAAGCGTGGGTGATGGTGTAGTGAACAACTTATAACGAATTTCTGGGTACTAGTCAAAGTGATTTTTTTTTACACAATGATTTTTAAACATGCTAAAACTCTTTATTAACAGTTATTCACTCCTAACTTTAAGAATAATATCTTTTAAAAAACTCTCATGATGAACTTCTCCATTTTACTGGTGCAAGAAGTCCATGTAGCTAAAATCAATTCCATTTTCCTGTAGGTTGCCCCTCATTGATTCCTGATGGTTTTTGAACACTAAGGAATCTTATTTGCTAATTATGAGAATACTCCTAGTTGCAATGGTTATACTCCAGCGTGTTGCCCCTAGCATGAAGGTAAGTCTTCTCTTCAGTTTTCTAATTTGATAACCTTTTTCTATACTCAACTATTCAATGACCAGTAATGATATGGAGGTTGAATGTTCTTACCATTATAGTTATTTCCTAAGCTCACTCAAATAGTAGTGTTAGTTTAATTCCCTGAAAAGATGGGGTTTTGCTCTTATGTCTTTTATTTTGAGAAATGACCATTCAATTTCTCAATTTAGATGGATTTTTAAGCAATCTAAGTGAAGACAATCATACACTTATCATAAAGATTGCTGCATTAGTCTTAATTAATTTTTTATTCGACCTACAGGTATCCTTATGCAACAAATTGTTCATCATGGAATAAATCATATTTACAGCTTAAGAATCATACATTTTTTATGGTCAATTATAAGATCGTATTGATAAACAGTCCTGTGGCTAATGTGATAATAAAAGGCCTCTTCTGGGGCATTCTTAATGTATTGACAGATCCTTGGAGCTGTCTCCCGATGATTATTGACATTAAGGCAAATAAATTAACTAATCACACTTTCAATAGATGACTTACTCTCATGACAGGAAGATAATTCAACTTTCCAACTTAGTCACATGTACTTAGATTAGATAATCTCTCTTTGTCATGGCATCAATCTAACATCCATAGGATTGTAAAGTAGCTTACTCCTAGCATACCAAGCATAGCAACATCTATGCTAAGGAATACTTTAGGTCACCTGACTCACCTAGATCCTTAATTTGAAAGTGTTGATGAGATCCCTATAAAGCCATATCTGGTAATGATGATATCATCTGCGTAAACAATACAAAAGTATCTTTTCCAGACTTGGAGTTTAGATGAAACGTCTAGTGATGTAATGTATTTCTGAGTTCTGATCATCCAAAATTGAAGAACTAAATTTATCAAATTACGCCTTAAAAGTTTGCTTTAGTTCATACACGAGTTTACACACAGGAACAATCTCCTCGTGAGCAATAAGACTCCTGACTTTATTCTAAGATACTGATCTATCCTGGTTATTGTTTTGAACTTGCAGATAGGAAACTGCTTGCAGACAACCGCTCAATCTGGATTCACAATGGGCATGAGTTGGTGGAAGAAGAATTAGCAGGTAAAACAACCTACAAAAGAACTGGAGTAGCTTCAGGACATTCAATCAAACTCCACAAGGAAGTGAGTAGCTAACAAATTCCACCAAATTCCTTTTCATCTTTTTCATCCCTTTATGCTAATTTCATGTAGTTTTCCTTAAAAGTTGATGAATTGTGTGACAATTTCTTTCACAATGACTACCAGGGTTGTGCAAGCCAAGGCCTAACTACGTTCCTGGATGATCCTTCAATTTACATGACCCGATTTCAAGCATCATCAAATATAATAACAAGCCACTTGCTCTTGGATTAACTTGTAAGCATGAAGAATTTTAAAAGCTTTATTTTTGGGCTTAAAATATTTTAGTCCATTTAGCAATTTTAATCTGATTAAAATAGCTAGATGGACTAAAATATAAAAAAAAAGACTATATTTGTGTTATTAAAAGTGTAAGAATCTAAAATTTGATTTTATTCTTTTGGTCTAATAAAAGATGAATTGAAATATTTTAAATAAAAAGTCCAAATTTGAATTTGAACATATTATTTTTTGAAAATTCTCTCACTTTTTTAATGAGAATGATGATGACTTGTGGGCAAATTGACTCTAGTTTATGTATAGTAGGGCATTATGTCTATTCCATGAAAACCTTGTTACTTTTGGTGAAGACAACGTTACAAATTTACTTTGTGAAGTTGAAATTTGTGAAAATGAAAAGAAAACTGGTCAATTAACAAGTTGCATTCACATAAATATTTCTTAAGTAGAAAAAAAAATGTAATATTAATGACTTATACCACACCATTCCTCTATTTTTGTAGCAAGTAGTAAAATAAAACTCAGGTCTTGTTGAGGTTGAAGATAAGCTTAATCACTAGACACAATTATCCAAATATACTAGTTAATCACAATTATCACAAGTTAATCATTAAACAAAAATTATTAGCCAGTCTCTAAGTTCAACAATATGCAAAAAGTTCAAGTAAATAATTTGATGTCACTTATATGTATAAACTAGATTCATTGTGATTTCACTCACCATGCCTCAATCTAATAAATGAACTTTTTGGCCCACTATTGGAATTAGAATGAGACATGATTAACTAAACACTAAAAAATATTAATTAGTCAATCTAATCTATCATATATATATATATTAATAAATCCATGTAGGCTTTTATTATTATTATTATCATTATTATTACTAATAGTAGGTATCTGAACCTTCGGTCCGATTAATCATGAGGATAGTCAGTTCTACTCCATGAATCCTTCGAGATCGTAAGAATTCTAATGGATCTCCACTGATCATCAAAATACAATAGAAAGCGTTTGTATAGACAGTCTCAGCAGCTACAATATTTATAATTTATTATTTTATTTAGAGAAAAATTCTATAAATACGTCATCGTTGAGAATCGATCTGTAAATTTCTGAGAGTCAAATGCACATATTAGTTAGACTTGCATGATCACGTGCATGCATGTATA
>JBAMHZ010000112.1:310891-322144 GCA_037177395.1 Alpinia galanga | reverse complement strand
TTATGTATTCCATGAAAACCTTGTTACTTTTGGTGAAGAAACCGTTACAAATTTACTTTGTGAAGATGAAATTTGTGAAAATGAAAAGAAAACTGGTCAATTAACAAGTTGCATTCACATAAATATTTCTCAAGTAAGTAGAAAAAAATTGTAATATTAATAACTTATTGCTTACTTATACCACACCATTCCTCTATTTATATAGCAAGTAGTAAAATAAAAACTCAGGTCTTGTTGAGGTTGAAGATGAGCTTGATCATATCCAAATATACTAGTTAATCACAATTATCACAAGTTAACCATCAAACAAAAATTATTAGCCACTCTCTAAGTTCAACAATATGCAAAAAGTTCAAGTAAACAATTTGATGTCACTTATATGTATAAACTAGATTCATTGTGACTTCACTCACCATGCCTCAATCTAATAAATGAACTTTTTGGCCCACGATTGAGATTAGAATGAGACATGATTAACTAAACACTAAAAATTATTAATTAGTCAATCTAATCTATCATATATATTAGTAAATCCATGTAGGCTTTTATTATTATTATTATCATTATTATTACTAATATTAGGTATCTAAACTTTTGGCCTGATTAATTTTGAGGATGGCCAGTTCTACTCCATGAATCCTTCAAGGTCGTAAGAATTCTAATGGATCTCTACCGATCATCAAAGTACAACAGAAAGCATTTGTATAGACAGCCTCAGCAGCTACAATATCTATGATTTGTCATTCCATTTAGAGGAAAATCCTATAAATATATCATCGTTGAGAATCGATCTGTAAATTTCTGAGAGTCAAATTGGACCTATCGTAACCCTAGGAGCTTTAGTTAGGTTTGGATGATCATGCGCATGCATGTATATTATACGAGGGCGTATTTAAAATGTACAATCACCTTAAAATTAATAAAGGGAGATTTTGACTTTACTTGAAAATGCACAATACAAAAATAACTCTCACAAGTTTTTGTCTTGGTCCCTTCAAGTTCCTATTGCTTTCCCACTTAAGAAAGAAAAAACCTTGTTTTTTTTACATTTCCCACCATCAATATTCTAAAATAGCCTATTCCACTCCCATTTTAGTTATATGATAGTAATTTTAATCAAATTTAAATGGCTTTTATTAAATTTATAACTAAATTAGATTTAAAAAATATAATAATGTAATAATTTTGACTAAATTAGAATAATTTTATTCTACTATAATACTAAAATAATAATATTTTTTAATTAAAGAAAGAGATAAATTGTCATTTTAATTTTGCTTAATTTCATAATAATGCAATTTCACTTGCTAATGCCATAATCCTTCCAATTACCTTACCTTGTATTTGCACTAAATATTATCAAGATTGTTATTAGTTGCAAACTTTTCTTTCCTAATTTCTTATAATAATAAAATGTTGCTTATACATTATGAAAAAAAAAACTTATTTTGTACAATAAATATTTCCATGATTTTTCATCCCCAAATTGCATGTTAATTGTGGAGTAAGCAATCAAGTTGGGCCAATTAAATTGAGACCCTGAAATTATAATTAGCCAAGTCAACGTGGATATCATATCAATTCACATACAATTAACTGTCTTCCTTTTCTTATTCCTTCAAATTTAGGGATTAAAAAAAAGGAGGAGGAGAAGAAGAAGAAGAAGACCAGAAGAAAGCAAGAGAGAGAAGAGAAGAAAGCGAGAGAGTGCAAAGGAGTCATCTTTGTCCATCTCAACTCAGCAGAGAGGAGTAATGGGGAAGCCATCTCTCTCCCTTTCTCTCCATAAAGGCGTCTTCTTTTTGCCTCTGTTGGTGATATTTCTTTGTTCCAATTCATCCCGTCCTCCAAATTGAATCGTGGAGCAAGTGGCTTCGCAGCTGCTTCTTTTATTCAAACTATTCTTTGGGCCGTAAAGAAATATTATTTGTTATGTGTATCAACTTGGTTGAAAACGATGTTTATGTTTCATCGAAGGTCGTTTTGGTTGCTTTGTGAAGTTCCAAATTTACTCGCACAAAATTTCCGAGGTAAATGATGCCTTTCAGATCTTCAAGTTGATAGCTCTTGAACAAGTAGTTATTATTTTAGCATAGCTACTTTACTGGTTTCTCAGTCCATTTTGTTGATTACTTGATTTACTTATTAATTCAGCATTTGCCATCTCTCTTATACTTTTTCCTTTTATTGTAGATAACCCACCATTTGATGCCTCACAATATGCATTCTTTGGAAAGGAAGACGTCGAGTTGGGGGATTTGGAAGACGATGAAGGTGACAATTGCAGTTTTATTAGGATTGATGATGAATACCATTTCCCTACTATTACAGACAGAGAGGAAGTTGTTCCTTCCGGAGCACAAAATGCAAATGAGGTACCTTAGTGCGATAGAATTCTACCTTGTTCATACTTCCATGTTTTATTAGAGTGTAAAATATTCTTTCTTCAGTAAATTGAACTTCTTTCTTCTCTGCTCTTGCCACTGAAGGACAAACCTCAACATTTTTTTTACAAAATATATACTTATTTATTTTGCTACAACCAAAAACCAAATAGTTTTTGTTATTCACTTTCTCATGCTTGCTTATTGATTGATTTTTGACAGAGCATAATTAACAAACAGTTCAAAAGCAATCTGATACCTGCCAGGGCCAAATTTAGCTATCAATTTTCTTAACTTGTCTGATGAAGGTCGAATTGGCACATTGATTTTAAACTGTTTGATGAACAAAGGATGCTCCACAAACATGCACTCTATTTCTTTTACATAATAATTTATTTCGTGGTGTATTTTTTTCCATTGGATTGTGTTGATTTGTCATAATCTTGCTCCTTTTGAAAAGGGGAAGAATCATACATGAGCACCTGAGCAAGAGTATTATTTTTTTGCATGCAAGGGCTCTTGTGCTTCTTACTCAGCATGTTTTTGGCAACAACTCTGAATCGTCTTTTGGTATGCTATGATAATATCACCATCAGATACAGGATACTGCAGCTGCCAAAGTACAATGTGGTGGGATATTTACATGTATTTGTTGCCTTGAGTTCTAACTAAAGTTTGGCAAAGTAATTCCGAGACAACGCTTTTCTGTGTGATAGATTTCTGTAGGACTTACTTTCCATATTTTTTTGCTTATATTACAAAACCATGAGAAGTCTTGTTAGTCTTGACTGAGAGTTTGCTATAAAACATACTTTCTACACTTCTTAATTTGTTCATTTATCTACTTGGGGTCAAATCTTACGATTTTTGTATCCATAGCAATATTAAACTTCACTTTGTCCCATCTGCACTCTTTCCTGCTTGTAGAAGATTCCCTTTTTCTCATTGAAAATTATTTAATCAAATATCTGGTTTAATCATTTTCCTAGTGAAAATTCTCATTGTTGGCCTTTTTTTCTATACGCAGGTTGAAGGGTTAGGTTATCTATCTGATAATGATGACCTTGCGAGCACTTTTGCAAAGGTTGGTTTACCTATCATAATTTTTTTGCATTTCCTAGTTATTTCATTTCCACATATCTAAGCTTAACAGGATAACCTATTGTTTACTGAAACATGCATTTATGAAGAAATAGGAGATTTGTTTGACTATTTTTTTCTCCAAAATGACAGATAAAGTGTTAAAGTAAGATGTTCACTTATCTGATTATGAAAAAAAAAAAAACATTTCTTGGTTGGGTTCAGTATAGACATGCTCAGCCTTGGCTTCATTTTGTCATAAACACCTTCCTGGTAGCTTAGCGACAAATCCAGAGACGCTGGCTAAATACTACATTTTTCACTGCTCTAATGATGATCTTTTTATTGCATTCTCCTTCGAATTGCATCCATTGCTTCATATTTTGCATGGAGTCAATCCTGTTTTAATCTGTGCTCCTCGTGCGTGTTATATTGCTTCTATGGATTTAGTGCATCTTTCAGGATATTTAGTATTATTTTTAGTTGCTATTTGAATAGTGTAAGGTAGTCGTTTGTCATGATTTTGTTCATGACTGCTATTCTATATTTACTTGCTAATCGCTATTTTTGCAATTTTTACACCAGTTAAACAGAGTGGTCAGTGGTCCAAGGACTACTGGAGTTATTGGTGATAGAGGATCTTTTTCTAGAGAAAGTGAGTAGTTTCTCATTCCGCTACATTTGTTTCAGGATCGTTAGTCCATGTGATGATATAATGGAAATATTTCATAGTTTTCGATTGATCGATTGCTGGTTAATCACATTTGCTCTTCCAGTAAGAATGAAAATAGTGAATTTCTAAGTTGATTCGTAATACGAGGCCACAGTCAAATAATACATTATTACCCTTTTCTGGATTGAGCCTAAGAGATTCCTAACTGTACTGTGTTCGGTATGCATTTGTTCTAGTTTTCATTTTTTGGAGAAGGGAATTTGAAAATTGAAAAGAAAAGAAAATCTGAAACAAAAATTGGATGCTAGGAACAATCAATAGATTCAATACCATCATTCCATCACTCTAAAAGAAACAAATACAAGTTAATTGTTCCAAAAATTACAATCCCATTAATGTGGAGCCTCAAACTCCCCCTTAAGCTGGTGATGGATATCTCTCATTCCAAACTTGTTGATGAGTGATTAAACTCCTGATCTTGGGAAGGCTTTGGTGAACATGTTTGTCTCTCGACAAGATAGGTACGCTTTGTTCCTCCTTTAATCGCTTCTTTATAAAGCTTCATTCAATCCTTACATGTTTCATCCTATTATGTTGATTAGGATTATTGACTCTGCTGATAGCGGACTTACTGTCACTATAGAGTATTTTTGGATGAGCAAGTGGCACTTTTAAGTCTTCCATCAATCTTTGCGACCAAATTTACTCCTAAATTTCCTGGGTAATAACTCCAAACTTCTGCAGTTTTGCATGCTACACTCAGACTGTTTTTGCCTCTCCATGTGATCAAATTCCCTAATAGCTTGGCAGAAAACCCATAAATTCCTTACAGTTGACATAAGTTTATGATCCATTCGTTCTCCTTATGGAAAAAAGTTTTGCATCTCTGTGGTTTTATCAAAAATATTGTCGGTAATGGATCCCTTTTTTGGGTTTTAGGTTCTTCTACTGCAGACTGGACACAAGATGAAGACTATATACACTGGATTGATCAGCAAATATTAGATGCTGAAAACGTTCAGGAGGGTAAGAGATCATGGTCACAACCACGTCCCTCATCGTCTCAGCTTTCTTTATCAAAACCATTGTGCAGAGCTTCATCGTATCCACAGCAGTCGCATTACCAGCGAACCTTGAAGAAGCAGCAGCAGCAGAGGCAGCAATACACTGGGGGATCAATCCTCTCATCCAGCTCACTTTTCACTTCTTATGATCCACATAGTGAACCATCTCAGCCGCTCTCAAATCTTACATGGCATTTAAGCATTCCCTCGCCTAATACTGGACTCCAGTTGCCTGGCCTAACTCTTGCCCCCTTTGCTGGTCCTCAGCAACACTTGGGAAGATTGGTTCATGGTTTGCACTATGGTCGTGACTCGTGACATCGCCCACGGAGTTGCTCATAGTCCTACTACAAGTAGTTGGGCAAGGGACTATTTGCTGAATCATACTGGTCTATTTTCTGGTGAAGATATGTCACCTAACATGCTTCGGCATCAATTGTCTCTGCCAAATTTGGTAGCTTCACCGATATTATTGCAGCAGCATCAACATAGATTGTCACAAGTCCAGCCATCTCATCTCTGTTTCTCTCACTCACAAGCTAATTTGTTTCGCCTTCACAAATGAGGAACAAGCTTGATCTAGATATCGCCATGCCTGGTTCGAGAGACAATAGGACACAGCATCTCAAAAAGGAAAGCAGCATTTTCAATTTTCACATGAGTCTTCTGATGCTGGCAGCGTGAAGGTAGATAACAGGCGGCTGCAGATTAGATCAAAATACATGACACCTGAAGAAATAGAAAGCATTTTGAAGATGCAAAATGCAGCAAACCACAACAACAATCGATACACAACTGATTATTACCACCAGGCTTGTCTTGCAAAGAAATCAACTGGAAGGCTGAGACAATTTTTGTCCAAAAAGCATAAAAGATTTGCCTTTTCGATCACGCTGTAGTAGTGAATCACATGCTCATCTTCTGGTTGATGCAGACGGGAAGGTTCCATTCTCTTCAGTTCGCCGACCTCATCCTCTTCTTGAAGTCGACATGCCTTCCTCATATGCAGATAGCTTTCATGAACTGAAGTCTTCCATGAAATCCCTTGAGCAGGAACCACTTGTAGCTGCTAAAATCGCCATTGAAGATTGCATCTCCCTTCTCCTTGACGTAGATGATATTGAACGGCTTTTACAGTTCAATCCTCCACAAGATGGTGGTCTACAACTGCGGCGGAGGAGACAGGTTTATCTGGATGGACTTGCAGCATCACTTAATCTTGTGGAACCACTGGATTGTCTTCCTTCGCATAATCTCTCTTGCCAAGGGCAAGAAACTCATATGGCGTTATCTTCGACTTCTCAACCCTGGAAGTAACCTCACACGAGTAGTCTGCATGGTTGTTTTCCGGCACTTGGGTGGACAGTCGTCGGACTCCAGTTCATCAGAAACAATAGAAAATCTAGCAAAGACTGTTTCCTTAAGCGTGCACAATATGGACTTACCGCAGTCTGTTCAACCGAACAACCACCTCTTCGCCGTATTGGAAGTGCATCTGGTGATGGAGACACGATTGAGGTGAAATCTGTTCTTGACCGAGCAACTCATCTTCTGTCAGACCCTCATGCTGCAGGCTCTTACAGCATATCTATGTTCGCAGGAATCATTCGATGCTTTCTTCAAGCTTCTGACCGAATACTGCCTGCGTAAATACGATAACATTCAGCAAATGTTACTTGACGATGCATCAAAAGATGCTATCGCCAGCGGAAGGTTTTGATTCATATTGCTGAGAAATTGATGCATGTTACAAAATTTAGCGAACACAGTATGTATTAGCTGACCAACAACCTCAACTATCGGGTAAATCCAAGTTTTTAAATTTCATCCCTTCTAGTTCATCTATCGGATAAATCCAAAGCACCTCCAAGATATTGGGAAACTAATACATATAAGGTGGACCTAGCAGGAGAGGTTCTAAGCTTCGCGGCATAAAAAAGGAGATATTTAAATTTTCAATTTTTGGTCTAACCAATTCTGTTCTTTGAATTTCTAATAGAATGTTAAATAATCTCTAAACGAAATATGCTCTATGGATTATTAAAATAAATAAAAAAGTACTTATATGTACAGTCTTTCAGTAGCTACAATATCTTTAATTTGTTATTCTATTAAAAATAATACATCATGAGGATCAAATCATGAATATTTAAAAATCAAACTAGATATACTGCACGGACCTTACCCAACAGCTTATTTGGGAAAATCTGATTTAATAAAATAAAATTCTCACTGGGGTAAAATTAAAAATAAAAAAAATTATAATACTTGCTAAAATAAAATTATGGCACAAACTTAATTGGGTTCAAAACAAGTATTGCCATATTAATCAACCCATAGCAAGAACTTTCTTTCGATAATTCAATGAACATTGTGATATCAGAGTATTTGTTGTGTATCTGACTCGTTGGACAAAACATGAATTTGAGAGAGTAGATACTCCATGACACTTACCTGGTAAAAGAAACCTAAATGACCATCAACCTATATATGTCTTAGAGGCAAAAGAACATTATTTAACATACTTTTACGAATATATCTTTGTTCTACCAAGCACAAGGCAGTCGCATTTCTTTTCAAGAACCTATTGCAGCAGTATCAGTACTGCAAAATGAATTGAAAGTGGAAATCCAGTCTTGAACAAGCCCTTTAAGTTGAAGATTAAAAGTGATATCTAGTGCAACCTATGTCGCGAAGTCCTGGGAGCAGAATGAATCCAGTATAAGTTGATCCCATGGGTACAAAAGACAGTATTCCTGCTGATCTAATCAGAACTCATGAAAGACCTTCCGGGCCAACCACTGTCGCCTTCATCCTTCTTTGAGCCTCCGCCAAAGCCGCTAGATCGAGCAGATCCAGAACTGCCAAAGCTCCCAAAACGTCCTGAACCAGAGCTGCTGCTGCCGAAACCACCAGAACGGCCAAAACTTGAACCACCAGAGTCCTCAAAACTGCCAGAGCGCCTTGAGCCAGAGTCGCCGAAACCTCCAGATCGACCGAAAGTGGAGCCACCAAAGTCCCCAAAACTGCTAGAGCGGCCTGAACCAGAGTCACCAAAACCTCCAGATCGACCAAAACCGGAACCAAAACGCCCTGAACCTGAGTCATCAAAACTGCTTCCACGTCCAGGAGGGCCTCCAAACCCACCAGAACCACGAGAACGACCATAAGAAGAACCACCATAGCTTCCACCACGACTGAAGCTTGAACCACCCGTCCGACCACTTCCATAAGAATCAAAACGTCCGCCACCCATGCTTTTAAAGTCTTCTCCCCCACCCTCAACTGTGATTCTTGGAAGCTGAAAATTAACAGGAAGAACAAACATGGGTGAAGTCACGATAACTAAACAAAACAAATTTAGGCATATAAAGACATTTAGGACCGTATCTCTGAACAAAAAACAAAACAAAATTAGGCAGAGGTATCCATAAGTGGCTATCAAGATACTAACTAGATGCAATTAGCATTGAAAATACATTGTGCTACAAGGCAAAGAAAAAGTGGGGAAGGTAAAGAGACGTAATTCACAAATATACTGAATTGTAAGTCCCTAAAAATCCAGGAAGAAAGCCCTAAGGAGAAGAACAAAAGAAAATAGACAACATTAAATTTTAAAAAAAATCTACAATGGATCTAAAACTAACACAAAAGTACAGTGCTTATTGAAGATTTTTCTCTCAGTTTTAACCTTAATAAAATTAATCGTGGTTCTTAATATTTGCACATAAACAAAATGAAATTCTTATATTGGCATGGAAGCCTCAAATAAGTTTAAGATTTAGTAGCAGCATACCTCAACAAACCTGGACCCTATCTCTTGTTCAACACCTCTAACTAGACGATTTTGCTCATTCGTGTGTATGAGAATTGCACTACCCTTTTTGCCTGCTCGCCCAGTTCGACCAGATCTATGAACAAATAACTCAGTTGTGTTTGGCATCTCATAGTGTATCACCTGACCAAAGAAAAGAAGCAACTAATCAAGAAAAATTCTAGTATATTTCGCAATTATCAAAAACATTACAAAGGTAAAAAAAAAAACAACAAGAACTAAAACTAAGGGAAGAGAAAGACTAGTTGACATCATCAAGTCATGTAAAGAATCCACTAATTGAACTCTATACAAAGCTATATCACTACTAATATTCAAACAAAATCACTTTCATTACTACTAGTATTTTCCTAGTCTCCCTCTAACCCTTTACATTTCAACTCTAAGAGTCATTGTTTGGCTGGAAGATATGAGGGACAGTGACAAAAAAAAAATGGAACAAAGTAATTTTGTGAGGCTTTCCTTCCTCTTCCTTGCATCCTCCATCCAAGTAATGGGTACCTAATCGATTCACTTTGTCTAACTATAAAATTCATTAGTGGCCTTTGAATTAGACCCTAATTCAATTTATTTTCTCACATTTTATCACCAATTGGAGCTATACCTATTTACTTCTGAATAGTAGTATAGTAGCAGTATGTTTTATTTTATCTTTCCTAATAGTTGCACACGTCATATTATATTCTCATCTCTATTACATTAGCCTTTTTAATATCCTTCCTAATTGTTTAACACTTTGATCTATAAAAGATGGTTACCATACTCTTGTGAAAAATTTCTTTAAGGTCAAAAAGGGTCATAGAAGATATGAAACAGTTTAGACTAAGCATAGGTCAACTTTATATTTTGTACATCTGCAACATAGATCAACAGTGGAAAAGGTCTTACTCATTACAAAATTATGCGAGTACAGGAGGCAGAAAGAAGGAGAAATAGTGGCCTCAATCAGAGCTAGTCATCACAATCAATTGGGAAAGGCCACTAGCTACAAATTATTTAAGATACTAAATCAATTTAGCAGTACAATGGCATGAGCAAGTATAAAATCAAAGATCAGCAATATAGATAAATTGCACAAACATCTGGAATATCATAAACAAAAATAACACAATATGAAGAGATATATCAAAATTATTAGCCTGTGTATGACATTCTTGAAGATGCTCCTTCTAGCAACCTTACTATTATCATCATGCAGCTGTATCTGTTTTATCCCCTAATAGAGTTCTATGCAAAGCAATATCATTAATAGTATTAAAAATTAATGAACCTATTTTTTATCCATAGAACTTCCACTTACACCTTCCACTCTAAAAGATTTTAGCTTTTCCTAGAATTCATTGATCATTTTTGAACTTTGCCCATACCATCTTTTTTTTTTCTTCTCACTTTATCATTATTAGAGTTACATCTAATTCCTCTTAAATGTTAATATTTTATTTTAACCTTTATAGTATCTCCACATGTCCATCTTAATACAATCATCTTGCTCTTTCATCTTAACACTTTCATCTCTGCTCCTTTGACTTTTTGCATGCATTATTTTCTGTCCATTCTCTCATCTATAAAGGCAAATGGTACAACAATTTTATAAAATTTTCCATCTAGAAAGGAATATAAGAATTATGCAAGATTCCAAAAGCTCTCCTCCATTTAGACCAATCATTTTTATCCTAGTAATTATCTCTTAATCAATACCCTCTTAGTGCTGAATAATAGACCCAATATACATAAACAGTTTTAGATTACAAGGATTATATGTCCATTCATCATAATTATTTCATAAATTCTTTTCTTAAACTTTATTAAAATCTTTGGTTTCTAAAATATTTCCAATAATGCAAGCTTCAAATTTAATGGAATTGCCTCATTAAATAACATATCACTGTTTGCAAATAATATCCATCAAGGAGGCTTATCTTCAACATTAATAGCTAACTCATCTAGTAGTAATATGAAAAAGTAGGAGCTTAAAACTATCCCTTGATGTAAAACTATAATTATCGAAAGATATGTCACATTCTAGAAACTCTAACACTAACAATATCACAGACAACTTTTATTGCATTAATAAACAATAAGATAATTCTTTTCTCCTCAAAGACCCCCCATAATAGTTGTTTAAAAATTTAATCATATTTTTAAAATAATAAAACCGAGTGCAAATTCTTTCTGTATTTTCCATCATCAAATAAATAGCAACTATAGTTGCACTTT
>JBAMHZ010000112.1:277958-294283 GCA_037177395.1 Alpinia galanga | reverse complement strand
GGAGGAAGGGAGCTGATGGGACGAGATAGACGAGGAGAGCCCTTTCACGGGATCAACCGATGAAGCCTAAACCGGAAGTGAGTACAGAGGACGGCTAAGGTTTTCATCAAACTATTTTAAAATATTTTATTCGAAATATAATTATCTTTTTTTTTATTAGCACTGGAATGTTCAAACTTTCGGTCCGACTAATTTCTAGGGATGATCAATCTTATTTCACAGTCCTTCAGAGATATTCCTTCAACAGTTGAGCCAAAAGAGATCGAAGCTTCAGCAGATCTCCATCAACTACCTAGATAAATTAAGAAAGCACTCGTAGCTTTTTTAGCGGATCAGTCTAGTATTCATAATCGCGTTGTCCCTGAAAAGTTATCCAATATCGAAATCTTACTCTATCCATCAGATAAATTCCTATCCAAAGTCACCTCTATAAATTTTTCAAAAATTTATCGTCTAATTACACCTCAACAAAAAATTAAACTATATACTCCTATAAAATATTTTACTGTCGTTGTCACTGCACGCCGCCATCGGAGGCAATTATACCATCTTTTATTACTACTTCAGTTGTATCATATTGGATTATTTGGCATAATTCATAGTGTCTTGTTGGCCTAACTCTTTTTAATTTATAAAACTATTTTTTATTTTTAGTTGAGAAAAACAAATTTCATTTTTTTTAATTACTCGGATTGAAGGGACATAATTATTTGTTATTATATAAAATTAGCACGTGATTCTTTTCATTTTATAAAATTAAAAATTTGCTATTAACGGATAAATAAACTTTACAAATAAAAGTATTTTCCTATTGATTTGATTTTATAGAGAAGAAAATTAAGTATTTAAATAAGATTTTAATGGCTAGTTGAGAGCGGACAAGCATTTTATAAATACTTAAATAGTCATATATATTAATACTCAAAGGTATTATTATCCAATATTAATACTTTTCTAGTACTCGTAAAAATATTAATACTGATTTTCCTTAAGCTAGGAATTTAATTATGGATATTTAAAAACAATAGGCCATAACAAATAATTTATGAAATAAGGGGCTCAAAGGTGCAAAAAAAAAAAAAAGTATGAGCATTTTCATGGCAATTGCCCATCTGCCCGCGGTCTCGTCACACGGCGGCGTGGATCGATCCTTTGCCAAACTAGTTCACTGGACTAACCGCCGACCGGCTTTCCAGCTGGAGAAAGGCGACTGGATACAACAAGTGGGACCCACGGGTCGACGTCTCCAACGAGTAGATTGGGAAAGGCTGCTGTCGTAGCCTCTTCCATGATTTTGCGGTCCCTCGTGTCATTGCAAGTCTGCTGTTCATTCGGTGTACGTGGACCGTAAGCACCAAGTTCCATCAATCTGGACGGCAGTGATGCGGCGTTGTTCGTCTTGAATTGCAAGGAAGGTGGGAGGGATCGCAGTGAGATTAATAAACTCGTTCTTCGGCCGAGTGTAAGAACGGCGGAGGCGAAGCGCTCCTGGCCCGGAGGCGGCGGGGAAGAAGAGGAAGGATTAACAAGTTAGGGAGAGGAGTTCGATTTCTTCTCCCTGGTCTCCTCTCTCTCTTCGTCCTGCCTTCTACCAGCGGGGGGCACAACAAAGTTTCAATTTTTGTTGGGGCAAACAGTTTGATCTTGATCACTAAATATTGTGCTTTTTGCTATCGTTTTCGAGCCTGTGATGGGATTCAGGGAGGGGGCAGAGGAGGAGAGAGCGAGCTCCGGGCAGGGGTTCCGCTTCCTGACGAGGCGGAAGCAGGTAGACTCTAATCGGACGGGCGAAGGACACCAGCTCGCCAAGGCGTTGTCGGTTCCGCAGCTGGTGGCCATAGGTAAGAACGTCCATTCTTTTTGTTCTTCCTGTGCTTTTTATTGTTTGGCGCTTCTAGTCTAAGGCCGTTTTTTCCAGTTGAATTTAGACGTTTTCCCCTCCATCGTGAATAATATGTTGCTCTGCTTCCTTTTTGCCCTAAAAAATGATAGTTTTGATGGTTTTAGTCGTTTAGTTTTTTATTTCGTTGGAAGGTTACAAAATTGGTCATATTTCCTGCAGTCGCTAAATTCGTCAACGTGTCCTCCTTATCTAGTGTATACTTATCATCGTGGCGTTTCCTTTTAAGTGATGTTGATGGCCGACACACAACTATATACTCTGTTTTCTAGCATGAATTTTGTTCTCCATGTTATGCGAGTGATAAGGGGTCTTGTACTGCTTTTTTTGCTCGACTTCTATTTTAGTTTCACACGTTAGATGTCTGGCTGGTTGCCTACTTTTCTTGATTTTGAAGCTAATTTGATAAATTACTGTTTTTCCCCCTGTTATTATTATTCGTCTTGTTGGTTCCCTGTTGACTAGACTTTTGATCAACTTGGTATACTACCCATGCCATTATTTTGAATCTCATAACAAAGATTCTTTGGTTCTTCTTCCTATTTATACAGGTGTTGGTACAACTATAGGTGCTGGAGTCTATGTTCTTGTTGGCACTGCTGCCAGAGAGCATTCAGGACCAGCTCTCACCATCTCGTTTCTGATAGCTGGGATAGCAGCTGCGCTTTCAGCTTTCTGCTATGCAGAGCTTTCAAGTCGCTGCCCATCAGCAGGAAGTGCCTACCATTATTCATACATTTGTGTTGGAGAAGGGTAATTATTTAATTCTTTACAATAGCAAAATCAAATTTTTAGTATAACTGAAAGAAGCATTGCAAGATATTTTAGTTAAACTAGTTCTGTTATTACTAGATTACGATTGCAGAATGATGTTGATTAATTAATTTATCAGACATAAGCTAGTTGGTAATTTATGTTTGTTATCTTTCTTGTCAGGGTTGCTTGGATTGTTGGCTGGGCTTTAATTCTTGAGTATACAATTGGTGGATCAGCTGTTGCACGTGGCATATCTCCAAACTTGGTCAGTGAGTTTCCATTACTTCGAGCTTTTTGTCCAACTTGATTGTTTACTCATTTATAATGACAGATGTGCCATTTGTAAAATATACAATATCCCTCTAAAATCATACTTATGTTTGTACTTGTCAATTCTTTTGTGCATATATCTTAGAACATTATGCTACACTTTATTGCTCATTCATTAAGATGCAAAGATGTTTTGATGCTCTGATGACCAACAAGTGCTTTCCATAGTCAATATATATACTAATACTGTCCAGAAAATTCTGATGCTTGTTAAGATTTCACATTTTGTATTTGGGGGTGACTTCTTGACTTATTATGTGGTTCCAATTCTGGATGCCCAATTGTTTTGTTACTTAACTGTTACTTTAAAAAAAAAAAGAGAGAGAAATCGATTAGCTCTCCTAGAGCCAATATGTCATTCCTGAATCAGTAAAGAAAGCATGGTTCTTTGAACATCTCCAGTAAGTGTTGATGATGATGTATATTGTTCCCATTATCATCAGACCATATTAGCCCTAATTCTTTGGGTCCAACCACATATATCTATCTAATTACCTCATCAAAACATACGTGGGAGTATATTGTTATTAGTCTTCAATTCTCTTAAAGCATTTTAATTACATTAATTTAGTGTTTAACTTGATTTTCTTTTACCATTTACTGATTCTGATTGTGTGACTCTAACTCATGAAATTTTTTGGTCAATATTAAACATGACATGCCATCTTAATATATTTTCTCTCATGTTTTCATCTAAGCTACATTAATTGTTTTTGGATTGACATGGTATTGTCTTTATCTGTTCTACGAGTCTCACATATCCATTTAACGATTTGATCGTTGCTATATCAACTTTTTACACATGCTATTTTGTAGCTGCCCAACATTTGTATCCATAAAGTATGATAAATTAAACAACAATCCATAAATTTTCTTTTAACTTAAGGAGCACACAACGATGACACAAGACTTTAATAGCTCCCTCCATTTCAACTAATTATCCTTTTTATCCTCTTAATGATATGTTCATCAGCATATCCTGATATCTACATCTCCTTGTTGAACAATAGGTCCTAGATATCTAGAACTGAATGCTAATTTTATTGTCATCCATCTTTACTACTCTCAATTCTTATTATTGAAAAATTCTTATATAATGAGGTTTAATTTTACTTAAAAACTGTACTTTCTAAAGGTTTTCTCTATAACTCAAGCATCCATGATTATCTTTGAATTTCAATCTATTTAGTCCTCTCAATGTTCATTGATACCATGGAAGTTGATCTTGAATATGGTTGGTAGGATCAGCTACGCCAATGTAAAACAATTAGAATTTGATGAAAGGTTAGTATTATCAGGAATTATTTTGTTACACTCCAAGTAACTCTATCACTTGTGACTTGTATCCACATTATGACATTGTTCTTTGTCATACTGATATTTTTTCAACATCATATGCAAATTCCTTGTCTTGTCTCTATATTCTTTTGTTAGTGGTCTTACTCAATAAATAACATGTAAAGTTCAACAAATAACATTTAAAAGTTGTGCTTTTGTTTATGAAGCCAAATTGATTCTTGGAATCACTAGTGCATCATCAATATGGAAAATTATTAGCAGGAGTTTCTATGTGTTTTCTCTCAACCTTGCTGAATGCATTCTTTTAAAAAAATATAAACAATGCATTAATAGGTTTTAACGGCTGAAATTCTTAGAGAAATGATGATGATGTCAAAAAAATAACTTGACTGTTGGTTCTTTACAATAGGCATTAGTTTTTGGAGGAAAAGATAGTCTGCCTTCATTTTTGGCACGTGTTCAGATACCAGGCACCGATGTTGTGGTTGATCCCTGTGCTGCTTCTCTAGTGCTGATTGTGACTATCTTACTATGCCTAGGAATAAAGGAGGTATGCTACTAACAGCAAGGTTTTTGATGCTAATCATGCAGTTTGCTTGCTAGGTTCTTAACTTTTGATGGTTTATCATGCAGAGCACATTTGTACAAGGAATTATCACTACTCTAAACGTCTGCGTCCTGTTATTTGTCATCATTGCTGGTGGATATATTGGCTTTCAGAATGGATGGGTTGGATATTCTGTAACTGGCGGGTAATTTATGACTAAACATTCCATTCAAAGATTTTAATTAATTCTTGTCCTCATTGTATACTGTGAAGTTTCAGATATTTCCCTTATGGTGTAAATGGAGTGCTTGCTGGTTCAGCGACTGTCTTCTTTGCATTCATAGGATTTGATTCTGTTGCCAGCACCGCTGAGGAGGTTAGATTTATTTATTTTTCTTTTAGTGATCCTGATGCACATGATGCTTAATTGTTCATAGTGTTTATCAGGATATTGAAAATGGGTATAATTGTTGTTTTCTTCTTTCCTTATTAGCATGTTTGCTTCTCTAAGAAAAATGGCTTGCTGCAGGTTAAGAATCCTCAAAGAGACTTGCCTTTGGGTATAGCGACTGCTTTGACTATATGTTGTTCCTTGTATATGATGGTCTCCATGGTTGTAGTTGGCTTGGTTCCATATTTTGCTATGGACCCTGACACTCCAATATCGTCTGCATTTGCAAGGAATGGCATTCACTGGGCAGTGTAAGTTGCTTACCTATGCATCTCCCATATAGTCATTCTGTAATATTCTCCTCCTTCCTTCCATGAGTTTTTTTTTGACTTGTTGATAACCAGGTACATAATCACATCAGGTGCTTGTCTTGCGCTTTGCTCAGCTTTGATGGGTTCAATTCTACCGCAGGTGCAAAATAAGTGGAGTCCTGATAACTTTTTGTCTTTTAACAGAATTTCCTAATTTACTTGTTTGGCATGCTACACTGATGCAAAGACTCCAAAGCAGAACTGGTTGATACCATATCATATCTGTAAGCAGTTGCTCCAAACATGTATAAATGAGCATTCTAGCCTACACCAATGCTTGACAACAATGGACACAGAAATGATCAAACGCATGATATTACATTATATAAATATATACTTTTTTCCTAGCAAGATAAGTAGGATCTTTTGACAACAAGTGAAGAATTGGCTTTGAGTTGGTTATGCAATTGCATTTTCTTAGCTTGCAATAGTTGGAAACCTTATTGCCACTTCTAGCATATGATAGCGGTAATCGACACAAACCAAGATACTCTTGCATGCTTTCTTATAACAGTTTGTTCTACCGCTATCCACATTATGAGCAGCTTTTAGATGAGGCCTTGGAATAGACAGCACTAAGCCAAACTAGTTTCACTGGTAATTTGGCCATCACTAACACTCTGTCATAGCAAATATATTTGTTTGGAAATTTTAGCAACAATCTCAGTTCTTTGCGATTTTTGTTCAGCTAATCTTCAATAAAAATATTTTCTTATTGTTTGAATTGGCTGTGGCAAGGTAACTCTAACTACTCATGGTTTTCGATGTATTAAGAATGTTTCTGCATTTTTTTTTTTTGCCAGCCTAGAATACTAATGGCAATGGCTAGAGATGGATTGTTGCCATCATTTTTCTCTGATGTAAATGAGCACACAAAAGTTCCAGTGAAGAGCACAATTGTAACTGGGGTCTTTGCAGCATCCCTAGCATTTTTTATGGATGTTTCGCAATTAGCTGGCATGGTAAATAACTTTAGGCTGTCCTATGTTCTTTACATAGTTGTGCAAACTTGTTTACCCTCAATTGATTTTGAGAAAATAAATCAAAGAAACTGAAGTATAATTACTAGGTTACAACTTCGAACGAGGTCATAGAACTACTAATCACATTGCATTTTGTAATGCATAGGTCAGTGTCGGCACACTTCTTGCATTCACCATAGTTGCAGTTTCAATCTTAATACTGAGATATGTTCCTCCCAGTGAGGTTCCTCTGCCATCATCTCTCCAGGAATCGATCGATTCAGTTTCATTTTGTCAAAGTTTTCAAAATAATGGGGAAAAGGCAGGTTCTTCTGAAATCATCTGCAGTAACCATGACCAAGATGATGGCATATCTGAAGTTATTTCTGATAAATCATTTGATTATCCTCTGATCGTGAAGGAAACTAGTAAAGGTAATGATGATCTCAAAATCTATAAAATCTCAGAGTTATAAACTTCTTGATCGATCACTAATTGTCAATGTTATGTCAGTATTTAATTCGACATCACATATTTACATACTCATGATTATGCAACTTATGTTTAGTAAACAAACAGCATTTGCATTTCTTGTGTGTATTAGTTGCTGCCATTGTTTCGTCATCAATATATAAGTTTGTTCAGAGTTAATAGTCAGGTGAGTGTTATCATTTAAAGGTTTACTCAAATATGTGATATTTAGTCAGTAGGTGTAATATGGGAGTCCAAGATATGGTTCTCTACTAACCAATATAACACAGTTTTATCCTTATAAGGTTAATACCAAGGCAAACTTTTCTCTTAGGATCAACATTTTCTGCTTTTCATTCCCCATCCTTTTTGCATTTTGCATAACAAGCTGGACACCTATCGTCGTAAGTGTTAAAGATTTAATTGTTGAGTGTCGTATAGTTTTAGTTCGCCATCGATGATCTAGCAAGTTATTACATGGGAGTTCTATGTATAGGTACAATGATTTATATCTCTCAACTCAGTTGATATTTTGCAGAGAATTTGAACGAACAAGCTCGGCGGCAGAAAGCAGCTTGGAGCATAGCATTTGTCTGTGCCGGAGTGCTTATCCTCGCTGTATCAGCTTCTTACTCGTTCTTGCCTGAGTAAGTTATTCAGTTACTAGTGATGAATCCTGGTCAGCTTCATGCATCTCTTGGTAGTCCTGGTGAAAATCATGTGTGGCCCTTGGTCGATCATGATCATGAAATGACCATATTTGAGACCTGCCAATATGAACTATACATAAGCTTATATTGCTCAGTTATTCATCCTCTAGTAGCTCCTAACGAGCTTCCAATCATGTGTCTTAATAGTCTCCTACGCTACGCTGCATGCTCAGCCGGTGGCTTGCTTCTTCTAGCTGGTTTGTTTGTGCTTTACTGGATTGGCCAAGACGAAGCTCGCCACAATTTCGGACACGCCGGAGGTACGCTAGCTGTCCTCTGCGTTCCGATAGCGATAAGTTACACTAGTTCGATGACAGTGGATGCTGGGCATCTTCAGGTTTCATTTGTCCCTTTGTTCCGTTTCTTCCCGTTTGCTGCATCCTCGTCAACGCGTATCTGCTGGTAAATCTCGGGTAAGGCTATACTTGCCTGCTCTCTTCATAGTTAATGATCTCGCTCTGCCGCCATGTCTGATTGTCTTTGGATGCTAGTGCTGGCACATGGCTCCGTGTTTCGCTGTGGCTGCTGCTGGGGATCGTCGTGTACTTGTTCTACGGCCGAACGCGGAGCTCTCTGACCGGCATGGTGTATGTGCCCGGGGCACATGTGGATGAAATATTCAACAAAGCCTCAGAGTACGTAGCTTAGGACCATCAAGCTGTAAATGGTTTGTTTTAAAAAAAAAACTGATAATCTCCTTTGTTTGCATGGCCACGAATTACGATGTTGAACTTGAATATCTGTCATGGCCTTAAGCAAGGCGACAAAACTGGTGAAATAGTGGTTAAGTTGCCAGGCATCGAGGGAGATGATCGATTTGCCATGGGAGCAGGAGTAGCTGTGTCTGCTGTCGTCGTTCCTCTGTGCATGCTCCTGCGAAAGGTTTCAGTCGACTTCTGTTCTTTCTACGTGGCTGATTTTATGTTCTCTATTTTCATATTATATTTAGAAGCCGGAAATACTTTTCTAGCCTATAAACTTTTTAAAAAATCATTTAGTTGTTTGTGAATTTAGAATACTTGTTTAAACTATTTTAAATTAAAGAGAATGTATAAAAATATTTATTTGTGAAATTTGAAATTAGACAATAAAACTACTATGACTCTAAATTGGAAAAGAAAACTATTTTGTATATACATTTTTAAATTGACTCTATCTTCTTTTTTTGTGATTTCTGATATAAAAAATTTAATTTTTAAACAATTTAACATATTGTGTCTTGACCAAACTCGCAATCAAAACTGCCAACAATTTAAGCAAAAAAACAAAAAAAAAAGGACCCTTCAGCCTAGTTGTATGGATCAAGCTGTGAGACACACTCACCTTTGCCTTTGACCTCCTCAGATTACTTGGGATCTTTGCCAAAATGCTGAATGATGACCTCAATCTACACAAAAACTAAATATTCAGATACTCAATACCTTTTGACCTACACTCACATTAAATATTCAGATATCCTATTCCTTCAGACCAATTTTAAGGTCCCCTTAGCTCATGTCTGCAAATCCCCCAACCAGATCTGTTATCTTCATCTTCAACCCTTTTTCCAGTTTCCAGTTTCCAAGAAAAGGCACGAGAAAACTATCCACCAAATCATCAACTGCTAATTCTTTATGACAGTGGCAATGAGCCTACTCCGAACTGACCGCCTTTCTTAAGCATATTCAACAGAAAGAACTCTCTGCCTACAATGAATTGTCTTAATCCTCTCATTCTTTAATGAATAACATATTACCGCACTTTTTCAGACATCAAAGCTGAAACTGGACTGACACACCCACTTGGCAGTTCTTGGGAAAGGCACCCGTGGTTGCTTTTATTGGGGCATCTTCCTTGATCAACTCAATGGAACTGCGAAGTGACTTGCCTGTGAGCAATCTTGCTTTTTGAAAAAGAAACAAATCTGGTTATCTTGTGCCGTTAATGGCCAGCAAAATTCTCTAGTGGAAGTCTGGAACTTGCCTCTTGCATCTTTCCTGGCAGTCAGCAAGCAGAAATGAACTCAGCTGTCGATGCTGCTTTGCCAGTTTTATGGAACAAGATCAGGTGGAGAGGACAAAAACTTACCCACATTGTAGTTAGTCAGAAATGGCTTGAATCCCTTGCTGCTTTCATGAAAAAGGAGCAACATTCAGTTGAGAAATTTAAATGAAAACATGCCATTGTAGGAAGAAAAAAAAGGAACAAATTTGACAAACGGATAGTAAGCACCTGCTTTCTTTGCTTGAGTTTGGGTTCACAATGATTTTAGAAGCTCTTTGTCGATAAGTTTAGCACAGTAAAGTGATCATTATACCGAGTGATTCTTCTATGATTTGTGCATAAGAGATGCTTTGGATGAAGAACAATGTTTGGGACCTTGATTTGTGGTTTGTGCCAATGAATTAATAGTAAGTTTCTGTGAAACCATGAGAGTATGGCAATAGTTCTTCCACCTCAACCCGAGAGCTAGAGCTGGTGCTTTTGATTCTATTACGGTTGACTATTTCGACCTCCGCAGTGAAAATGCTATGTACCGGTCTATGGTCGGAAAATCTCGACTCGCCGTGTAAATAAGCTAGCTGAGTAAGACCTCGTCCATGCCATAAAATGCGATCACACCTATATTTGTAACAGAATAGGAAAAAGATCTTGATCAGCTAAGAGACTAGACCAACTTGAAGAGATTGCAATTTGAGAAAGCTATGCTATAGAAGAATTATAGCTCTACCATGCTGGTGTTCGCCTTTTCTCTTTACGATGTGTGTCTTCACCGGCATACCGGTCGGAGTTGTTTGAATATTTGTAGGTGGGAGGAAAGGATATCCTTCCTTCTTCCCATCCTTGAAAAACACGGCCACATCTTTGCTCTATTCGAAGCTGTTTTTTTACAAAAAAGCATTGAGTTTGGGCTAGCACTATCAGCTTGAGGAAACATAAAGCATAGAAGATTCATGGCTTTAACTAGTAGTTCACAAGGAGTTATTGTGACCTCTTGGAGGGAATCTACAAAAACATTGCATTTGTAATACCGAAAATGCGATTTCCATGCTTTCTAAAGATCTAATATGTTCAAAGCAACCCTAAGACAGTAAAGCTACAACTTAAACAACACTCATGGAAGGATTGACCTTATACCTGATCCCTTTCCAACAATGCTCCCCAGTTGTGCATCTGAACTAGAGCTTTTGCAGACTGATATGAGAGAGCAATACGGTAGTTCAAGTCGCCGAGCCATATGATACGACTGAAATAAGAACGATAACAAGAGAAGATTATCATCGATTCACTCCTTTATGGTCACATTTATAGCAAGCAATATGAACAAATGAATAGCAAATTGTGAAGATTAGTCCTACTCGTGATCAAGAATTGTTTCAGGAGACTTGTCATCGAATACTTTGTGCACTCTAGGAAACTTTGTTTTCCTTAATATCTCAATTGCATCTGAGTTCCTCCGCAATTCATCCCCTTCTTTCTCTCCTGAAGTTAGATGACTACAGACGAAGCAAAAGCTTGTTCGATGCAAACACATGCTGATTGCTATTGAACCCTACCGACGAAAATGAACAGTTTGCACAAGAAAGTCTCACAATAAGACTATGGACAATTGCAAAAGGGAAATTAGTACCAATAGACAAAGTAGTCGGTATAATGCAAGAAACAAGATGCTAACCTTGTTTCCTAGATAACCCATTAGTCCCCTTCCAACACAAGAGACCTTCAAGTTCGTTATGTCGCTTCGAATTTCACTTCGAACCCAAATTGTCAAGAATATGCCAACCATCTGCTTGCTTGCAACTAAGCAGTATCTAGAACTGCAACATAGGAATTAAGACTTCTTATGAGAGAGATATTTCTACCCTGATGAAGAAGCAAATCAATGGAAGTATTGAAACAAGCACCTAGAGTGAACCGATGAGGATGTATCGGTTTCTTCCAAATACTGTGGAGCTTCATAAGCATATGGCATTGGTGAGAAAAGACCAGCATAAGGAGATCCTCCCCTGCCAATCTCATCATCAGGTGAGCCTCCATAACTGAAATTGGGATCAAAGTTGCTTGGCCTGCTCTTGATGCTCAGCCGGTCACAAACGCTGTACCTTCGATCCAACCATGGCTGCATTACCGTGATATCGTCCCCCATTCTCAAACTACGACTCATGGAATGGAACGACGGTCGATGGAAGAATGATGAATTCATGTGCCTTGTCGAGGATCCCTCAAAATCAGCATCTAGCTCAACCAGTGGATTCGGAATCGGAGACGGTAAACGGTAGCTGCCACAACCACCGCCTGCGCCTGGAGGAGTGTTCAATGTCTTTCTAATGAGTGCCAGCCATTTCTTTGCTGGAATGTTGTCTTCTGAACCGAGAACGTTGCCGGCATTGAGAGGAACAATCTCTTGAAATCTGAAAAGAGAAAAAGGAACTAAGCAAAATGTTACTTTGACATCTAAAATTTAGCTGAGTGAAGTGCAGAACCAACCCCAAAACATAAATGTCTGCAGGAGGTGATGTATGGATCCATTCCTCAAGATTCAGAGTCTTTGTTGGGGACTTGCCACCGACGTTCCATGTCGATACAAAAACTCTATGAACCAACAATCACATAAATAAGATATTAGAATCACTTGTTCATGCTAAAAACCAGAAAGCAAAATGTGGCAAGGGACAAAAGAATTGATTACTTGTAATCCTGAACTTCTGCAACTTGAGCTGTGTCAGCATCTGAGTTCCTCTTGAACTGTCTCTCTGAGAATCGAGAAGGACATGACTTTCTGGTTTGGAGTCAAGAGTTCTGAACAAGAGAGATATCGACATTAGATTTACCTCTTCTGCTTTTCTTCACTGTGATTGTCTCCATGTCTGCTGAATTGGCTCTCCATTTCCCATCGCCTTCTGATGAAAACTCAGAATCGTTAATGGAGGAAAGAACAGAATAGCAACAAGAACAGGATGCGATTGTCATGAGCTTTTTTTTTTCTTCTTTTTTATGGAGGAAAAGAGGCCTACCTCTTCCAAACGCATCATCATCGGCATGGAAGTGCTGAGGTTTGTTCTTGGCGCCGAACCATTTTCGCACCGTCTTCGACCAAGATGACTTCTCCAATCCAAACGAGATTATATATAGAAGAAAACAAGATCAGAACTCTCGAGGACCAAACACATGGGAACGATATTAAGAACCAAAAGTTTCCGCAATAGAAAACCTTGTCTTTCCTAGAGCCGTCATCTCTCATTGTTCCAGAAGTCTTTCATGCACACCGCTGCTGATGCCGATGTTGAGGAAGGGCAAGAGGCCGGCTTTTTCTCGACGAAGAAGGTGAAGATTTTTCCACAGACAAAGATGGATCCGAAGCCTATGGATCCAAAGAAAGAGGAAAGCTGTGATTGTGGACGCAGATTTAGGGAAGAACAGCGAATGGGAAGCAATGGGAGAAGGCACAATGCCGTCCTCCCCCCAATGCCCAGGCCTTGTTTTCGGGCTCCGCTACAGCAAAGCATCCAATTTGAAGGAGGAGAAAAAGCGGAAGCACGGAGCTTTATCCTCCCTCGTAAACCTGCCGTTCTCTCTCCTCTCTCCTCCGCCCGCTTCTTCCTCCAACCGAGGGCTTTTGCTTCCCCCAAAACCAGAGCAAAGAGATTAAATCGCACAATACGAGTAGACAACCACCCGTCTGATTCTGCTGCCCGCCCCTCGTCAGTCCCTGTCTCCAGGTGCATCCTCAAAATCCTGCCCGCGGTCAGTTTCTGTTCTCTTCTTACTGTTCCTTTAGAGTAGCAGCAGATCAAATGGAAAAAGAAAAAGTAACCATGAACACAAATGACAAAGACTCGTCTGATGATCCTAGAGAGATGATTATTAGATAGACGTAGCATGTTTTTCCGTGAACAACCAAAAAATCGAATTTTTGCATTAGAAAACAGAGATGAACTTCTGTAGCAACCATATGCAACATATCGATCACAAGCAAGTCTCTCTGCTAGTAAAAATGTAATTTTTTTTTCCTTCCTGTTTTTGGTTTGTCTTTTGCATTAAATGGCAAGGGGAATGTCTAGAACACCTTCACTCTTCTGCATGCAGTCCAATGTAGGTGGTGTTTTGGCTATGGTCAAGTGTTTTCTAGAACGCTGGGCTGTCTGTGCTTGTCTACTGCTGCACCAACTGCCACAACATCTTCACCTCGAGGTTCCTCGTCCCTGTAGGGCTCCTCTGCTGCTCCAGTGCTGTATTTAAGGGGCATAGGTTCCTGCAAATGTTGGAAATGAATGGCCTGGGGACAAACCAGGTTGTGAATTCTTCGAATTCAGGCTCCTGCCTGACCTGCACTGAGCAGATAGCAGACACAGTGTTTGATTTAGCTCCTCAAGGCCCTAAATTAAGGTGAGTTTGGGAATTGTCGAGGAGAAGGTGCCTATGAATTGCCAACCTCGGTGGAAATCTTAAAAGAATTACCAAGTGCATAGGCATATAGCCCTTCACATCAACCTGTCTGATCAATCAGTAGGCCATAAATGCCCTTGTGATCTTCCATCAATCTTCTCCTCCTTCTAAACATCAAACGCTATCCTCTTCGCCTCATATTTAATCAGTTTAAACAGGTTTAACTTCGATTTATGATCTTTACTCGAAGGACAAGAGAGAAGAGCTAATGTTATTGTGATGCTCACAGACAGTGCCACATGCAAAACCATGCATCAGTAATGTTATTAAATCAAACAATAAGTGGGAATCCTCTGCTCGCTTAAATTTTGGCTGTCAAAACTTAATATTCAATCAAAACTTCTGCCAGCATCATCTTCTAATGACAGTATAGTTTAATACGAATGACTTTAATATTAAACTTTCTTTTTCTTTTTAATTCCTCTCTATAGACATAGATGTAAACATATAGAGAGGGAGAGAAAGAAGGGTCAAAGGAGAGTCTCTTGAGTAAAGTTTCTTCTCCAAACACTTTTCTTTTTCAGCTTTAAGACCTTCTCGTTTAGCTTTGTGGGCACTAGTCTCGCATAACGGTTTGATAGAGATTGGCCTTTCCCTCAAGTCATTTTCTTGGAGTTCTTCACATAAAAAGGATCAAATAATTGAGAAAAAGAGAGGGGCAAAACTAAAGCAGCTTTAGCTAGATCTACATTAGATTCTTGCTCTTGATGTGTTGCGATAATGTAGGAGGATCTATGGACTAGATCAAATATACCATTTTCGATAAATAAATAAAATATATAATAACTTTTTTTAAAAAAAAAAGGTATTGTCAGAGTTAGAAGAAAGATGGAATATTTGGATGAAATATTCAAAGCAAAGAATTTGGACTTGAAGATTGAATTTGGATATTTCACCTATGATTTTTTTTGTTTCTTCAGAATAAAAACTCATTATATAATATAATGTTCATATGGATTTCATATCAAAATATTATCTACCAAATTTAGGAGAATTTTTTTTAAACTTAATTTGAAATATTTTTTCTATTAGGCTCAAATGTGGGCTTGAAATAACATGGCCCATGAACGACTTTATGGGCCTTTTACTAGTCCAATATAATTGTCGAATAACTCAACCCTGATTTGATTCATAAATTGACTGTTTTTTTTCCTTAAAAAATTATTATTTTAAATGAAATGATTATGCACTTAAAATCATCTTAAATTGTTAAAATCAATTATTTAGTTAAGCTTCAAATTTGAGGATTTTATTTAGAAAACTATGTGGTATTATTCTTCAAAATAATACATGATAATTAAATAACAAAACTGAATTAATTTATTCATATAATTGAATTACACTTAGTAAACTACTAAAAGTTTATATTGAAACTTTTGATCTTTGTCCAAGTCTTTAGAGACTTTAAGCGCCTCAAATACAATCTTAGTGTTCTAAAGCTCTCCAAAAGCTTACATAAGAAAGGAAAATCTCCAAGAACCGAATATGATTATTGGAAGTCAACGATTACGAGATTAGTTGACTAACTAATCAAATGATTTAGTCTCTAGTCAACTATTACTTCAACAACGAATTAATTTATTTTAGTTGAGTAGAACTTAGATGGTCCTATATTCACTTGTCTTGCCATGCACTACAAGCCTAAAAAAGGCTCGAGACCGAGCTAATTGATAAACTATGAAGTCTTCACAATCAATCCCTAGCAATCATATACACTATTACGACGATGTTGTTCAAAAGTACAAACCAAAGATAATCCTTTTGAGTTCCTTCAAAGCTCCACCACAAAGAGACACAAACATACAATCTCCGCGATTGCTAAATCTATAATTCAAGTCCATCGAGTCAACAACAAGCTTTATAAAAATATCAAAAGCATAATAAAAAAATTCTAACTTAAACCATAATAACTGTATATTAAAATAATATAATTGAGTTTAATCATAAGATAGATGTCATTTTATTGTACTTTACTAGCAGACAAAGAAATTTAAGTAAAGACAGGGATATATCACTATGACATTATTGTAAAACATGGATTACTTCATTTCTCATCAACAATTTTAACTTTTTCATAGCACAAATATGCAACGAGACAATCACTTTCTTTTTCTCGAACAAAAAAGAAAGAAAAAGAAGAAAAAACAGAGAAACTCGCTTAG
>JBAMHZ010000112.1:257575-271984 GCA_037177395.1 Alpinia galanga | reverse complement strand
TAAACATGTTCTCGTAATTTTATCTTCGCACGGATCCTTGGCTAGGGGATTTCGGGGTTTCCGCAACGCAAAAAGCGATTTTTGCGGCCCGAAAAATCCCTACAGTTGGGGCACATAGGTGAGAGTCCTTCGACCTCAAAACACTATGACTAATAAAAATAAATACTCAAGGTTCTTGTGGAAAGATGCACAACTTGACCCTTTGCTAAAAGTGACAAATTGAGAGTAAGATGGTTTCTTTTAAGTCTTCATAGGAGAGGAATAGTACAACTTGACTCTTCAATGGATGCAGTAAAATGAGAATATGATATTTTCTATGTGCTTGTTTACTTGTTTTTAAGCAATGCTTTTGCAACATGCAAATAAATAGTGTTAAATTTTGGAAGGATGATGAGAAATCAAGAGAAGAAATCTGTGTCTCCATAGATCCAGATCTATAGGTACTAGACATGGTAAAATAGTAGGATACATAACAGATACAGGAGCAAGATGAGTAGCTATAATGATTTCAATTTGAATGTCTTAACAAATCTTGAAGAAATCTAAGTTGATGATGTTGAGATTAGCAAGGGCATATACCAAACAGAGGCAAGCTTCTAAGGATATTGGAATTTGTTGAAGAGCCTCCTTCTCGACGGATTACCTTTTTATATATTATTGATAAATATAAATATTATAATAAACCCTTACCTATTATATATTTGCACAATTCATTATAAGATTCAAATATACTATAGAAATAAAATACATTCAATTGATACAACCTACAATACTTATGTGGAGATACTCAAGGAGTCTACGGAATGATGCTACATAGGGATAATTCTCAGAATAAACTTGAAAAGTTTGTGGAATGACAAGAGAGAGGAGAGAATATATTTGTCTTGGAATGTTTGTGGATGCACATGGAGAGGAGGAAAAATTCATCTTGAAATTTTTACAGAATGACACACAGAGAGAGGAGAGATGAGATCCAAATGACATATGTAGAGAGAGGAGAGATGCATGCTGATGATGCATAGAATGATCTCACACAGAGGCTTGATAAAAAATGATGACGTGTGGAATGATCTTGCACGGAGGTTCAGTTAAAGATGATGATGCATAGATGATAAAGGACGGCCCTGTGCATGAAGCTCTCGCCATGTGGGGTCCCGAAGAAGTGTTTATTGTACGTAGTCTTGCCCTGCTTTGTAAGAAGCTGTTCTCAGAACTCAAACTTGTGACCTCTAAATCACAAAACAATAACTTTACCATTGCGTTAAGGCTCTCCTTCACACGTGGAAATTCAACAAGCAACCTTAATACGTGGAATGACACGTGCAAGAACAAAGGATGATGATGAATATGGCATTTAGAGACTTGTAAAAAAAAATTCATTCCAAGGGATTACTGAATTAGCTCATGAACAACTGATAGCAAGCAAGAACAATGATTGTTGTTTGGATGCCTAAAAGAAACTAGATGAACAACATATCATGGAGATATTCTACCTCAGGAGGAATAATTATGAAGATTTTTGCCAGCCAAAAATGGTAATACAACAAATGTGAGAGAGGACAATGATTCGGCTACTAAGACAACCATAAAGGGAAGTGTTCCAGTAGAAGATGACCTCCCTAGTGCTAGAAGGCCAATTCCATTAGTCGGTGGGCAAGATGATTTTCATGGTGGTGAAGTAGTTAAAGAGAATACCTTTTGGAGCAAAGGGAATGCATAGATTGAGAGGCACACAAGCATGTGGATGGACACGTAAATAAAAGTGGCAATAGAAGAAGTTCGAATGCACCAAGGTGACACAAAGGAGATGATGAATGAACAGACACACGTGTAGTGCATGTGGATGGAGGCGAAGCGCGGACAATCATGCATGGGTAGAGGTTGAGTAGCGTATAGGTGCATACTAACTCACATGGAGACACACATATCGTCATGTGCTGGTTGAGGCACCATGAACAATATTAGATACCCTCGCTATCGGTGCTAGAGTATGTCATGAGCAACAATTGAGGCACTCATGATTGACATTGGAGGATGTTGCAATGCAAAGGAACATGCAAGTGGAGGCATTACAAGCACCATTGGTGCAAAGAGGATCATCAAGAAAATAGATAGGATAATACACTTGAAGGATTGACAAAGAGAGGATCGGGAGGAGGAGGCACATACCAAGTTAAGAGGAAAAGTAGATTTCTTCATTCTCAAATCTCTACCTTTATATAAATATTATTGATAAATATGAATATCATAATAAAACTCTTACCTATTACACATTTTGTATAATCCTCCATAACAAGATACATTCTCCCTTCAAGTAGAATGCCATGGTCTTCAAATTAGGAAGATGGAGAGCTCATAGCTTGATATGAAGGAAGGATTCAGAGCATGAAATTGGTAGATTGATGTCACCCAAAGCTAGAGATGTATATTATATGGTTGTTAGGCCCAGGAATTATGATGCCTTCTTGCTTTTGATCAATGTCCAACAATTGACATTGCTTACATCACAAGAGAAAATGAGGGAGACATCAACGCCACTAGTCATGGGAGAGAGTGTTCGCATAATGCTTATAAGCAATGGATGCAAGTGCCTCCTCATGCTCTTCATAATGGTGTATGATGTTGCATAAGCAAGCCCACGATGTGTTACTCAGACCCCTGTATATCTGACATGGGTATGGTTTCAAGCATTTGGCATGCTTGTTTCTAGAATCGCTTATACATGATCAATATAAATATTAAGTGTCTACTTGGAGTGCCATGTTTGAGTGTCAAGCATCCAACACAAGAATCTGAATAACAGAGGATAGAGTTCTAGCTTCAAAGAAGGCAAGTGACGTCGCATGGAAGAGTTGTGTGAGAAAACATCATGTGTAGGACTTGGAAGGCTCACATATATCATGTTGCAATGAGGCATTGTGTTTTGAGGAGATTAGTTGAATGGGTGAGAGTGTTGTGGTGTTGGCCCATAGGCATGTAACAACAATGGTGTGAGGGAGAACATGGTTGGATTAGTAGAGGTCATGGAGAGGGCAACCTCCCCCTAAGGGGATCACTCATTTAAACCATAACCTAAAAAAGAGGCTCTATATTATGGAAAACTTGGGGAAAAGAATATATAGTATTGCTTTATATTTTTCATAGAAGACACCATTGGATTCTAGACATAACCATAATTCTAAAAAGTTAATGTGGGATTGAGCCCACTACATCATACCCTACTGACCTAATAGTCTTAATTGAAATGACCAAAGGTAATGAAACTAGGATGTTAGTTAAACCAAACTTAACCTGGTATGTTGGTTCATTCTGTAGTGCCTTCTGATTAAAACAAAAACGTGATCCTTTTTTTGCCATCATCCATGTGAAGATAAGTTCCAAGATGAGGACCTGAAGCTTGGAAGCAACCTCTCTTAGCTGGATTCCTCTATTTCTTTTTTACAGTAACCTGATGTATGAAGCTGATCCCTTGTTTTCTTATATGTTTCTTTAACCTTGTCGAAAACACCTCTATACTTTATAGTTCCCCAGTTTGTCTAAGTTGGTCTGACTTATAATGTTTTTCATATAACATCCAGGGTTCTCATGGATTTGTCAAGACACACAAGTGGAGCAAAACAGTTGGGGCTTTTGTGAATATCGAAGCATCTGGAACTGGTGGTTTTGGTACAACAGTACTCTCGGTTGATTCTTGTTTCTATTTTGATTAAATATTAATGTCTTGTTATGCCCCTTTTCTTTCATCAAAACAATTTGAATCGAAATTTATGGGAAATGAAAGTAAAGTTTAGACTAATTTCCTTCTTTCAGAACATTCATTTAGGAGATAGTACCTGATCATGAAGAGAATTTTGATTGAATTTATGGTGTTTGACAAAGATCAAGAACACACACTGATGCCTTAGTTTCTCAATAAACACTAATTTAATTAAGACCTAATACTAACCAGATGCTTTTTCTATTAATCTTTCTAAGAAAGGGAAAGGAGAAAAATTCTATGCGAAGGGATTGAGGAATGGAAGTACAGGGTGATATTTATAATCAAGGAGAGAGAAGTGGCGCACTGGAGAAGTAAAGAAAGAATATATCTTGGAAAAAAAATAGTCTCTCCTAGGTGCTGACATCTCAATGACTAAATTAGCTACTTAAAGACTTACTGAAGATCTCTTGCAAGGCTAGCAAATATGCAGTTGTTTTTTAACCCAAAAATGCAGTTGTTTCTCTCAATCAGAT
Organism: Alpinia galanga; assembly: GCA_037177395.1. Classification (NCBI taxonomy): domain Eukaryota; kingdom Viridiplantae; phylum Streptophyta; class Magnoliopsida; order Zingiberales; family Zingiberaceae; genus Alpinia; species Alpinia galanga. The sequence goes on along the minus strand of JBAMHZ010000112.1, from coordinate 267,751 downwards.
TGTTCAAATTCTGCCAAGTTCAATGTCTCTGGTAATCTTAATTTCAAGTTGTTTCTCAAGGAGAGTTATGTGCTTGGTAAGAGTATCCACAACAGAAGCAGGAGCAGCGACCACAGTGGTAGACTTGTAGCCAACAGTGCTTTGCTAACTGACAACAAAGAGAAGTCAATCTTCATTTTCTTCTTGAAGCAAACAAAGTATATTAAGGATCCTTCATGATTTGAATTTCGTGTAGAACCCCTTATGTAGTTTCCTTTTGGGAGCAATCCATGCAGGTGGAACTTGGAAGTACCTTCTGTGGGACTTTGCTGGTCTAAAGAGGCTTTGCTGTTGAACATGAATGTCTCTAGAGTATGGTTTTAACCAAGAATTTTCCTGAGAAGTTAAGAAACCAGTAGGACTTCTCTTGCTTTGTTGAGTTTTGTTGTCCATAAAGTTTTCAGGAATTGATGCTTAAGCCTTACAAGAAGATGCTAAGAGCATGTGTAGCTTGTACATCTAATCTTTCTCATCCTGAAAGAATAGATATAGATTGTTTCCATATTGCATGGCCGTGATTCCACCCTAAGTAAAATTTGTGCCACCTCATAGGTCAAGCACATTTGTTGGTGTCATTGAACGATGCTATGGAGATTCTACACAATGAGCTAGAAGAGAGAAAGTGACACAGGATTCCCTTTCTGGTGCCGATAATTTGCTCTTGAAAATGTTTCTGCACCTGCTACTGAGGTGAACTAAAGCTTCTGTAAAGTAAGGCCATGACCTCAGATCTCCACATTTAACCAAAACCTATTGCCTCTATGCATGCTTTTAGCAGTTCCCTAATCATCAGCAGAAATATGATTCAGGAGCAAGACATGTTGGGTGTTGAGAAATCATCAAGGAATCTGACATCTTCCTCTTTGATTCCTCTTCTTCTTTTTCAAAGTAGTAGCACCATTAAGATGGCTTTAGTAAGTACAAGAGATGTAACGGTCTAACAAATACCAAGGTTGATATTTTAAATGTTTTTTTATAGAGTTTTTACCATCCCAAAGTCTGATGTTGTAGTTGTGTATATAAGTATTTTCTTCATCCCAATACCTTTGTAGAATTCATAAAAAAAAGCTATAGGGTTTGTTTGATTGGAGGATAGCTGATGTAGTCTCCTCTGAAGTGAATGAGGATTCCAGTTGGGCATTGAGAGCTTAGTTGTAGCAGTAAGAATATACCATTTGAGAATCGTCATTGGAATGGGTGACATGCCCTAATTTAAATGGTTTCAAAGTGTTAAGGCAATTTGTTATATATAAGCGATGTTCCCCATGGAAGGAACTGATTCTGTTGTTATTTAAAACTACTAAAAGTTTTATCACTCAGATAAACTATAAGCTTTAAGGATTTGGCTTTGCTTTTACTTGCAACCAGCAAGGAAGTCATGGGTTTGAATTGTGGAAACAACTTCTTACAATGCAAGATAAGGTTGTATAATCTAATGTGGTTTGATCCTTTTTCGGGATCCCGTATTGGTGGGAACTTCGTTTATTTAGCATTTATGGTTGCACACAGTTTCGGAGTTATTTATCCAGTAGCATCCACCAAATTACCAAATTGTTAGTGTTTTGAATAGTCCAACTGCATATCTCTGTATGTGGCTAGTTGGTATGTTGCCATTCAAAACTCTAATTCAGTCAATTGAATTATTCCTAGTATTAGAGTGGTTTGGCAGTTTTAAATTTTATTTAGTTTAGTTAAATGAATTTCCATTGGTACCTCCTACCTTTATGGCCAACTAATAAGATAAAGTTTCTAGTTTCGAGAGAATCATATTGTCAAATTCTTCAACTGCATATTTGAGCTTCCCAAAATGCAACATAATGCACTGAAAAGTTTGACAATTTGAAGGTGAAGTATGGTTCCATTTGGAGTCTTATAAAAGAGTCTAGTTCTTAGTTGCACAAGAATTGCCGAGACATGAAGTTTGACAATTTTCTTTGATATTGGAATTCATTGATATACTATTTTTTGATAGATGGCATAAGAAGTTCTCAGACTCTAAACTAGCCATTCATTTGATGTCAACATAATTTTTGATGAATTTGGACGTTTTTGGTGTTGCTTTGTTGATTTATTCTCTATCAAACAGATTTGGTTTGTCAATCTGGACCTGGATCCTGGCCTTCATATATTTATGCCCAATCGGCAAAATATCCAATGGCAAACAGTGTAGCACAGGTAATATTGTCTTCTATACATAATGTATCCTGGCCTTTCTATATTTTGGAGTTGCTTTGTTGATTTATTCCCTATCTTGCTGTGTTTGCACAAATGGTCTGCATTTATCTCATTTTTACTAGAATTACAACTGAAAGTGTTGGTGATTTCATGGATATAGACAACTTGACTTTTCAGACATTGATTAGTTGGTAATTAAAGCTGTTAAATTTGGGGAAAGGTAAATAATCTATTTGCATATGTTCTAAAAGGATAATTAGATGTATATGTAGTTATGTACAATCTCAATATAGAAGAAGCCTAAATATCAACGTGGGAGTGAATGCACTACGCCAATCTCTATTTATCTAATACCACTGATACTCCTCTAGTTAATTATATATATACTATCTATGTCCAACTTGTTTCATGAATAAAAAATATAGACTAAAACGACACAAAATGGAAATATAATAGTTGTATGCAAATGCAATAAAATTTAAAAAGAGTAGATCACACAACCAATGATCCCTTTAACCTCAAATTAGTGCAAAACCAACATTGTCTTTAAAATGAGCACGTCAACAAGGAGTGAAAGGATGAAGTGAAACAATGATGCAAAGAGAACTCAGGAACAAATCTCGAGTGAGCTTTTCCTTAAAGTTGCACATACAATAGATTGAGATAAAATGAAAGTACTTGAGGGCAGGGTATTAAATATCGAGCTGTGCTGGGCGATACAGCGGAATTTATTGTTCCGTCTGCCGCTTGGCACGGTACAAGTGGCCACGATGGAGCCACAAAGGCGTCGCGCAGCTTCCGCGACCACCGTGGAAGCGTGCGCGGCCTCCGTGGGGGCCGCTGCGGCGTCCCATGGCCTCCGTGGGGGCTGCATCAATGTCGGTGGGGCCATGGCGGCGATCCGTAGCCGCCGTGCGCGCGGATAATTTAATTAAAATTATTGTTTAATAACAAACTCCTCAAACTATAGTTTAAACTATACACTTAATAATCAAAAGTATATAATTTAATAATCAACTTCTAAACTATAGTTTAAATTATAATTAAATCAATTAAAATTTAATAAACTTATCTTATTAATTTAAAAATTATTTTATAAATTATTTTAAAATTTATTTTATTAATTTATATATTATGAATAATAATTTTATTATTATTAAAATTTATTTTATTTTTTTAATCCTATTTAAATTAATTTTACTATTGTAATTAATTTTTTATTTTTTTCCATAATTATTTTGTTTATTTTTAATATTTAAGTTAAAAATTTTATTTTTAATTTATGTATTTTATTTTTAAAAATTATCAAAATTTATTGATATAGCACGATACTATATCGAAATCATATCATTCCGATCGCAGACCGAAACCTTAATACGAGTCAAAATTTTAAACCTTGAACTTTATTATCACACTAGTAGTGCACCCTAGGATTGGACTATCCCTGATCAATAGCTAACACCTATGGTTGCAAATGAATATCCTTATTAAAATAATTTATACTAAAAATGGAAGAATCTAAGTCTCGTTCATAATATTGTACTACAATCTTTTGAGATACATCTAGAGGTAATAATTTACTGGAATATGAAAATTTTGATGAAATAAGATAAGTGACTATAGAACAAATGAACGACAACAATCCTAATAATCTAATTAGTAGGATTCTAGCCATACATGTCACATCCTCCTTAGATAAGAAAATTAACACATTCACTTGTAAACCCCAACCACTAGCTCAAAATGTCAAAACTCAAGTAGTAGCTTACTCATCTAAGCTTATTTGTAGACCCACAATGCCCAAGTGAGACAATTAGGATGTCACAATCTTCCTTGTTTAAAGCTTGGCCTATGATATTGAAGTTATTTTGTTCCAAACAAATTATGTGAGGTTTCGTTACTCATACATGTCAAAATTGCCAAATAATAAATAAAGCATTTTATTAAATTTAAATTTGTTTAAACAAAATGCCATAAATAATCAACCACATAACGACATATCATAAAGGATTGTCATACCTGCTTATGAGGCAAAGGAAAAAAAAACATGCATAAAATAAGCTTGTTAAATATAACAATCAACAGAACAAGGAGGCCTGGATACAACCAAGTTTTACCAAAAAAGACAAAACAAAAATGACAAACAATTGTAATAAATTAAAAGCATAAGTCAATAAATTGAAACTAAAAAATGAAAACAAACTATTCCAAACTCCAAGAGTTTGGCTCCTTGGATAGGCAATATAGATTCAGTATCACATATCCAATCTTTCTGTTGAACCTCTTTTTTCTTCACTTCGATCATTCACACAGGACAAAAGCCAAAAAGATGACCGTTCAAAAAAGGAGCCAAGGTTACCTCCATCTGATGGTGGGGGAGGGAAATCCTTCAAAACTTTCTCCATGTGTTTCGAGCTATCACAGCTGACCATACGTGCAACCAGTCCTTCCAGAATTTCACCTTGCACCTTTATGTGATCTTTGGACCCTATTAAAACACCAACAGTTGATGTCTAGCAACAGATCACAACACAAGATAATAGCAAAATGTGAGCCCTCATGGTGTTGGGAGGTATTAGGTACCATAAGAAAGAGATACACAGGGTGTGATACATGAAGGAATAAGCATGACGCTCAACATTTTACAGCTTATTGAATAATCAAACAATACTATCCTAAGTTACCTGGAACAGAAATGTCTGCCACTTCATCAAGAGCCTTGCACACAGGTGTTGCAGTACCTTCTTCACACAAGGCATCATATGCAGCAAAAAAGGATGTGGCTGACTTCCTTTTAAATAAAAGTTCAGAAAAGATCAATTGCTCATGAATTAGAATATAGAACATTACATGAGTTTGAAAATTCACAACTTGAGATGTGCGACAGTTGAAAAGAAAATATTGTCTCATTTCAAAAGAAACAAGAAGCCATAAATATGGAAGTCAACTAATTACAAAATATAAAATATGAACAAAAATACTTGGAACTGAACAATCTAGTGTTAGCAAAAGCCCGCTCTACAAGGCTACAAGCCATTAGGAGCTAGTTGAAACAAGCCAAGTATACAAGATATCAAAGAATGCTCAACAACAAAACCATCAATTCTATGGTGTTTCCAGCATGTCCAAGCCATCATCTAGAGCACAATTTCCTTAAATTAAACATGAAAAGGCGATTTAGGATTTCCTTCCTGTTTCATAATTTAAAATTGTATTCTCTGCCGATCTACGTTACTTGAACTTGGATACAAGAACCAATATGATGTATGTGTATCCAAGTGTTGGACGCCCAATTTTTTCAAAATGAGGATATGGGGACTTATTGAAAAGGGTGTTCAAATTCAGAAGATGAGTACGGGGACACAAAAAATTTAAAAATATTAATATTAATCTAATATACAGCTAGAAATGAGGTTATTTGAAGTGAAATATTATTCATAATTTCCAGAATATTTCTGTCACCAACTTGATTTGTGAAGATTTTTTAGATTTATCTTTTCCTATGATTTCTTCTAGCAATAATTTTCCCGAGATCATGAACTAAATGAGGCCTAATAGGTGTAGAAAAGTAGTGTGTTAATATGATCTTGAGTTCACGCATAGTTAACATAACTCAGCAGACTTAGTCTCATTATGAGACCATAAATGGCCCAATCAAATAAATAGGCAATCTCATTTTACCAGGTCACAAAAGTCACCTCGTGGGAAAGTCAATAAAATTGCACTAAATCCATAGAAGCAGATACAAAAATTATTTTGATCAATAGTAGCAGGCAGCACTAAGATATACGCCATGCTACCTTGTTGAGAACAACCAAACATGATTTGTAGGTAGACGCCATTTCCGACAGAATGCAATTAAATCGGGAGTCGAGTAAAACTTAGGTTTACCATGGCCCAGTTCTGTAACAGCAGTCACCACAACTGCCAAAGACATGATAATATATCAGAACAGAATTAAAATATGTTAAGAAAACACCATATACAATATTATCACAGCATCTTGAAATATTAAATTGAAGGAGCAAGCAGCAAAAGATAGAAGGATAATTAAATGTTCTTCAGACTTGCAGGGATTTTCAAGTGTGCAACTAACAAATTAACATCTGCTGAGACAGGCAATTCTCCAGTGACAACAAAATTCCAGAATTTAAAAAAAAAGGCTAATATAACCACCAAATACATCTCAACACATTGAATTATGTGATTATTACAAGAGAAGAGAAACACTTAAACATGAAAAAAAAAAGTGTGTGGAATGTGATAGATATAAACATACAAGTTTAACAATCAAGATTTTTGGTCAGACTGCTTATCTGCTGGAAGTCTCTTCAATACATAGAATACATACCACAATCATATCTCCTGAGAATAATGCCTTAAGTCTCAAACTTGAATTGGTACTAGCCGTGACTCTTTCATATTAAATCCAATCACCCCCAGTTAATCTCCCAGAGAGTTGCAACAATGATCAGTGCACATTGATAGGAATAATGGCCATTCTTTTAAGACAATTCATGCAGACACATCAGCATATTCTACAGTTCATCATATCATAGATTGTGTGGCCATTATGCAATTGGACCAATAACTGGACTTCATGTATTTCTTTTCTCTTTTTGGTCATATGTTGCCTCACCAAGTCAATGCCAATCTATTAGGTTTGAAACAACTAATATTTATAGAACCCACAATTGAAAATTAACTCCACCTTCAAAAGTAATTAGCAGGTAGAAGGCTTCCACAACATAACTTGCATTCCTTATTTCCTCAACTCTTATAGCAAAAAGTTATACTTCAAAACCAAGATAATTGTGTCACAAAATTTTCTTGTAAGAACAACAATTTTGCACGTTAAGGCAAAGTTTTTAGAAAGTCATTATGTTTTCTGTTGATCAAGGATTAAATAAATTATTATTCAAGGATTAAACCTTTGATGATGAAGGAAAAATTTTATATTTTCATATCCTGTGAATGGTACCTGCAATGCTTATCCAGAATTAGGAAATCAATACATTGTATAACTGCTCAGCCCTACCATAAAATGCTAGAACTAAAGGAGTTTCTGGTCTTACCCAGAAACAGGAGTTTTGATTTCCAAACACTTACTAATCATGTTCAGAAACAGAAAAGAAAATAGCACTTGTCTTATACAATAGTTTCTGAACATTTATCTGAAAATTGATAGATATGGACATTCAGGATACTGATTGATACTGGGTTATGGTTTCTGGATACTGAATAAACTTTAGATGGGTGGGAGTTTAGTTTTTCATGTGATGGACCGAGCATGATTGTTAATGTAAGTACTCAGTATTGGTATTGGACATCCAGAAAACTTATGGTGGTATCAGATTGGTAGGATCATATTGAGGGAAAAAATCAAAAAGAAAAAAGCATAAAAAAAATACAGGAAAAATAGCCTATGATATTTTATATCACCCATGAAATTTTCATTTCCATTTCAAACAAATTGAAAAAACATTTAAAGATGTTATTTAAGTTTATTTTAGAAAATAAATAATGAGATAGTAAATATATTTGATTATCAATATCATGTACTATTTTGTGGTGATGCATAAAATGTCATCTAATGTCAGCTTTATGTCCAGTAAATATACAAGATGTTGATGGTGCAAGTCATTACTACTATGATTATTATCTTAATTAATTATCTGATAATTAAGAGTAACTAGTCTGATAAATTAATTAAAATTTTAAATGAAATAGATTAAAGGTCAATTTATTGAATTAAATTAGAGAGCTTGGTTACAAAAATAAGAGTAATTTATACAATTCAAACTTGAGGGGTCAAATTAAAAGTAATTAAAAAATAATAAGAGTTAATTTTGAAAAGACCAAATTAATTTTACAGGAGTTGTAGAAATTAATTTGGAAAAGAAATAATTTTCGAAATTGTTTTACAAGAGTTACAAAATTTTAAAAGGTTTAGATCTTTTGAAATTAATCAGTTTTCAAATTTAAAAATTAAGAATTTGTTCCTAATTTATCTAATTATTATCTGCCTCTCTCTTTCTCTGGTATCATTGTGGCTGCCACCAACCAGGCCTACCTATGTCACCATTGTTGCTTGTCGCCCTCCTTCTCTCATTGGACACTAGCACTTCTAAGCTACAATGAAATCTCAGGCATGGAAAAATACAGTTGGATGATTTTTTCTGTAGCTTCCACAAAGGTATGAATGAATCGTTTTCATTTGTTTTATACAATTTTTTTATCCCACATCATAGGGAAAAGCTAGTCGGGCCAGTAGTGTTCTTTTCACTGGACAGATTCATTAAGTCAGATCTGATTTTCTATGTTCTTATTCTTTTGGATCCTACCTTTTTCCTAGCAGACATTTTGCTAAATCAGTATTATCTTAAGATCACAGCTAAGAGTGGCATGTCATAAGTTTGATTTTTAAGCTGTTGGCACTGGAGAAACGGTAGATATATAACATGATTTTATTATAACAATCTGTAATTGCAAACAAATTTGTTTTCATTCTTACTATGTGATTTAAAAGATTAATTTTCACATTGAACAATCTCATACACAAGTTTTATGATAATCATTTTGTAATTAGATGGAACTAAATGTACTTTTCCTCTTTACTACATAAAATTTGAGAGATCAATTCCGTGTTGAACCTCCTAAATGGTGAGTTTAATCTCACCAGGCATAAGCTTGAAATGAGTTCATCACTCCCTAGTCTGTTTAACTGTTCACTTAATGGCTAAACCCCAGAACCCATATAAGTCAATGGAATTCAAATACATGCTTGTTGATATAACTTTTTTTAATACAAAACCAAGTTGCGCTAGGTTAAAGTAATCACTAGTCAGAACAAAAAATTTGTAAAAGAATCTAGAAAAGGGAATTTTGATACAGAAATGCAGTTAAATATTAAAGCATAATAATATAATACTCTAAATTTCAAAATAATAACAATAAGTGCTATGAAATTTATTGGTATGAAAGATAAAATGCATCAAAAGCACACTAACATAACACAAAGTATATCCTTAATCTGGATTCCAAAGAAAATTTTCTGATAATAAAAACAGATAAGGCAAAGGAAATTTCAATACCATAGTCATCAATTGGCCGCTGTCCATGATCTCCTAAAACAGCAGTTACCAATTCCATTGATATACAGATTCGATTTTCCTTGAGTAAAAAAGGGTGAGGATCAACTTGATAAGTACCGCAAGAAATGTTAGAAGAGGAGCATGTTATGCATGATTACTAAAATATTACAGACAATATCCTTGAAGGAGTGGAAACTTCTTAATTCATAAAGCCCAGCGAGATATTCATGGTAAAAAAATTAAGAAAAGCAAATTCACTGCATACACACACAAACAGCACATTCTTCACGATGAAATGCAGTAAAGGAGAAACAAAATGACACAGCATATTTGAAAATATTTTGCTGAAGATGGTTTTGTTCCAATGCACAAATGACTACAAGTCTTTATTTCACATCATTTTTTTTAATTGTAGCATGGATGCATAATTCCTTTTTGGCACATTAGTGCACCCTTATGTCACGAGACACATGGTGGTGCCAAATGCACAGTCCATCATGGTCAATAGTACAACATTTTCATCATGATATCTTCCTACCAGGATCGCCAACTAGCAATTGAAGATAATAAATTTTGTCTGGGTAAACGATGATAAATTATACCATACATTGTTTAAAATATCTTCAGTAAAAAACTCTAAATTATGTAAGCTAAAACCACACATGAAAAATTTTGAATTATACCTCCAGGAATTTATTAAACTGCGCTTGCATTTTTCCTGCTTCCTTACCCCATGCCTCAACAAACATTCGGCTTAGGACAAAAACACCAACTGCAGTGTATCTATATGGAGCATTATGCTTTCAGTATCATATATTTGGTATCACAATGCAGCTACAAGTAATAAAATTTATGGTGCAGCATACTG